>CM019063.1:302881269-303413789 GCA_009667805.1 Leptobrachium leishanense
GAGCTCTGCAACTTTACCCTTGTATCGTGGATCAAGAAGGGTTGCCAACCAGTAATGATCCCTCTCCTTGATAGCACGAATCCTGGGGTCCTTTAGCAGGCTTTGCATTATAAGGGAGCCCATGCAGCGTAGGTTGGAGGTGGCATTAGCTTCCGAGTCTTCCTGGTCAATGAGGATGACCCCATCGTGCACTTCCTCCTCCCAGCCACGCACTAGCCCTTGTGTTTCTGGGCACACGAAACCCTCCCTTGAGGAATCCCCACCTTCAATGCCCCCACTACTTAAATATTCCTCCTCATCCTCCTCCTGTCTGATCTGAGGAGGACCCGCTGGAATGCTGTCTGCGGAAAGACTGGGGCCTTCAGAGCTAGGGAAGGCCTCCTCTTCCTCCCGCTGCTCTGCCTCTAGAGCCACATCTATAATTCCCCGCAGAGTTTGCTCCAGCAGGAACACTAAAGGAATTGTGTCACTGATGCACGCACTGTCCCTGCTCACCCTCCTCGTTGCCTCCTCAAATGGTGACCGTACAGTGCATGCATCCTTGATCATCAGCCACTGCGGGGGGGGGGGAACCAAGTTGACCTGAACCTGTCCTTGTGCCATACTCACACAGGTACTCGTTGATGGCCCTCTGCTGCTTGTGCAGATGCTGCAGCATTGCTAATGTCGAGTTCCACCTGGTGGGCATGTCACAGATCAGACGGTTTGTGGGAAGGTGGAATTCTCTTTGAATTTCTGCCAGGCGAACGCTTGCTGGGAATGACCGTCTGAAGTGGCTGCAGACTTTTCTGGCCTGGCTGAGAAGCTCTGGCAGCCCTGGGTACTTGGTTAGGAAACACTGTACCACTAGATTTAGGACGTGTGCTAGGCATGGTACATGCGTCAATTTACCCTTGCGTAGGGTGGAGAGAAGGTTGCTGCCATTATCACAGACTATCATTCCCAGCTGAAGCTGGCGTGGTGTTAACCATCTCTGCACCTGGCCCTGCAGAGCTGACAGAATTTCTGGCCCGGTGTGACTCCTGTCCCCTAAACAAACCAGCTCAAGCACAGTATGGCTTCTTTTTGCTTGAGCCATTGCATAGACCCTGTCAGGCGTCGGTTTAACTGCCACTTCGCCAGAGACAGAGAAGGAGGAGGAAGAGGGAGAGGTGGTGGTGGAGCAGACAGACCTCATACAAGCAGCTTTCTGGAGGCGTGGTGGATGAACAAGCTCCAGCACAGAGCCCCGTCTTGGATCCCTCCCAGCTGCAATCAGAGTTACCCAGTGTGCCGTGAAGGAAATGTAACGACCCTGTCCATGCTTGCTGGACCACGTGTCTAAAGTCACATGCACCTTGTTGCTGACTGCCTTTCCCAATGACTGGATAACATTGTCTTCCACTTGCTGGTATAGTGCTGGAATGGCCTTGCGTGAAAAGTAATGGCGTTTTGGAACCTGCCACTGTGGTACAGCAAATTCACGGAAGGGAGCAGAGTCCACCAGCTTTAAAGGCAGCAGCTGCAATGCGAGTAATTTTGATAAGCTGGCATTTAGACGCTGTGCTTGGATGGTTGGGACTATATTTTTTCTTACACTGCAGCAGCTGCGGCAACGTAATCTGACTGTGTAAATCTTCAGCTGATGGGATGATGTCACACTGTGAGGAAGGAGCTGGTACATCCATTACTGTAGCATCATCCCTGTCAGTGGAGGTTGTAGGCAATGACATGGCAGGACATACAGTGGGGGTAGAGACAGATGAGGAGGAGGACCTATGCAAAGTTTTGCGCCAATGGGATGTGTGGCAGGAGGTCATATGTGGCCTCAAGCACATGGTACCCAAGTGTCCGGTGTCTTTCCCACGCTTAAGCCTCATCTGACATAGAAGCAGACCCCACCGTTGCTATTTGTAATCTATTTCTTAAAGAACTCCCAGCAGACAGCAGAGTTCCTGCATGTGTGCTTTGAGACAACAGCTCTCTGCACCGGAGCAGCTCTGACATCTGATGCCTTGGACTGGCTAGTGCTACGGTTGGTCATAGAGGATGTTGTGCCTCGTGTTTGCTGTGCCTCCTCCTCCCCCTCCTCCTCACTTGATTCCTCTGTTCAATCTGGCACCCAGGTGGAGTCAGTGACCTCATCATTGTCATCATCACCCCCTATCTCCTCGTCACTGGAGCCAACTTGGCAGTATGCTGCAGCTGCTGGGGCAACATGAGTGCCAGTTATTTGTGTGTCATCACTGGCACCCCCTTCCTCTAGGTTGAGTATACTCCCTTCCTCAACCTCAGAGATTGAATCGGAGCACTGTACTTGCTGCACATCCTCAAGCAGCATGTCACTGTCATTGTAGTCAAACAATTCAGCTGACTCCTCCGTGTGTGATAGCGAGGCTACGGCAGGAGTAGCTGTGGACATGGAGGCTGCATTAGATGCTTTGGCAGCTGAGGTGGACTGTAAAGCACTACAAGCCTGGCTGGCAGAGGACTCGGAGGATGAGGTTGGCCTGGTTAGCCAATCCACCAAATTCTCTGTATGTTGCTGCTGCTTAAGAAGACGGCCAGCACCAGTTAGAAAGGACAAGCGTGCCCCTGCAGAGGATGCACCACGACCAGAGGCACAGCCTCCCGACACAGGGGCTGCTTGCCTTCTTATCTGTGTCTGGGAGCGTCTGCCTGTCCTTTTTGTTCTTTCAGACATGGTGAGTGATATATAGATTAAATATATACAGAACTCTGATTCAACTCTGGTATAAAGATTTACAGAACTCTGGTATAACTCAGTGAGACACCCTGAAAGCTGGCAGCCAGTGTCAAGACACAGATTACAATTCCCTCCTATACATCAGTGTGACCCCCTGATGGGTGGCAGTGAGAAGCAACAGATTACAAATCTCAGAAACCTCCTATAAATCAGTGAGACCCCCTGATGGGTGGCAGCCAGTGAGTACACACGGATTATAACAATTCCCAAATATTTTGTAGAAATGTGACCCCCAAAATACTGCGTGGCACTGGCTCTGTGACAAGACACAGATCACCTCAATTCCCAAATGTTTTGTAGAAATTAGTGACCCCCAAAATACTTGCTGGCAGTGACAAGACACAGAAGATCACCACCTAAATTCCCAAATGTATTGTAGAAATTTGTGATCCCCAAAATACTTGCTGGCAGCCAGTGACAAAACACACATCACCTCAATTCCCAGATATTTGGTAGAAATGAGACCCCCCCCCCCCCAGTAGCGTGGCAGACGGCAGTAAGAACACACAACAACAATCTCCAATGAAATCTCCTCTCAAATGCATGCTGAAGCGGTGCGTGGAACCCTTATATAGTGTGCTGCGGGACTTAGCTCTGTGAGCCCATGATTGGGCAAAATTTGCCCAATCAGGACTCTGAGCCGTGATTGGCATACTGTTGAACCTGTCTTGCACCAGACCTGTGGTCAGGTGCAAGGCTGTAGCCAATTACGAGCTTCAGGCTAGTGTAAAAGTGCATTGTGGGCCATTTGTGGTCGAACATGTGGCGAACACCCGGAAATGTTCAGAGTTCGCGAGCAGACCGAACAGGCTAAGTTCGGTCCGAACCGAACAGCTCATCCCTAGTCAGGTTAGGCAGTTGATCCCTGCCACTGTGCAGCCTGGGGAAGGGGGGGGGGCTGCACAGTGGCACCACCGGAATACTCAGCTGGGCCTCCAGGCCCAGGTTCGGATGACTGATTTTTAGTTTTGCATCGGTTTTTGGTCAAGCTGATACCAAAGTTTCGGTATTGGTCCGAAATTTTCATTTCGGTGCGTCACTAGAGCAGACCAATATAATGCCCGTAACACCCACACAAAAATGTGGAATATGAGTATTAATGGCTACATAGCAATTACTCTCATAATACATAAAAATCAGTCCAGCACTGCAATCATTCTGTACATGGTTGTCATTGTACACTATCAGTATTCTGCTCCACTTCATGCAAATAACACGTTGTCAACTTTGCTTTGAATCCGACATATCCATGCTAAACCAAAACACAGAGGGCAATATTACAAAGCCGGTGCTAACTTAACCAGAGCTGTTGCAAACTTACCCTCACCTGTGTCACCCCTCTCCTTTTTTTTTTTTTTTTTTTTTTTAAGCTGCGGTCACACGAGCGTTTGAGAGTGGAAGAAACGTCCGTGAGAGGGACATGTGTGGCCACCTCGCTGAGCGCAGTTAGTGCGCTCAGCGTTACACTTTTATCAAATATAATGCGCAATATGTCTGAGACCAAACTGGCACAAATGTTCATGCAGCACAAACGCAGCAAAAAACAAATGCTATATTGGTTATTATTATCATCAGTTGTATAACGCCAACAGTTTCCGTAGCACTTTACAATAACCAAAGTGAATGAGATACAGATAAACAGACATTTATTCATAGAAAGATAGGTGGTATTGTGTTTCTTTTTTGGGAGGAACGAGAATTTCAGTTTTGGCAAGATTGAATTTAAGGAAGCGGGAAGACATCCAATTTGAGTTACATGTCCCTACGCTCCCTCGCTGTCCCTGCAGCCAATCGCGATGTCACACTTCCTGGTTCACTCCTCGCGAGAAGAGAACCAGGAAGTGTGACGTTGCGAGCGGCTGGAGGAGACTGCGGGGATCAGCGAGGGAGCGCAGGGACATGTTTGTAAGTATCCAGCCCGAGTGTGGCTCGGGGATACCGCTTTCAGTACAAAAAGTTAACCCTTAGCCACACTCGGGAAAACTGTTAGGGAGGTTAATGCAGACCCCATGTGAAATTGTATAAGGGACTCCATCTAGAGTTCAGAATATTTCATTTTGAGCAATGTTTCTGTAAAGGGTAAATGGAAAACTGCCGCTGTACCATCATTTAAGGAACTGGTAGAGAGTAGGGATGCACTGATACCACTGTAGCGCTGTGCTAAAAATCTTGCTGTGGCAGTACCTATTTTTGGCCACAAGATGGAGACTATCGCGATCAGAGATACTGGACATTGGGACTACAATGCCCGGCATGTTTTTGCAAAGAAGACAGGAAGTGGGTGGGGACTGGACCCTTACATCCTCTGCCTCGTGGAGAAGGTTCCAGAGCGCGCCAGGGAAGGGAAGAGAGGAGACGCATTGTGTGAGATCACGAGAGGGCCTATGCCAGAGACCCAGAGAGAGCCAAGTAAAGACCAAGAGAGACCTGTTATTGCAGAGAGGATCACCCCAGCTGAGGAGAAGAAGACCCGCCGGAATCCAGGCATTGCTGCAGACCGGAGGAATCGAACGGAGAGCAGGCGGTGAGCTGGATAAGCTGTATGGAGTCAGACAACGGATCGGGCCGCTAGTATCCCCAGTCAAAATCGGGTGGAGAGACGTCCTGGGTCAGCGGAGCCTAAAGCAGTCATCGGATGGGTGAGAGGCCTCCAAGGCTGTTGTATGATTAAAGGACGCTCTGCTGTTTCTCTTTAAAGTTTACAGGGCCCCAACTGACTAGTCGAAGATCTTCCCTTAATAAATTCACTGGCCAGTTGAACAGTACCCGGGTACCACACACGGATACGCTTCTCACATTCTGGAACTTAACTTGTACAGGACTCATTTCCTTTTACGAATCGGAACGGGGGTTAAGGACAAAGATACGTTCCGAATACATTTTTCTCTTTTCCGCTGCGCGTTTGCCGTAATACGAAAGGGATTGTATGTTTGGGGTTTCGCTACGTGTCCCTTTTTTCTGAACTATCGGGAAATTGCATTCTTTTATGTTCGGTCGCGAATATTTTATTTTCCGAAATACGAAGCCTCGTGTTTCGTTTCTTTTCCGCTGCGCGTTTTACCGGAATACGAAAATATTGTAATAACTCTTGTGAATACCGTGTTTCAACATCTGCTCAAGATTTTAGTAAACTATTTAAATGATAAAAACTCACAACTGTGTTGGAGTATATTTATTCCCTAGTGCGGGGAGACTGACCCGTGGTTCATTTTCAGCGGCTCCTCCGGGAGTGAGCGCTACACCACTTTTTTAAGACCGAGTACCGATACTTTTATTTAATGTCATGTGACGCTTTCCAATAGGAACAGACCTCATATAAAAAATGAGATTTGCCCCCAGCTCACATGGATTTGCCCCCAGCTCACATGGATTTGCCCCCAGCACTCGTGGATTTGCCCCCAGCACTCGTGGATTTGCCCCCAGCACTCGTGGATTTGCCCCCAGCACTCGTGGGTTTGCCCCCAGCACTCGTGGGTTTGCCCCCAGCACTCGTGGTTTGCCCCCAGCACTCGTGGGTTTGCCCCCAGCACTCGTGGGTTTGCCCCCAGCACTCATGGACATATCCATCAGAGCTGGGGGACATATCCATCAGAGCTGGGGGACATATCCATATGTCCCCCAGCTCTGATGGATATGTCCCCCAGCTCTGATGGATATGTCCCCCAGCTCTGATGGATATGTCCCCCAGCTCTGATGGATATGTCCCCCAGCTCTGATGGATATGTCCCCCAGCTCTGATGGATATGTCCCCCAGCTCTGATGGATATGGCCCCCAGCTCTGATGGATATGGCCCCCAGCTCTGATGGATATGTCCCCCAGCTCTGATGGATATGTCCCCCAGCTCACATGGATATGTCCCCCAGCTCTGATGGATATGTCCCCCAGCTCACATGGATATGGCCCCCAGCTCACATGGATTTGGCCCCCACCTCACATGGCTTTGCCCCCAGCTCGTACGCTGGGGAAGCTGGCCGTGTGCATGTAAAGCACGCGGCCAGCGTTCCCCTCCGGCGCGCCGCGATACTCACCCATCCTGAAGGTCCGGTCGCTGGGCAGTGATGCGATCACGTGGCCGCCGGGCGCATCTGTGACGCTGCCTCCAGCCGAGAGGCAGTGTCACCGGAGCGCCCAGTGGCCGCGGAAACGCATCACTGCCCAGCGACCGGACCTTCAGGATGGGTGAGTATCGCGGCGCGCTGGAGGGGAACGCTGGCCTCGTGGTTTTCATGCACGTGGCCAGCTTCCCCAGCCCCGCGGATACCGGCCCAGCGCCGGCTTCCGGTATCGGCGGGATGTATCGGGCCGTTTGCACGAGTAATAAGTACTCGTGCAAACGGCAATATCGGCCCCGATACCGATACTAGTATCGGTATCGGTGCATCCCTAGTAGAGAGAGTAGAAAAACTTAGGTATAGAGACCACTGAAGGGGTTACTCACAAAGCACAAAACTTGCCACCAAAGGGCACAGAACAATGAATTGCAAGGTATGCTGCAAGGGCAGTTTGTTTATTCACAAAGCTATCAATTCTCCAAATACTGGCGAATTGACAGTGAAATTCGATGCAGTTCGGCGATAGCGAAATTGTCCCATAGAGATGTAATGGTTCATCTATTCACAGAACGCCGAGCTGCACCGACGTGACAGTGATGTGACCTGATTTTTGGATCGACACCTTTAAGCCGGCGAGTCCCATAGGTTTCAATGTAAAAAATGAATATAATTCTTTTTAAAAAAAATCATTGATTTGTTTCATTTTCAGCAAAAAGCATTTTTATTTTTTGAACACCTTTTTGTATTTTCTTTTTTAGACAAAATTTTGGTTTCCCAAAATTTTTTAAAAGGCGTGTTTTTTTTAATTCTGTAGCAGGCCTTTTTTATTTTTTATAGGACCCTTTTCTATTATTTAGACACATTTTTAATGCATTTTTATTGGTTTAAACTAGGAGAATGAGGGTTTTATTTAAAATAAAATTTATTTGCAGTTCAGTGGATTTCACCAAGACTAATTTACCGCTCTTTGGCGACGTTCGCCAACTTTTTCAGGAGGCTTCGGAAATTCCATCTTCGCTGCACTACAGTCACCCTACAGTGAATCGTGAATTCATTGTAGTTTCAGTGAAATGGAATCGCTGATATTTCAATGCTTTTCGAATAAGCCCTTTAGTTTCCACTGACAAGGAATGACAACTTCACACTGACACATGGTTTTACTAGAGTTGGTTCCAGGGCAGCCATCAGAAATGATGGGGCCCCTTACTAAACCTCCTGATGGGGGCCCCCCCCGGCACTCCCTCAACCTCCAACAGCTTTTCTCCCCCTTCAAAAAAAAAGGACATAACATAGCACCACAGCAATAAAACTCCCAGTAATGTGCGGTGTGTATGAGCGTATCACAGAATCCACAGCAGTAAATCTCACAGTAACGGGCTGTATATGATGGCCTTTGGGTCTGGGTCTGGGCCTGGTCCCTGGGTCTGGGCCTGGTCCCTGGGTCTGTGCTCTGGGCCTTGGGGTCTGTGCTCTGGGCCTTGGAGTCTGACCTGGGGTCTGGTCCCTGGGGCTGGGCCTTGGGGTCTGGTCCCTGGGGCTGGGCCTTGGGGGCTGGTCCCTGGGGTCTGGGCCCTTGGTCTAGGCTGGGCCTGGTCCCTGGGGTCTGGACCCTGGGTCTGGGCCTTGGGGTCTGGTCCCTGGGTCTTGGTCCGGGCCTTAGGGTCTGGGCCCTGGGTCTTGGGGTCTGGGCCCTGTGGTCTGGGCCTTGGGTCTGGGCCCTTATGTCTGGGCCCTGGGCCTTGGGGTCTGGGCCTTGGGTCTGTGCCTTGGGGTCTGGGCCTTGGGACTGGGGTCTGGGCCCTGGGTCTGGGCCCTGCGCCTTAGCCCTGGGTCTTGGTCTGGGCCCTGAGTCTTGGGGTCTGGGCCTTGGGGTCTGGGCCCTGAGTCTTGGGCCCTGAGTCTTGGGCCCTGAGTCTTGGGCCCTGAGTCTTGGGCCCTGAGTCTTGGGCCCTGGGGACTGGGCCTTGGGGTCTGGGCCCTGGTCTTGGGGTCTGGGCCCTGGTCTTGGGGTCTGGGCCCTGGTCTTGGGGTCTGGGGACTGGGCCTGGGGGTCTGGGCCCTGGCTCACCACTGCTGTCTTCTTTTCTTCTGTCTTCTTCCCGAGCCCTCCCGCTCAGGCACGCAGCTTCACTGAGTGGAGGGGCGGAGCCAAAGCAACGTGCTTGGGAGGCCCCCACACGCTGCTTGGCCCGCCCAGCCAGCCAGTGAAGCTGCCAGGAGCCGGAGGAGATACAGTGTCTCCTCCGGCTCCTGCAGCAGCAGAGATACAGCTCCGGATTCGGACTCCTTGAGTCCGATACCGGAGCTGTAAAAGGGCGACGCCGCTGCAGTGGGGGCCCGGGCCCCTTACGGCAGTATGGGGCGTAATGCCCTGATGGCGGCCCTGGTTGGTTCTTCTCCTCAGCTAGGGCAGGAGAACTGTTGCATGGACCTTCAGTAAAAGTAGTGGAGGAACTGCACCCCCATGCATTCCCCTGCTCCTAATGTTGTTCCATGAGTTTAGAAGGATCCTTCTTCTTCATTTTCTGAGAAGGCTTCCTGTTTTATGACAGCGTAGGGTTGCCACCTGTATGGATTTGACACGGTTGGGGTTTTGAACTCTCTGCCCAGGTGTGTGATGAGCCCAGCTCCGGACATTCAAATGTCCAGGGCCAGTCACATTTAACAGTAATGCAGGGTCAAAGAAGGTGCCAGGCACCTGGCCCTGCACATCCCGTCTTCTAGATCCATGCTAGAGATGTGGGACAGCTACCTCTGCTCCCCTTTTATCATGCCAGGCACTGTGAGTGCAGAATTCACAGCTGCAGCTACAAAGTCTGCCTGTGTCTCCCCTGCGCGGTTGCCCCGCCTCTGTCCCGGTGTCAGTGTTGTGACACAATTGGCAATTCATAAGAATGGGCAATCGCGTCACTTCCTGTCACGTGACATACACTCATTTTGACAAATTGCATGGATTGAGCATGCTCACATGTACCTCTGAGCTCTCGGATATGCGCGCATTGCACATCCACGCTTACCTCATCAAAATCACCAATTTGCACTCTAGAGATATCCCGTCCATGTTCTGTTATTGGCTGAGAATGCTATTCACAGATTGGATAATATGTCTATGGTGTGTATATATACACATAATTAAAAAAACAGTGCAAAGTTATTATCCAATACAAGGTGGAAAGCCTGCCCAGAGGGCAGTCTATTGTGGATATTGCCCCAGCACGTGGATACTGGCCCAGCTCGTGGATATTGCCCCCCAGCTCGTGGATATTGCCCCCCAGCTCGTGGATATTGCCCCCCAGCTCGTGGATATTGCCCCCCAGCTCCTGGATATTGCCCCCCCAAGCTCTCATGGATATATGCCCCAGATCAGACCCCAGACCAGACATGGGGCAGCTGTTCGAATGCTCTATCGGCATTTGGACAGCCGCCCCATGAGCTCCGCGCCATACTTACCTTTCCGAGCGGCGCCGGGGAAGTGAAAGTTTCCCCGCTTCCGGTCGTTGAAGGACCCAAGTTGCGGTCACGTGGGACTCCCATGTGACCGGGGCTTGGGTCCTTCAAAGAGCGGAAGCGAGGGAACTTTCCCTCCGCCGCTCGGGGGTTGGATGCTCGCAGCCTCTACCCGGCTGCCGTGCGCATCAAACCCCTGAGCGGCGGAGGGAACTTTCCCTTCGCCGCTCAGGGGTTGGATGGGCTCGGCAGCCGGGTAGAGGCTACGAGCGCAGCCTCTACCCGGCTGCTGTGTGCATCTTGTAACCGCCGCGGCGAGCGCACAGCCGGCTCGTGCCGCGGCGGTTGCATGCGCGCGCAACCAACCGCCGCTGGTTGCGCGCGCATGCGCAAAGCCTTACTCAATTATAGTATTGATCAGCCAATCAGAGAACAAGGATGGGATGTCTAGCCCGCATGCGCCTCGGATCCAGTTTCTAACGCTATGGGGGACGCACATGTGCGTATCAGTAATTTGCTGCATTTGTGTCACGATTCCCCCTAGGATCTATGATACTGGTTCCTATATGCAGAACACTATCTACACTTCCGATCCTTGGATGGTCGGCAAAGCTAGCTATAGCTAGTGAGCAGACAGATACGTACCCACAAAGGGTTAACAGCACCAGATGATGATGATGATAATAATATACTTAGTAGAATAGTGGGGGTCTTAACACCAGGAGAGGTAGTAAGCCGTATGCCAAGGTCAGTACACAGAAGGGTTCTTAGAAAAGCCAGAATTGGTACAAAGAGGAGGTTGTCAGACTTGTCACATTTGATACACAGAGGGTTGTCAGGAATAGCTGAGGTCGGTACACAAAGCAGGTAGCAACAAGACAGCACTGAAGGGATATGACTAGCCACATCATGGCACTGGACGGACTGAGACGCAGGGCTCTAAACCCGGGGAGCGCCGCATCATCAGGCCGTGCCCCTTTGGCTCACCTGACCCGCGACCACAAGGGATTACCTTATCAGTCAGCGCCTGGCCGGCGAGCATCACGGAACGCTCTGCCGGGCACTGGCTAAACTGAAGAGCGTGGGACGTGACAATTTGATGGGGCCAGCGTGTATGTGCGACATGTGCGTATCCAATGGCTCGGAGGTACGCATGCGCACTCAGTACAATTCATCATAATTAGCGTATTTCACGTGAGCGGAAGTGACATGAATGAACATTTTTACATATTGCCGATTTTGTCAGAACAGGAGGTCCTTACAGGAAGAAACACAGGCAGGACTCCTAGCCATAATTTTCCTCCTGTTTTTTTAGATGTTATCTCTCTCTCTGTTTTTCTTTCCATCTCACTCATACATTGTCCCCTCCTCTTCCCCTTCCCCCTTTCTTTTCCCCCTCCTGCTCTTTCCCTTCTCACCCCTTTCCCACCTTCCCCACACTCTTTTCCTCCTCCCCACCTTTCCCTCTTTCTGTGTCTCCCGCTCCTCACCCCTTTCTTACCCTTTCTCGCACTCTCCCCCCTTTCTCTATCACCCTTTCTCTCCCCCACACTTTCTCTCTCTCTCCCCCTTTTGCTCTTTAAAAGCTAATGCAATGCAGTATTACAGGGTTGGCTAGATCCTGCTGTAATTTTGTAAGTGCGCAATAAAAGAATATATGTAATTCATGCAATTCGTCTATTCAAAAGCTGTCAAATACAGCCAGATTGACATAGAAATATGGTGTAATTTGTCACAGTACGCCGCAATTTGGTGGCACCAAAATTGTCAAATTGAAAAGTATTGATTCTTCTATTCACAGTTCACAAAAGAGTGATCTGGTATCAGTTTTGCATCTCCATTGTTGCTTTTGACGCAAGTCACATCTCGCTTACTATTTTGATACTTCCTACTCTTGTTGTCCATACTGACTTCCACGGTCAGTCAGTATTTTTTACACTGGCTGCTTTACACTGTGTGGACATCCCTAAGAGTTGGCTGAATATATCTGGGGTCTATCCATTGTCATGCCATGGACCTTGCTATAGCATATTACACAGGTAAATAAAAACAAAGTGGGCTGTATCGCGTGACCCTCGCTAATACCGGAACGCAAAGGGGAAAAATTAATGATCGCTAACTTCCACTTTGTTTCACCAGCAGGTCATGGGGCAGGCGCTGACTCCAGCTGCATGCCCCATAGTGGCCACTAGGCCCCCAGATGCTGGGGGCAGCGCTAACGTGACGCCCCAAGCATCCGCTCCATGCAGTGGCGTAGCGTGGGTTCTCAGTGCCCAGGGCAAGGCAAGTATTGCGCGTCCCCCAACCTGTGGACATGGTAACACACCCTGATTCCCTTCCACCAGTAGAGTATTAACTCCCTTACCCCACAAGCACATGTATTGTATATTAACAAAATGATATAATAAAAAATGAAACACACATGCCCCCCACGCTACACCACTGCTATTAGTCACCCTGTCCCAGTATACCCTAGCATAGTTCCACTCACACTATACCCAGTCACTCTTTCCCAGTACCCCCAGTCATTTTCTGCCAGTACCCCAGTCACTCTAAGTACCCAGTCACTCTCTCCCTCCAAGTACCCTCCAGTCACTCTCTCTCCCAGTACCCCCAGTCACTCTATCCCAGTATCCCCAGTCATTCTCTCCCCGAAACTCCAGTCACCCTCTCCCCATACCCCCAGTACCCACTCACTGTGTGTTGTTCACGTTGCTCTGGTGTCACAGTGTCGCCTACCTGCATGGGGTTGCTGGTGGCCTGGGGGGGCCTCTCCAGGGTTCTTAGTGGGGACCAGATTTTAAATGTGCTGCAGGGCAGGCGCCTCCCTCCCTCCTTCCTGTTCAACGGCTGTAGGGCTGCCAGCAGCGTGGGGCTGGCACAGGGCTTCAAGGGGGGCTGACAAGCGTGGTATAGGGTGTTCTGTCGAATAATGCTGCGCTGCCTCATGTGACTCATGTCAGCGTTAAGGAATCCATGGAGGCTTCTCTTGCTGGGTCACATGACCGGCAGGATCTCACTTCTCACGAGATCATGCTGGACAGCAGAGTGATCACGTAGGAAGACGGGACTTTTTTTCCCCCAGTCTCCCTCTGCTCCCAGCAGCCAGAAGCAGGGGATCGGGCTCCCAGCAGCCAAAAGCAGGAGATTCTTGGCGCGGGATAAGAGGTATTTGATTTTTGGTGGGTTTTTGAGCTACAGCTAACGGATTCTGCAGCAGCGGAATCCGTTAACACCAGCTCAGAGCTGTAGCTAACTTCTGTAGTTATGCTAGTAAATCTGTGCTTGCACTTTGTGCTCCCTATACCTAACATGGGAAGCGCAAAGTACAGTAAATTCGTGGTACAAATCGCAAATTAATGAGCGCCAACGGGTTTTTTAACCCGTTAGCGAATCAGAGGCGATCTGTGCGGCGCACTATGACCTCCTTTAAGCTAGCGCTAACGTGAGTGCTAGTGTTAGCTTGAAGGAGGCGATAGAGCCCAGAGTATCTGACCCGACTATTTTGACCTTGTTTCTGGCTTTGAAAGACCACGGCCAGAGCCGGTGCTAGACTATTTTGCACCCTAGGCAAGACCAACTACTTGTGCGCCCCCCCGAAAAAGATTGCCAACTGTTAAAATGCGGGGGGGACGCACACGCTATGCGCACGGGACACACTGTGCACGAGGGCCACACGTTTCTTCTGTGCCCATCTTACCCCTCCGCTGGTTGGGGCCAGGACAGGTCTGTGCCTCTGTTTCTTCAGTGCCTCTTTCTTTCGCCTTTTGTTTCATCTGCCTTTCTTTTCTCCGCCCTCTGTGCCTCTTTCTTTTGTGCCCCTTTCTTTCTTTCCCCTTTCGCCTCTTTTTTTCTTTTTTTTCTTTCATCTGCCTCTTCTGGCACCCACAAGACATCTGGTGGCGCCTGTGCATCACCAGAAGACACCCACCTTCTGCGCCGCTAGCGGGGGTCTGCTTTGCAAGCCACCACTCCCAGCTACACAAGCTTTCTTTCCTCTACTTCTTTCTTTCTTTCCTCTGCCCTATGTCTGTGCCTCTTTCTTTCTTTCTTACTTTCAAACCCGCTTTCTTTCTTCTTCCTTCCCATTCATAACCTTGACTCTTTCTTTCATGCCCCTTTCTTTCTTTCCTGATGTTTTCTTTCTGTCGTGCCCCTTTCTTTCTTTCATTAGGGTTCTCTGCCCTGTACCTAACAACATAAAAATATATATACACTATACCTTGCATCTTTAAATATGATAAAGTGCACATGTTTGTTGATTTACTTATCGAGCCAGTTGGGAATTGACTTCATTCTCAGCTCCCCACCTCTTTTAATAAATGTAGGATAGATCTTATCAAATAAGGAGCAAGAAAGCCCGTGGCGAAGTGCAGAAAGAGGTAAATGGAAGGGTCTGTTGGGAAATTCAATAAAAAGTATTGGGAAAAAAAATCCCAAATGGGAGTACAGATAAACAAGAGAAATAAGAGCGGGAGGGTGTGGTATCTGCATGTTTTTAGGTTTTGTTCTCTGTTCTTTTCCTGCTTAAAGGTTTTGAAGGTAATGTGCAAAATCATTAAAAATACCTCCTGCGTTTTTAATTACAAATGCTAAATAACAATTGTAATTTATTTCTGTTTTTATAAGCTGTTATTGCTGAGGACAAGAGAGTTAAATCACTCCCATTCACTCACCAGTCCGAAATATTGCGCTTTCCTGAAGGATCTTGGGAGCAGCGATTGGCTTGAACGATTCCGGATGTCAAAAGACACATTTGTGTACTTGTGTGATCACCTAAGGAGCAGACTCAATCGACCAGGACTGGCTCCTGAAGAGAAAGTAGCTATTGCGTTATGGATCCTGGCGTGTCCCGGGCAATACTCTTTGATGCAAACAAAATTCAGTGTGCGCCGCAGAATCATGTTCAAGTGTTTGAAAGAGGTGAATTATTAGATTTTCCTTAGCTAATCAAAAATGCCCTTAAAATTGCTTGTCATGTTTACATAGTTTCTCATTTAGATTGTGTGGTATATTAATGTGAAATAGGCTTTTCCACGTTACATTTTGGTGTTAAGAAAAAAGCATTAAACTTTTCTTTTCTTTAAATGATTAACATTTGACACGTAAGTTGATGCCTTACAAGAATGTTTCTAGCTCAGAAATAGAGTTAATTCCACATTGTAGGATAAGGTCGGTGACTGTGAAACCTGACTGTTTGTTTACTCTAGCTTGAAATTGTTTTAGTAAGCAATCCCTTCTACAGGTTAAAAAAAAAAAAAAAGTTGGCCCCCTTGCAAATTTTTTTTTATATTTTTTTTTGCACGTTTGTCACACTTTAATGGTTCCGATCAAACTAATTTTAAATATTAATCAAAGATAACACAAGTAAACACAACATGCAGTTTTTAAATGAAGATTTTTGTTGAGGGAAAACAAAATCCAAATCCACATGGCCCTGTGTGAAAAAGTGTTTGCCCCCCTAAACCTAACAACTAGATGGGCCACCCTTAGCAGCAAGAACTGCAATCAAGCGTTTGCGATAACTTGCAATGAGTCTGTTACAGCGCTGGGAGGAATTTTGGTCCACTCGTCTTTGCAGAATTGTTGTAATTCAGCCACATTGGAAGGTTTTCAAGCATGAATCGCCTTTTTAAGGTCATGCCACAGCAGCTCAATAGGATTCAGGACAGGACTTTGACAAGGCCACTCCAAAGTCTTCATTTAGTTTTTCTTCAGACTTTCAGTAGTGGACTTGCTGGTGTGTTTTGGATCATTGTCCTGCTGCAGAACCCAATTTCGCTTCAGCTTGAGGTCACAAATAGATGGCCGCACAATATCCTTCAAGATTTTTTGGTAGACAGCAGAATTCATGGTTCAATTTATCACCGTAAGTCTTCCAGGTCCTGAAGCAGCAGACCATCACACTACCACCACCATATTTTACTGTTGGTATGATGTTCTTTTTCTGAAATGCAGTGTTACTTTTACAGTAGATGTAATGGGACACACACCTTCCAAAAAGTTCAACTAGTGTCTCGTCAGTCCACAGAGTATTTTCCCAAACGTCTTGGGCATCATCAAGAGGTTTTCTGGCAAAACTGAGATGAGCCTTTATGTTCTTTTTGCTCCGCAGGAGGTTTTCGTCTTGGAACTCTGCCATGCAGGCCATTTTTGCCCAGTCTCTTTCTTATGGTGGAGTCATGAACACTGGCCTTAACTGAGGCAAATGAGGCGAGCAGTTCTTTGGCTGTTGTGGGGTCTTTTGTGACCTCTTAGATGAGTCGTCACTGCTCTCTTGGGGTAATTTTGGTCAGGCGCCCACTCCTGGGAAGGTTCACCACTGTTCCATGTTTTCGCCATTTGTGGATAATGGCTCTCACTGTGGTTCGCTGGAGTCCCAAAGCTTTAGAAAATGGTTTTATAACCTTTTCCAGACTGATAAATCTCAATTACTTTCTTACTCTTTTGTTCCTGAATTTCTTTGGATCTTGGCATGATGTGTAGCGTTTGAGGATCTTATGGTTTACTTCACTTTGTCTGTCAGGTCTTATTTAACCCCTTAGTGACCGGGTGGTTTTACACAAATCCGTCCTTTAGTGCCCGCTGTTTTTACGTTTCTGCGCTGTTCGTGTTTAGGTCAAATTTTCCTCTTACTCGTTTATGCAATCCACACATATTATACACCGTTTTCCCCGCCATTAAATGGGCTTTCTAAAAATACTATTATTTCCATCATATCTTATTTACTATTAAAAAAAAATATGAAACAAATGGTAAAAACGCACTTTTTCGCAATTTGATCCCCAAAATCTACAACCACCAAAAGAGACACTGGCTAAATAGCTTCAAAATTTTGTCCCGAGAATAGAAATACCCAATTTTTACATGTTTTATCTTTTTAACCCCTTAACTGATGAGCCAGTTCACCTATGTGCGCTGAGCTCATTCTGACCGTTTTATGCTCATTATTTTTGGATGACAGCCTAGGTCCTATTTAAAAAAAAAAAAAAAAAAAAAAAAATTTTTTTTTAAATTACATTTTTACACCAAACCAGGTCATGTTTGGTATCATTGGACAGGCCACGATCAGGACTTTCCAATGATGTCCAACCCTCTAGCTGCCACGGATCGGGAGATAGGGGGATCCTTTGGATCCTCTTAACTGGCCCACTGACACCCTCACACATATGGTAAGGTTGTCAGTGGGTGGGGGGGACCTGGAGGCTTGGCTGACATCCAAGATGTCAGCCCCCTCCAGGTTCGAATCGTGTTTTGGTGCCGATTCGCAATCCGGCAGCGAAAATGTTAAAGACTCTCCCCTTTCCAGCGGTGCACAAAGCATCACTGTACGTTACATGGTTGGGGATAGAGGGCTCCAAATGAGCCCAACCCTCCCCTTCCTGAATTTTCACTACCGGCGCCTGCTGATGACGTCATCACGCAGCGTGATGACGTCATCGGATATGCTGGCCCCCAGGAAATGGCGAGGCAAGCTTCCAGCTTGCCATAGACGCCAAGGGAGGTGAGTATCGGCAGGAGGGAGGTTAGAAGCCCGCTGACGTACTATGTACGTCCGGGGGTCTAAGGGAGACCCGTGGGGAAATGGACATAGTATGTCAGAGGTCGGAAAGGGGTTAAGTGATTTCTTAATTGTGAACAGGTGTGGCAGTGATCAGGGCCTGGGTGTGGCTAGAGAAATTGAACTCAAGTGTGATAATCCAGTTATGTTTTAACAGGGGGGAGCAAGCACTTTTTCACACAGGGCCATGTGGGTTTGAATTTTGTTTTCCCTTAATAAAAACCTTCATTTAAAAACTGCATGTTGTGTTTACTTTTATCTTTGACTAATATTTAAATTTGTTTGATCTGAAACAAAGTGTGACAAACGTGCAAAAAAATAAATCAGGGGGCCAACACTTTCACACAACTGTGTCATATTCTTGAATATATACAGTATATAATAATATATAAAGCACACAGGCGCAAACTGATATATCATTTTTTTTCTTCTAGGTGTGCCAGGCTATGGTAACTGTCCTCAAACCCATGTATCTTCATCCCCCAGACCATCATGGGCTTTGTGACAAAGCAAGGATTTTCAATTCCCGTTGGGGTTTTCCACACTGTGTAGGCGCACTAGGTACACTCCACATACCCCTTCCTATAGACTCTAAGAGGAATGGAGAAGATTCTCTGGTGCTTCACACAGTGGTAGATGGGCAAGGCTTATTGTGGGATGCTTGTGCCATCTTTCCTGAGAGCATGAACAGTAGTGCCATCTTGGAAAATTCTATTATCTGGGATCTAGTACAAGAAGGAAGGCTTCAGAGAGCACCAGAGGACACCTTCCTCAGTGAAGCCAGAAACTACTTTTTATTAGGAGATGCCTCTTATCCACTTCAGGACTGGTTGCTAACGCCATACCCTAATGATAGCAGACAGAGCCAGGTCCGCTTCAACCTGCGGCTTGAGCGAGCTCGAAGTGTATCTGAAATTGCTCTTTTGCGGCTCCGTGCCCGATGGCAGTACCTCTTGGCTCCTCCAGATTGTACTTTCCTTCCCACACTGGTATTGGCATGCTGTGTTCTTCACAACATTTGTGAGACTCATGAACAAAGTTTTGATTCTCACTGGCTAGAAGGTGTGGATACAGGAGACACTCCAAGCACCCCCTCATACCTCTATTCCTTGATTCCTGTAGACAGCCATGCGGAAAGGCTGAGGAATGCAGTTTGTAGGTACTTTGACAATGAAGGAAACAACTACATTAGATAAAACGTCTATTGGTCAAACTCAGACATTAACCTTTCTCCTGTACTGGTTTTCTATGGAAAAAACTCTGTTTAAGATTTATTGACACTCTGGAGACTGGATCTAGGTTTGCTTTCATTGGCAATGTACTGGCACCCTTAATTGTCATAATCCATATGTACAGGAGCAAAATGCAATGGGATTTGCTATTTTGATAGAAATTATGTAATTTGGAATTAACCTAAATGTAAATGAGAGAAATCACAATGTATCCTTTCTGGCAAAATACTTTGCAAATAAAAATATAATGACAACTAATCATACATTAAAAAGTGAAAGCAAGATTGACCCTGAGCTACTTTGCCTACGGATACTTTCCATATAGTCTATAGAGCAGTTTCCAGTTTTAAGCACATTTTCACCCAGGTGTCAAGTCCTAAAAGAAATGCAGGAATTCAGAGATTCTGTCCCCCACTCAGCGCTTATCATCTGGCACGAAACACACAGTCTCAAAATTTATATATTTATTTATAAAAAGGGGATTTTAGCGTAAATATTTGATAGCTCCTCTATTTATTGTGACTCAACAGGTAAAGATATGATTGACCTTCATGATACAAGCTTTATAGTGTATGGCACCAATAGGAACTCAGTTTCCTCTGCAAAAATAGTACAAGAACTGAGTTCCCACAAGTTCCACCTGGACATGACCCCGGATTTCACCTGAAAGTCACATTTTTATAACAACTTATTTTGTAATCAAATAACACAAATCCGTATCTCTTGGTAGTATTGAATGAATTGAATAAAGTTGAGCAGAGAGATTCCCAATATATAGTGGAATGCATCCAGTGGCCTAACTGGGTTGGGGGTAACCCTGGAGAGTAACAGTATATAAATATCTTAGGGCACTGGAAAGGGATATAAGGGGTTAAAACATAACCTTTACTAGTTGCCTGATTTATAAAATCCATAAAAGACATGGTAACACTGCACATATGACACAAGACAAACAATAGTATAGATACCAAGCCTGTAGGTATATCTGTGAGGTAAATAATTTATCCCTAAAAAAGATTAGTGTAGAGGGTCTACAGATAGGAAACGGGCATTTGAGGGTCCGTAATGATAGGATAGCAAAGAGGAATATTGCAATCTGGTGGGACTATCAGTGTTTCAAATCAATTGCTGCTAGAAAAGTGGTAGACAACACCCTGAAGGGTAATCATGGGAGCGCTCCCCAGAGACATACAGTGGGGCAAAAAAGTATTTAGTCAGCCGCCAATTGTGCAGGTTCTCCCACTTAAAAAGATGAAAGAGGCCTGTAATTGTCATAATAGGTACACTTCAAATATGTGAGACAAAATTAGAAAATTCCAGAAAAATCACATTGTCTGATTTTTAAAGAATTTATTTGCAAATTATGATGGAAAAGTATTTGTTCAATATCAAAAGTCCATCTCAATACTTTATTATATATCCTTTGTTGGCAATGACAGAGGTCAAACGTTTTCTGTAAGGCCCCGTTCACACTGTGCGATTTGAAAGTTACGCGACTTTCCGTGCGATTTTCATATATTCGCGACATGGTGCGATTAATGTCGCTCAACGTCGCTGTTTTGTGCGATTTTTGCAAAGCACCACCAATACAAAACGCAAAATCGCAGATAGAAAATCGCAAAAAAAAGGGTCATGTACCAGCAAAATGCTTCTGCGACGCGCGACATCGCGCTGCAAGATATGAACAGCTGCATTGAAATGCATTGGAGAAGCTACATAGTGCGACGTCGTGCGGATTTTGCTGCGACGTCGCGGCAAAATCCGCGCGATAAATCGCACAGTGTGAACGGGGCCTATGTAGCTTCTCCAATGCATTTCAATGGAGCTGTTCACATCTTGTCGCATGTCGCGCGTCGCAGAAGCATGTCGCTGGTACATGACCCTTTTTTTGCTATCAGCGATTTTGCGATTTGTATTGGTGGTGCTTTGCAAAAATCGCACAAAACAGCGACGCTGCGCGATATTATCGCACCATGTCGCGAATATGAAAATCTCGCGACTTTCAAATAGCAGTGTGAACGGGGCTAAAGTCTTCACAAGGTTTTCACACACACTGTTGCTGGTATTTCTGCCCATTCCTCCATGCAGATCTCTAGAGCAGTGATGTTTTGGGGCTGTCGCTGGGCAACACGGACCTTCAACTCCCTCCAAAGGTTTTCTATGGGGTTGAGATCTGGAGACTGGCTAGGCCACTCCAGGACCTTGATATGCTTCTTACGAAGCCACTCCTTTGTTGCCCGGGCGGTGTGTTTGGGATCATTGTCCTGCTGAAAGTTTCATCTTCAATGCCCTTGCTGATGGAAGGAGGTTTTTTCACTCAAAATCTCACGATACATGGCCCCATTCATTCTTCCCTTTACATGGATCAGTCGTCATGTTTCCGCCACCATGCTTCACAGTAGGTATGGTGTTCTTTGGATGCAACTCAGCATTCTCTCTCCTCCAAACACGACGAGTTGAGTTTTTACCAAAAAGTTCTACTTTGGTTTCATATGACATTCTCCCAATCCTTTTCTGGATCATCCAAATGCTCTCTAGCAAACTTCAGACGGACCCGGACATGTACTGACTTTTAAGCAGGGGGACACGTCTGGCACTGCAGGATTTGAGTCCCTGGCGGCGTAGTGTGTGTTACTGATGGTAGCCTTTGTTACTTTGGTCCCAGCTCTCTGCAGGTCATTCACTAGGTCCCCCCGTGTGGTTCTGGGATTTTTGCTCACCGTTCTTGTGATCATTTTGACCCCACAGGGTGAGATCTGGCGTGGAGCCCCAGATCGATGGAGATTATCAGTGGTCTTGTATGTCTTCCATTTTCTAATGATTGCTCCCACAGTTGATTTCTTCACATCAAGCTGCTTGCCTATTGCAGATTCAGTCTTCCCAGCCTCGTGCAGGTCTACAATTTTGTTTCTGGTGTCCTACGACAGCTCTTTGGTCTTGACCATAGTGGAGTTTGGAGTGTGTCTGTTTGAGGTTGTGGACGGGTGTCTTTTATACTGATAACAAGTTCAAACAGGTGCCATTCATACAGGTAACGAGTGGAGGACAGAGGAGCCTCTTAAAGAAGACGTTACAGGTCTGTGAGAGCCAGAAAGCTTGCTTGCTTGTTTGTACTGTACTGTAAGTGACCAAATACTTATTTTCCACCATAATTTGCAAATAAATTCTTAAAATCAGACAATGATTTTCTGGATTTTTTTTCTCATTTTGTCTCTCATGGTTGAAGTGTACCTATGATGACAATTACATGCCTCTCATCCTTTTAAGTGGGATAACCTGCACAATTGGTGGCTGACTAAATACTTTTTTGCCCCACTGTATATGCAAGGTGGACCACATAGCAGATTTAGATACGCTTGGATCACAAAGAAATAGAAAATGTGCAGTGTTACCATGTCTTTTATCGTTTTTATATCAGGCAATATAGTAAAGGTTATGTTTTAACCCCTTATATCCATCTCCAGTGCCCTAAGATATTTATATACTGCAACTCATTTTGTAAAATCATTTAGCAAAGTTTTAAAAAGAGAACATCCACCCAAACAGCCTAATATATTGGCTGTATTCAGTAAGGCAGGGTGTCATACATGTTATGGTGTTGTGCCAGATTTAAACCGCAGAATTTGGGGGGGGGGGGTGTTCCCCTGTTTTCTTTGGCCTGCTTCAATGGCCATGTGCCTGTATTTACAATCCCCTTATCTGAACTGCTCTGTGGAATGGAGGACTGGTGGAGACTTGATCAGGGGGCCCATACCTGAACCAAATTGATTGGGGGTTGGTGGGTTTTGGACAGACATAGAGCCAGCAGTCACAAATACAATTGGTATTTCTCAAGGACGTTGGTTCGAAGAACATCTCTAAGAACATTCCCTGGACTTTTAAAATCTGGAATACCCATGGAGGAGCGACTGGCTTGTGTTTTAAGTCCCATTTTAATTCAAGAACTGTATGTGCACGTTTTATTAGATTTTGTATGTCTTGTTTGTATGATATTGGCACTGTGTAAAGTTTTTTTTTTTTTACTTTTTGTATTTTTTGCGCTGGATCCTGATCCTATAAAAAAAAATGCAGCAGAGCCCAATCTGGCCACGAACGGTGAATTTCCCCATATGGTGCAATTTTGGGGCCGTTCGGCTATTCAAAACCTGGCAATTCGCCAAATATTGGCGAGGTGCCAGTTCAACGGCAGTGAAATCCCCAGAGAAGCCATGGTTAACCTAGTCAGAGAACACAGAACAGCAGTGAAATGTCACTGAAATGCCCTGATGTTCAGTGGTTTGATTCGGCAGATTTAATCAGGCGAATCCCATAGGTTGCAATGTAAAAATATTCCTGGTTTTATGCAATATCTGTTAAACCGTTTCTTTTAATTTGCAGAAAAGTCTCATTTTAAATTTTTTGGCAAAAATTTATTTTGCGAATAAAATTATGTACACACAGTTGTGTTCAAAATTATTCAACCCCCACTGAAATTGAGTGGTTTGGCCAGTTTGACATTGATTTTGATCATTCAGTCATCTTGCTTACAATTAAATCAAAGAGGCACGTGTAGGTCAGACAAATATAACATAACATTTATAATGAAATAACCACAAATGTCTTTTCTGTGCTCACATCATTATCAATCTTAGTACTTAGTACAACATCCTTTTACAGTTATAACAGCTTTTAAACGTGAAGCATAGCTTGACACAAGTGTCTTGCAGCGATCTACAGGGTATCTTCGCACATTCGTCACGGGCAAAAGCCTCCAGTTCAGTCACATTCTTAGGCTTGCGCACTGCAACTGCTTTCTTTAAGTCCCACCAGAGGTTCTCAATCGGATTTAAGTCAGGTGACTGCGATGGCCACTCCAAAATGTTCCAGCCATTAATCTGCAACCATGCTCTAGTGGACTTGGAGGTATGCTTGGGATCATTGTCCTGTTGAAAGGTCCAACGTCTCCCAAGCCTCAGGTTTGTGACGGACTGCATCACATTGTCATCCAATATCTCCTGGTACTGAAGAGAATTCATGGTACCTTGCACACGCTGAAGCTTCCCTGTACCTGCAGAAGCAAAACAGCCCCAAAGCATGATTGACCCCCCGCCATGCTTCACAGTAGGCAAGGTGTTCTTTTCTTCATAGGCCTTGTTCTTCCTCCTCCAAACAACATAGCGTTGATCCATGGGCCCAAACAGTTCTAATTTTGTTTCATCAGTCCACAGAACACTATCCCAAAACTTCTGTGGTTTGTCCACATGACTTTTGGCATACTGCAGTCGACTCTTCTTATTCTTAGGAGACAGCAAGGGGGTGCGCCTGGGCGTTCTGGCATGGAGGCCTTCATTACGCAGTGTGCGCCTTATTGTCTGAGCTGAAACTTCAGTACCCATATCTGAAAAATCTTTTCTCAGTTCCTCAGCAGTCACACGGTGACTTTTCTCCACTCTACGCTTCAGGTAGCGCACAGCAGTCGAAGTCAGTATCTTCTTTCTGCCATGACCAGGTAGCGTTTCAACAGTGCCCTTTGCCTTGAATTTGCGAATGATGCTTCCTCTGGTCTCTCTTGGTATGTTTAACATCTTTGCAATCTTCTTATAGTCATTGCCCTTCCTGTGAAGAGTAATCACCTCTTCTTTTGTCTTCCTGGACCATTCTCTTGACTTCACCATGTTTGTAACCACACCAGTAAATGTCTAGAAGGAGCTGAGTATCACAGTCATTTTAAAGCTGCCTAATTGGTGCTTATTATGCTTTATTGCTGCTCCGTGACATCCACAGGTGTTTTCAATACCTGATTGAAAACACTTGAATGAACCTCTGTTCTTCAGAGTGGTAGTCTTTAATGGGTTGAATAATTGTGTCAATGAAGAATTCACAAAAGAAACATTTACTACTGTATTACAAAACCAATTGATGTCATTTTAGTTGCATATGGTTCTTTAACCCCTTCCCGACCGCTGACATACCCTGTACGTCCTGTGTTCGGGTCTCCCTTAGACCCGATGACGTACAGGGTACGTCAGCGGCGCCAAATCCCCCTCCCGCCCGATACTCACCTCCCTCGTCGGATCCCACGCCGATCAGACAGGGAGGAAGCCTGCCCATGTGATTTACATGGGCAGGCGAGGCTGATGACGTCGCCACGCTGCATGGTGACGTCATCAGAAGGTGCCCCCATGTGTTTCAATGGAGGGGAGGGGGGGGGCTCCTTCGGAGCCCTCTATCTCCCCAACCATTGAAGCTAGGGAGATGCCGTTTGCACCGCTGGAGAGGGGAGAGCCTCCCTTTCCAGCGGTGTATGGCATTAACCATTTCGCCGCCGGATCACGTTGCGGCGCCAATTGGCGCCAAAACGTGATTCAAACCTGGAGGGGGGCTGACATCTTGGATGTCAGCCAAGCCTCCAGGTCCCCCCCCCACCCACTGACAACCTCACCATATGTGTGAGGATGTCAGTGGGCCAGTTAACCCTCTAGCTGCCATGTAGAGATAAGGGGATCCTAAGGATCCCTTTATCTCCCGATCCATGGCAGCTAGATGGTCATATTTGCCATCATTTGAAAGGCCTGATTATGGCCTTTCAAATCATACCAAACATGACCAGTTTTGGTTTTAAAAAAAAATGTAAAAAAAAAATTAAATAAAATAAAAAAATGTTTTTTTTTTAAAGTTTTTTTTGTCTGGGGGGAGTTTAATTAAATAGGACCTAGGCTATCATCTAAAAATAATTAGCACAAAATGGTCAGAATGAGCGCAGCGCACATAGGTGAACTGGCTCAGCAGTGAAAGGGTTAAAAGGTAAAAACATGTAAAAATTGGGTATTTCTATTCTCGGGATAAAATTTGGAAACTATTTAGCCGGGGTCTTTATTGGTGGTTATAGCTTTAGGGGATTAAATTACGAAAAAGTGTGTTTTTACCATTTTTTTTCATCATATTTCATACTTTTTTTATATTAAATTATTGGATATGATGGAAATAATGGTATTTCTAGAAAGTCCATTTAATGGCGGGAAAAAGGGTGTATAATATGTGTGGGTTGAATAAACGAGTAAGAGGAAAATTTGATCTAAACACGAGACAGCGCAGAAACGTAAAAACAGCAGCGGTCACTAAAGGACGGATTTGTGTAAAACCGCCCGGTCACTAAGGGGTTAAAAAGTCCTTGTAGGATTTCATTCTGAATACAATTACAAATTTACACTAAATTCCCTAAAACCCTTTACAGCATTGGGGGTTGAATAATTTTGAGTATGTATGTATGTATTCCGGTGCAGCCAGTATATTGTAGATGCGCACACTGAAGGCTTGCATGTAAAAAGTACAACATTTTTTAATCCATCTTTAACCCCATAGTGACCGGGAGGTTTTACACAAATCCGTCCTTTAGGCTCGTGTTAGCCGAGCGCAGTGTTCACGTCCGTGTTACCGCACATAAGTACGTCTGTGATAGCATACAATTGTGTTAAATGGAGCCCCACACACGAAGTGCGGACGCCTGACGGATGTGTCAAACGGATGCAGGTTAGGCAAGAACGTAATACTGCTAGAACGGACGTGCGGAGTGCGCCACGTCTGCATAGCTTTGTGTGTGAGCGATGGAACGTGGTCAGACGGACTGCATTTATACATCCAGCATTTTTGACGGACAAAATGGTTTTGCATTATAATTTATTTTCCCTGCTACATCAGTCAAATAATACGTCAGTGAAAAAAACGGACTGTGTGGCCACTCCACTACCTTGTTGTCAGTCAGAAAGTACGTCCGTACTGCGCGGACGCACAGTCCGTACAAAATGCGCTCGTCTGACCCTAGCCTTAATACCCGCTGCTGTTTTTTACGTTTCTGCGCTGTTAGTGTTTAGGTCAAATTTTCCTCTTACTCGTTTATGCAACCCACACATATTATACACCGTTTTTCCCCGCCATCAAATGGATTTTCTAAAAATACCATTATTTCCATCATATCCTATAAATTACTATAAAAAAAATATGAAATATGATGAAAAAAAATGGTAAAAACACTCTTTCGTAATTTAATCCCCAAAGTCTACAACCACCAAAAAAGACCCCAGCTAAATAGTTTCAAAAATGTTGTCCCAAGAATAGAAATACCCAATTTTTTACATGTTTTTGATTTTTAACCCCTTCACATGAGGTCACCCAATAAGATGAGCACACTGGGGGTTATTCAAAGAGATCGAATTGCTTGAGAAAGGTAACCGAACGCTGAAAATCAGCGTTCGGTTCCCTTTCCTGGCCATTCGGCTATCCAGAGAGCAGGCAATTCTCCAAATCCTGGCGAATTGCCTGCACATACGGTGCCTGTTCGGTCCCTGTTCGAGGGCAGTGAAATCCCCATAGAGAAGCAATGCTTCGGCTATTCAGAGAACACAAACCAGCAGTGAAAGGTTCCCCTAATGCCCTGCCATTCGGTGGTTTTAATTCGGCAAGTTAATTCAGGAGAATCCCATAGGCTTCAATGTTAAAAATATTCCCGTTTTAATTCAATATCTAATAAACCGTTCATTATAAAATTCTGCAGCAAAAAGTCTCTTTATGCATTGATTTTTTAGGATACTTTAAGCATTTTTCTGATTTTTTTTTTTTTTTTTAAAAAGTCCGATTTTTTTTTTTGATTTTTTTTCAGTTTGCTTATTTTTTTTGTAACAGCCCTCTTTAGTATCATTCCCTGGACCTCCTGTGAAAATTTCAGACATTTTCGCTCAGTAGTTTCTTTGCAAACAGCGTTTCATTTTCCCAGATTCATACAAATGGTTTTTCTAATTTATTCACTGCCTCCTCTACGTCACAGCTGCTTCGGCTCTGTGTGATTCGGCTCCTGTTCGGCTCCTGTTCGGCTTTTTCGAAGGTTAATCCAGATGTTTTTGCTTGTTTTCAGCGTGCATTCGGTTAGTTTTCGTCAGGTTTTCGGCAGCTTTTCCCTGCAATTCGGGGACCCTGTGGTGCTTGCTGAATACACCGCAGGGTCACCGAAATGCAATCGGCAAAAGGAACCGAATTGAAGAGAACGAAAAGTCACCGAACGTGCGGTGACTTTTCGAATCTCTTTGGATAACCCTGACTGTGTTGCCGCACATTTTAACGTCCATGGTAGCATACAATTATGATCAATAGAGACCCACACACGAAGTACGTCTGCACAGAAGTGAGGAAGCACAAAGGACGCGGCAGACGGACGCAGGTTAGGCAAAAACGCTAGAACGGACGTGCGGAGTGCGCCACGTCCGCATAGCTTTGTGTGTGAGTGATGAACGAGGTCAGACTGACTGCATTTGTGCGTCCAGCATTTTTGATGGACAAAATGGTTTTGCATTTTAATTTATTTTCCCTCCTACATCAGTCAAAAATAACATCTGTGAAAAAAAACAGACTGTGTGGCTACTACCTTGTCGTCAGTCAGAAAGTACGTCCGTACTGCACGGACGCACAGTTCACACAAAGTGCGCTCGTCTGACACCAGCCTTAGGCTCGGGTCAGACGAGCGCAGTGTTCACGTCCGTGTTGCCGCACATTTTAACGTCCGTGGTAGCGTACAATTATGATCTATAGAAACCCACACACGAAGTACATCCGCACAAAAGTGTGGACGCACAACGGACGTGGCAAACGGATGCACGTTAGGCAAGAACGTAAAACCACTAGAACGGACGTACGGAGTACGCCACGTCCGCATAGCTTTGTGTGTGTGTGTGATGGAACGTAGTCAGACGGACTGCATTTTTTGACATCCAGCATTTTTGACAGACAAAATGGTTTTTCATATATATATTTTATTTCCCATCTACATCAGTCAAAAAAAACATCAGTCACAAAAACGGACTGTGTGGCCACTACCTTGTCAGTCAGAATGTACATCCGTTGTGCACGGATGCACAGTCCGCACAGAATGTGTTCGTCTGACCCTAGCCTTAGACCGGACGAAAGGAAATTCAGACTAAAGCAAAGGAAGGGTTATTTTACGGTGAGAACAATAAAGCTGTGGAATTCTCTGCCTGTTGAGGTGGTTGGGTCAGAGACTGTACAGACTTTTAAAAAACAACTGGATGATTTCCTGCAGACACAGAATATTAAGGGTTATAATATTTAATGTGGGTAAAGCTGACTGCCATTCTGGGGTCAAGAAGAATTTTTTTCCATATACATACAGTTGTGTTCAAAATTATTCAACCCCCACTGAAATTGAGTGTTTTGGCCAGTTTGACATTGATTTTGATCACTCATCTTGCTTACAATTAAATCAAAGAGGCACGTGTAGGTCAGACAAATATAACATAACATTTATAATGAAATAACCACAAATGTCTTTTCTGTGCTCACATCATTATCAGTTTTATTCAACCCCCAAGTGACATTCAATCTTAGTACTTAGTACAACATCCTTTTACAGTTATAACAGCTTTTAAACGTGAAGCATAGCTTGACACAAGTGTCTTGCAGCGATCTACAGGGTATCTTCGCACATTCGTCACGGGCAAAAGCCTCCAGTTCAGTCACATTCTTAGGCTTGCGCACTGCAACTGCTTTCTTTAAGTCCCACCAGAGGTTCTCAATCGGATTTAAGTCTGGTGACTGCGATGGCCACTCCAAAATGTTCCAGCCTTAAATCTAACCATGCTCTAGCGGACTTGGAGGTATGCTTGGGATCATTGTCCTGTTGAAAGGTCCAACGTCTCCCAAGCTTCAGGTTTGTGACGGACTGCATCACATTGTCATCCAATATATCCTGGTACTGAAGAGAATTCATGGTACCTTGCACACGCTGAAGCTTCCCTGTACCTGCAGAAGCAAAACAGCCCCAAAGCATGATTGACCCCCCGCCATGCTTCACAGTAGGCAAGGTGTTCTTTTCTTCATAGGCCTTGTTCTTCCTCCTCCAAACATAGCGTTGATCCATGGGCCCAAACAGTTCTAATTTTGTTTCATCAGTCCACAGAACACTATCCCAAAACTTCTGTGGTTTGTCCACATGACTTTTGGCATACTGCAGTCGACTCTTCTTATTCTTTGGAGACAGCAAGGGGGTGCGCCTGGGAGTTCTGGCATGGAGGCCTTCATTACGCAGTGTGCGCCGTATTCTCTGAGCTGAAACTTCAGTACCCACATCTGACAAATCTTTTCTCAGTTCCTCAGCAGTCACACAGTGACTTTTCTCCACTCTACGCTTCAGGTAGCGCACAGCAGTCGAAGTCAGCATCTTCTTTCTGCCACGACCAGGTAGCGTTTCAACAGTGCCCTTTGCCTTGAATTTGCGAATGATGCTTCCTATGGTCTCTCTTGTATGTTTAACATCTTTGCAATCTTCTTCTAGCCATTGCCCTTCCTGTGAAGAGTAATCACCTCTTCTCTTGTCTTCCTGGACCATTCTCTTGACTTCGCCATGTTTGTAACCACACCAGTAAATGTCTAGAAGGAGCTGAGTATCACAGTCATTTTAAAGCTGCCTAATTGGTGCTTATTATGCTTTATTGCTGCTCCGTGACATCCACAGGTGTTTTCAATACCTGATTGAAAACACTTGAATGAACCTCTGTTCTTCAGAGTTGTAGTCTTTAAGGGGTTGAATAATTGTGTCAATGAAGAATTCACAAAAGAAACATTTACTACTGTATTACAAAACCAATTGATGTCATTTTAGTTGCATATGGTTCTTTAAAAAGTCCTTGTAGGATTTCATTCTGAATTCAATTACAAATGTACACTAAATTCCCTAAAACCCTTTACAGCATTGGGGGTTGAATAATTTTGAACACAACTGTACATACCCCCCCCCCCCCAAAGGAAGAGGCGCACACTGAAGGCTTGCTTATAAAAAAGTAAAAAAAAAATTTAATCCATCTTTAAGTGAAAAAAGACAAGACTTGTCTTTTCTCACATAAAATTTCTTTTATTTCTCTTTAAAAGCGAGTGTAGCGCTCACTCCCGGAGGAGCCGCTGAAATTGAACCTCGGGTCAGTCTCCCCGCACTAGGGAATAAATATACTCCAGCACCGTTGTGGATTTTATAAATTATATAGTTTACTAGAATAAATGGCATATAATGAATAACACGGTGTTCGTAGATATATTTACAGTACTTCGTAATGCGGAAAATAAACACGATGCTTCGTATTTCGAGGAAACGCGCAGCGGAAAAGAAATACAAGGTTTCGTAATTCGAGAAACGCGCAGCAGAAAAGAAATGGAAAATTACCTTTAACCCCTTTCTTCGTTGGAGAGGGAGTCCTGCACAGGTTGTGTCCCGGAATGTAAGTGTGTGTGTGTGTGTGTGTGTTGGTACCCGGGTACTTATTCAACTGGCCAGTGAATTGCTTAAAAGGTATCTTCGACTAGTCAAGTTGGGGCCCTGTGGGTTTTAGAAACAAACAGCAGCGTGCTTTCTTGGTTTTACAACAGCCTACAAGGCCTCTCACCCATCCACCAGATACTTGAGGCTCCGCTGGACCCAGGACGTCTCTCCGCTCGATATTGACTGGGCTCTCTTGGCTTCTGGATTCGCTGTCTGGCTTTCTGCTCCGGCCGCGACTTGTCCAGCTTACCGCCTGCTCTCCCAGTCCGATCGACCTGCGGTACTCCTTACTCGGGGTCCTCTGGCTTCCTCAATAGCAGCTTGGGTAATCTTGTGGATCACTGGGTCTCCCTTTGGTAAGGCTGAGTAACCCGATCTGTAACTCCGTTAGGCCGCACCTGCGCTCCGGCCTGGACGCTGTTACGTTCTGCAGCACTGTGTCTTGTCTCTCTCACTCCCTGGCGCGCTCTGCCAGCTCTCTCCACGAGGCTCAGGATGTAAGTCTCTCTGTCCCACCCACTTCCTGTGTCCGTTCCCAAAGCATGCCGGGAAATGTAGTCCCAATGTAATATGCAGTGTCTCACATTGCGCTTGTCTCCCTCCGGTGGCCAAAAATAGGTACTGCCACAATAAGGAATAAACACAGCGCTACACGAGCCTTCAGTGTGTGCCTCTTCCCTTGGAGTTTGTATTAGGGATGCACCGATACTGCCGTTTGCACGAGTACTTAGTAGTCATTAGGGATGTGCATTTCGGAATTCACGAAATTTCCCGATTCGTGTTTTCGGATGCGGCCGAATTTCCGAAAATTTTTAGATCCGAAAAGTTTTCCGAGCCGAAACGAAATATTTTCGAATGGACTTGAAATGTGTGAAATCGAAATTTATTGCTTTGAAACGAGGAGAACAGACGTTCCGAAAAAACGAAAATTTCCGAAATCACGAAAAGTCGATACAAAAAACGAGCAAAGTGACACGAAAAATGGTCGATATTCCGAAAAAAAAATGTACACGAAAAACGAATCGCGCCGAACCGAATCAAAATCGGTCGAAACGAGCTGAATCGAAAAGTTTAAAAATCCGAAAAATCGAACCGAAAAAAAAAAAGTGCACAAGCCTAGTAGTCATGCAAATGGCCCGATACACCCCCCCCCCCACGATACCGGAAGCCAGCGCTGGGCCGGCTTGCCGGTATCCGCGGGGCTGGGGAAGCTGGCCGTGTGCATGAAAAGCACGCGGCCAGCATTCCCCTCCGGCGGCTGCAATACTCACCTGCTTCTGAAGGTCCAGTCGCGCTGCTGTGGCGCGATCACGTGGCCGCCGGGCACATCTGTGACGCTGCCTCCAGCCGAGAGGCTGCTGGAGGCAGCGCCACAGAAGCGCCGGCGGCCACCTGATCGCACCACAGCAGCGCGTTCAGACCTTCGGAAGCAGATGAGTATTGCAGCCGCCGGAGGGGAACGCTGGCCGTGTGCTTTTCATGCACGCAGCCAGCTTCCCCAGCGTTCAATGGGGGCAAATCCATGTGAGCTGGGGCATTATGTGTATATATTGTGGGGGTATAGCCCAAACGGAGGCTACCTTTGCTGGGAAAAGGTAGTCCAGGCGAAAGAAAGTTCTTTTAAACCTGTCCAGCAGACAGTATTTTATTTAAAAGGTTGCAAAAACAGAAATGAAGACAGAAAATAAACCCTTGCCGCTCAGGCTCTTACTAAACAGTTAGATCCCCTATCTAACAAATGGTGAGCTAACCTCAGCCACCTTAAACGAACAAAATTACTTTAAGCAACCTTTACACACCTTGTAGCTCCCTCAGAAGGCTTTCTGAGTCCCAGGCCAGAGCAACTTCCTGGTTTAGCCTCCCCTCTTTTATCTCCCCTGATTAAACATCAATCAAGTAATTAGCACTGGGGAGAGACACAAAACCTGGAAATCCAGACACTACATGCAGCCTGAAAACCTGGTCTGGATTTCCTACTTCTGCATATATGATAGAAACCGAGGGGAAATGTATCGCCCCTCAATGACCTTCCCTTTCCTTATGTCAATATATATATATATAATATATATATATATATATATAATTTCTCTTGGGATATATACATGTGAGCTGGGGGCATTTTTATATGAGGTCTGTTCTTATTGGAAAGCGGTCACATGACATAAAATAAAAGTATCGATGAGTACTTTTTAAAAAGTATCGGTACTCGGTCTTAAAAAGGTGGTATCGGTGCATCCCTAGTTTGTATGTACAATATATTGGAGGCACCGGATTGGATTATATATAATGTCGGTGACATTTCGGTGCTCGCTGAATAACCCCTTAAGTCTCGCAATGGACGTCGCCAGGCATGTGAGAATTATTGAAGTAAATGGTAGAGGATACAGTGTTAAAACATAACTTTTATTAAGCCAGATAGACGTTTGTATTATGGACCACTAGGGGGCCTCAGGACAAGAAACCGTAAAGATTAAGCTCTGTGTGAGCTTGCAAAGAAATGAAAACAGACAGGTATGTCAGGATTGCCTAAAGACACGGAGATACTAACGGACAAACTTCAAACCCTTGCTTAAAAGCGACAATTCTGAATCAGAAAGGGATATCTTTTTAAACTGCCACTGCATTACCAACCTCTATTTCAAGGCAAAACTGGTGAGGTGGCAAATAGCAATTACTTATAGAGAACAGCAATGTTGAGTATGCTTCTTACTTTTTCTATCTGCTGTGAACAAACGTAGGCTCACATTTCTCAAACTTTATTTTTTCTGTCAGTGAACCAGTATAGCTGATTCTCTATGAAGCCATAAACAGCCACCTCTCAATGTGGACAAGTCTAACCCTCCCAAGTATTTTTTTTAATTATCTGCCAGTAATCTTTCTAAAGTAGGCAGGCAACAAATGGTTTGTACACTTTTCTACACCTGGTGAATCCTAGAAGGTTCACTTTCTTCAATAACTAGCAATATAGAACCCAGGGTAAAATGGGCTTTCACTTACAATCCTAAATACAGCTGTAGCGCTCATCCCCGAAGGAGCCACTGAATAAACCTCGGGATAGTCTCACCGCACTAGGAAATAACTATACACCAGCACTGTTGTGGATTTTTCTATATTATATTAAGCAGCATATAGAAACATAGAAAATGTCGGCAGATAAGAACCTTTCGGTCCATCTAGTCTGCCCAATTACATGGATACTTTACCTGGATTTCTCTTTTGTTTAGGATAGCCTTATGCCTATCTCATGCCTGCTTAAATTCAATCACTGTTTTGGCCTCTACCACTTCAACTGAAAGGCTGTTCATGTATCCACCACCCTCTCAGTAAAATAATGCTTCCTGATGTTACTTTTAAACCTTTGCCCCTGTAGTCTAAGACTATGTCCTCTTGTTTTTGCTACTTTGTTTCCTTTTAAATATACTCCCTTCCTCTACCTTGTGGATTCCCTTTACGTATTTAAATGTTTCTGTCTCGTCTTTTTTTCCAAGCTGTACATGTGAAGATCATTAAGCCTTTCCTGGTAACTTTTCTCCTTCAAGCCGTACACCATTTTAGTACCCCTTCTCTGAACTCTCTCTAAGATGTCTATATCCTTCTGGAGATACCAGAATGTATTTGAGTGACAAGAATTCGTAACGCGGGAAAAACACGCGGCGGTAAAAGAAACTGGTTAACCCCCTCAGTTCTGGAGTGTAAGTCCCGTGAAAAATTGCTCAAAAATATATGTGTGTGTTGTCTAGGGTACCCGGGTACTATGTTCAACTGGCCAGTGAACGAAAAGAGCAATCTTCGACTAGTCACCGTTGGGGCCCTGTTTATTTAAACAATATTGCAGCGTGCATTTCTGTTTTGGAACTGTGGCCTGGGAGACCTCTCACCCATCCGATGAACGAAACTGTCCAGCACTCGGTGCCTCGACCAAAAGATATTCTCCGCTTTGTACTGGGACTCCGTGCCACTGAATCTGCTCCCTGCTTGCCAAATCTCCGCAACTGGAACAAACGATCCGCCGCCTGCACTCCCAGTCGATCGGCGTGGCCTCCTAATGCGGGGTCCTGCCGGAACCAGCTTTTGCTCCAGACCTCTCAGCGCTATCCTTGCTATAGCGGGAGCTGACTTCACTCTTGGATTGGAGAGACCTGTCTTATATACATGCATGGGAAAGGGAGATCGGTGAAACTCTGGAATCGGAAGACTGGCAAGATATTTGGGAATGTCACGCTCGGTGTCGTTGTGCACCTCACTACAGGAGCAGTCGATTTTAAAATGGTGATGAGTTGGTATGTCACACGGTCCCAACTGGCTCACATGTACTGGAATTTGCCGGACGTATGCTGGAGAATGTGCGCATCTCGAGGCTCGTTTTTCCATTTGTGGTGGTCCTGTCCTCGCATTGTCCCCTTTATGGAGAAAAGTCCAGGAACTATTGATTCTGGTGTAGTCCAAACATATTCCGATGGACCCTTGGGCGTTCTTGCTATCCTGGCCGCTTCCTGAGCTCACTTTTCACGAAAATAAAATTAAAGGCCAAGATCACTTTAGTGGCTAGACTAACGGTAGCGGAATTCTTATACATAACCTTAACATATATTGTGTGGAATTCTTGTGCATTATTGCCGCTGTGACGCCGCTACCATCTTCATGCATTCCCTTTCGTGCTAACATACAATAAAATTTAGTTTAAAAAAAAAAAAGACACATATAATTTTCATGCTGATGGGCATTGCATGGAAAATGCTGCCTTGCAGCACATAGAATCCATAGGCTGAATTTCAGAAATCAAAAAGGAAGTCCAGGTAACCAGCTATCATTTGTCTGCTGCAGTATATGAATTATACATGTTACAGAGCAGCACTTTTCCCTGTGCTCCCCTATGATTGACATAGCAATATGTATCCCTTGAAACATGTCAGATAGGGTCGCCCTAGTGATACGGGACACATGTTGGAAGCATTATTGTATGTAGGTCATATATAAATTGCTCAGCAGGGGGATCCTCAAACATCTCAGAAAAATGAAATCAATATGTGCATTTACATCTTGATTGGGGTGCTATTCACAGCCTGTTACATTAGGGTGTGTAGCTACCTGACATTTATTAATTGAAAAATCATGGTTATTACAATTGGCACAAAATGCACTTTTCATTTGAAATAACAAGACTGTAAACAAATACAGTCCTTTTTAATGTGATTCATCCAAAAGAACACCTGTGCCTCATTCCTTTAAATAGGCTATTGATTTTGGGCTTGGACACGTTTTGTCTTTTTTTGGAGTTAGCACCTGGCTTGAGCAGTAGCTAAAATTGTACTTTGTGCTTGCTCTAATGCCAGAGGGATGCGCTAAGTGATCTGTTCGTTAGCAAAACACTAAGGGCACAATCACCTGGTGTGAGCTAACCCTAGCGTCGACATGTTTTTGCATTAGAGCCAGTTTAATTAAATTTAGCGCCTAAGTAAGTAAACCGATAGGTATGTCAGGATTACCTAAAGACACAGAGATACTAACGGACCTGTATTTATTAGTGCATTCACTTAAGCGAACCCTATTGTATTAGAGGTTCTCTTATTGCTAAATGTCCCTAATCCCCTGTTAGCGGGTGGTGTAAATAATGCTGTGTAGCGCTGCTTTAAAAAGACTGTATTCTGGTGCATTGAACTATTGCTGCCACCAGAGGGAGACAGACATTGTGGACTATGCTGGACAAAACCGAACTACATCTACCATCACCCTTTGCGTGAGGACAGGAAGTAGGTGGTACAAGGAAGAGGAAACAGATCAGCAGCATCGTGCAAGGCATGGGCAGAGCGAGAGGAGCATTGAAAGGTGGAGGACGCACGTTGGAGCTGTCAGGGATCGCAACCAGGCCGGAGTAGAGACGCTGCGCAGCGCTGAGAGGTTTGGAGGAAAAGCTGGTTCCGGCAGGACCCTGCATTAGGAGGCCGCGCCGATCGATTGGGAGTGCAAGCGGCGGATCGTTTGTTCCAGTTGCGGAGATTTGGCAAGCAGGGAGCAGATTCAGTGGCACGGAGTCCCAGTACAAAGCGGAGAAGATCTTTTGGTCGAGGCATCGAGTGCTGGACAGTTTCGTTCATCGGATGGGTGAGAGGCCTCCCAGGCCACAGTTCCAAAACAGAAATGCACGCTGCAATATTGTTTTAATTCACAGGGCCCCAACCGTGACTAGTCGAAGATTGCTCTTTTCGTTCACTGGCCAGTTGAACATAGTACCTGGGTACCCTAGACCAGCCCTCAAAATTTCCACTCGCATACTTGCGTTTTGCAAGGGGAAATTGAGCGCTGGCGAGTAAAACTGTACACGCAGGCAATACGATAAAGTCTATCGTGCTGCTTGCGCTGCGTTTTCAGCCAGCGGCTGTGTTGTTTTTTTTTTCTCCAGGTCAGCCAGTCTGCTTTTTTTTCAGCAAACGGGACTTGGCCGGAATCATTTCCTGGGAGGGAGGGGGGTTTGCGCTCACCCGCGGCACCTTTATCAGACCATCCTGCTGCACGCTGGATCTTTCTCCTTCACACTGTGCCCCTTATCTTCCGGGCACAGCGTGAAGGATAATCTCCGCCCCCTCATTCTACTCTCCAGGTCAGGTAAGCAGAGGGCGGGGGGTGAAATAAACGGCAGGGGGTTAAAATGGAGAGAAAGAGGTGAATTGGGGGGGGGAAGAAATGAAAGATGAACTGGGGGGAGATATTAAAGGAAAGATGAATTGGGGGATGAAAGGAAAGATGAACTGGGGGGGAGAAATGAAAGATGAACTGGGGGGGAGAATGAAAGATGAACTGGGGGGAGAAATGAAAGATGAACTGGGGGGAGAGAAATGAAAGATGAACTGGGGGGAGAAATGAAAGATGAACTGGGGGGGGGGAGAAATGAAAGATGAACTGGGGGGAGAAATGAAAGATGAACTGGGGGGAGAAATGAAAGATGAATGGGGGGAGAAATGAAAGATGAATTGGGGGGAGAAATGAACTGGGGGGAGAAATTAAAGATGAATGGGGGGAATGGAAAGGAAGATGAATTGGGGGGAGAGATGAATGAAGAGGAGGAGATGAATGGGGAGAGAGAAATTAATTGGGCAAAAGAAATTAATTAAAGGGGGCGCCTTGGCAGAAAAAAGGTTCCCCACCCCTGGTGTAAACTAAGGGAAAGTAAAAAAGCTGCCAAGCTGTCAGCGCGCCAGAATCAGCGCCGCTACTACAACGCCCGCTAGAGGCCATAATTGGTGAAATGGTGGTGAGGTTATGAGGCATTTGAGGTTATGCAAAAGAAATCCTATTTATAAAGAAAGAGATGGGTGATACAGAAGGAGCAAAAAAGAAAAAAATGGGGATGGAAGTATCGCAGACGAAAATTTATGGATTCATCTATATAAGCATCCAAGGGGAAACCTGACTTTGGGGTCTTCTAACTTCTAATGATAACCTGGCATATGAATAATGTGAGTATTAGGTTCCACTTGATATATTGGATGCATAAACACCAAATTAATTTGGTCCTAAAAACTGTTGGAGGAGTCTGTACTTAATGGATGAAACTACTTGTCTCGGTCTGGTACGTGTATCTGATGCCTGGGTATTAATGTTATTTATTATTTTGTAACTTTATTCTGAATAAAACCTTTAACAGTGTAATTTCATAAGATAATTTAAGAAGGCGTGTTTAGGGGCGGAGTTTAGGGCAGGGTAGGTGGGGCAACTGGTGGTGAGTAACTCTTATGGTCTGGCTAGTAGCTTGGGACTTGAAATTTTGAGCCCTGCCCTAGACAACACACATATATATTTTTGAGCTATTTTTCACGGGACTTACACCGCCACTAAAGTGATCTTGGCCATTAATTTATTTTTGTGAAAAGGGAGCTCAGGAAGCAGCCTGGATAGCAAGAACGCCCAAGGGTCCATCGGAATATGTTTGGACTACACCAGAATCAATAGTTCCTGGACTTTTCTCCATAAGGGGACAATGCGAGGACAGGACCACCACATATGGAAAAACGAGCCTCGATATGCGCACATTCTCCAGCATACATCCGGCAAATTCCAGTACATGTGAGCCAGTTGGGACCGTGTGACATACCAACTCATCACCATTTTAAATCGACTGCTCCTGTAGCGAGGTGCACAACGACACCGAGCGTGACATCTCCCAAATATCTTGCCAGTCTTCCGATTCCAGAGTTTGACCGATATCCCTTTCCCATGCATGTATATAAGACAGGTCTCTCCAATCCAAGAGTGAAGTCAGCTCCCGATATAGCAAGGATATAATGCCTCGTGGATATGTACCGTCCCTGCATAAACGTTCAAAACGTGTCAACGGGGCCAGCGCTGCTTGTTTGATATGAGCCTGTGTCGCATATGATTTCAATTGAAAGATGTGCAGGTAAGAAAGTCCCGCAACGTCATGGAAAGGTATTAAAGTGCCTTTGTGATATAGTTGATGTATCCTCCACACACCTGATTCCAGTAGGCGTTGTCAGGGTCCAGGAGACAGGCCTGGTACACAATCCCTATTACCAAAAATCGGTGACATAGGTGATGGTAGAGAGGTCAAATCACATTTCACTGCTAACCTGTGCCAGATGCGTAGCGAATTCAATATGGCCGGGCATGCAGTGGTGATCAGAGGACGGTGTTCCCAGTTCAACCAAATCCAATGCTGTATCTTATTGGGTAGCATGAGAGTCGCCTCCAGGTCGATCCATCTATGAGATCCTGCTGGCGCATGCCAAGCTAGAACTTGGGCTAATTGAGCCGCATAATTATATGTGAAGAGGGATGGGAGACCCAACCCGCCCAGTGTCCATGGGCGATAAAGTGTGTGTCTCGCAACTCGGTGCAGCTTTCAGGCCCATACAAAGTGGTCTATCGAGTGTTGCAGGGATATGATATCCGCTGCTATAAGAGGGACCGGCAAGGCTTGAAACATATACAGTAATCTTTATGCAATTAAGTCTGCCAATCCACGAAATAGCATATTTGTCCCAGCATTCCAACTCTGCTTTGAGAGTCGCAAGCATGAGAGGATAATTAGCTGAGTACAGGTTGGCAGGGCAGGATATTAAGCAGACCCCTAGATACACTAATTCAGACCGGACTAGCTTCAGTCGGCACGAGGAGGAAAGGGCGACAACCTCGTCTTCCGTTAAAGCCACCGGGAAAGCCTCTGATTTGGCAACAATTTTATACCCCGATATATCAGAGAATTCTCTAAGCTTGTCCAAGACCCGGGGTAGGGAAGTAGAAGGGTTCGGCAGAGAAAGGAGGACGTCATCTGCATAGGCCGATAATTTTTGTATTTCAAAATTTTATTTTGCAATAAACGAAGGGTCACAGACTGACCAGCCAGGTGGCCTCACAGGGCCAGATAAGACATGCTCAGAGAAATCACATAAAACATAAAAAGGGGATCTCAAAAGAAACTGCAGAATATCAAAAATTGGGGGAGGGGATACAATAACAGGGGGGGATGTATAAACTCGTCAGGAGGGTCGATCCAGCAAGAGCAAAACAGAGCGATGGAGTTCGCTGGGGGGGGCACCAGGAAAACAAAAAGAAGAAAAAAAAAAAAAAAGGAGAGGGGGAAAGGGTAGTGAGGGACTGCCAAATATATTGTGGTATTCCTGGCTCACCCCGGCAACCTTGAAGGAACTGAGGGCCATGGAAGAGGCCACTTGGCCGGGAGACCTGGGGCCAAAAGGGTGGACAGAGCCTAGGTAGTCACCCTAGTGGCTCGCCCAGGCTGCTTCCCAATGTCCTACACAAAAAAAAAAAAATAAGAAGAGGGGGCTTAAGTCCCAGTGCTCCAAACGAACACCAGACGAACACCACTATACCCAAAAATTCAGCAGGCATGACCATAAAATCAGTCAGGAGAACATAAAAAGGGGGGGAACAAAAAGTAAGAGGATAGGAACAGATAGCAGACATGAATAAGGGGGTGTTAATTCACAGACATCAGTGAGGGGGTGTCATCAGGGGGAGTAGACCATCAGCATCAAATGGGGGGGGGTCTCGTCAAAAGAAAAGCGTTAGCCGATCCATCCGAAGTCCAGCATATAGGCCTTAGCCAGTGTCACGAAACTCGAGGGGGACCAAAGAGTCAACCCATTTAGGCCCAGCGATCGGGAAACTAAGGCACAACATTTCCCTGCACCCTCCACTAGCTCCGCAGGGGAAGAAAATCCCACAGCACTCCGCTCCAAGTGTAAGGGAAAAGATCCTCTGCATCACCATCTCCCCTGATGTCACGTTAGGGTGCCAGACCTCCGCAGCAGAAAGGCCCAAATTTCCAAGAGACACCGCAGTCTCGGCAATCAGTGTCTCAGCTGGCCGCCCGACTGCTGCGGCATGCAACTTATCATCCTCCGCCAGCAGCCTGGAGTCCTGCATTGTCCCGGCGCACCGCTCTCCATCCTCCTCTGCGGCAGAGCAGCCAGCTGCCAGGGCCACGGTCGACGTATCTTCTGGCCAGTCTGCGACAGCTCGACACGAGGCCGCCTCCAACCGGGAGCTCACCTCCACAACCGCAGCTCTCACCTCCTGGAAATCCGCCTTCCACAGCGTGCGGAACTCCGCTATGAGGCGCCAGACCTCCCCCCTCGTAAGCGGGCACAAGTCATCAGGACGCTCGATAACAGCCGTCACTGCAGAAGAGGAAGCAGGCTCCACTAAGGCTTCGACATCCCGCTGGTGGGGGCCCTCCACCAAGCAGGACCCTCTGCCAATCCACTCCGCCATCAGGTCACTCCTCAAATCAGGTAAGATTACCCCAGGGGGAGAGTCGGCGACTCCCGCACAGGCTTCCAAGATCGCCACCTCCGGCTAGGCCGCAAATATCTTCAGTGTGCTCAAACTCCACCGCAAACGGTAGATTGAGGGTTGCCTCGGGCCATAAATGATGCTCCAGCACAGCAGGAATTAAAATGACCCAGGCAACAGCTCTCCTGGACGGTGGGACGTGTATAATATTGCCAGAAAGGCCAGGTCTTCAGAGAGCTCCGCAGAAACACGTCCACACTCATCCACTCACAGCTCCGCCCCCCCTGCTGAGCCATTTTAACCCCCAATGATCACTGGCTGCAGGAAGCTCAGATGATACTAGTCCCTCGGACTCCGTATCCCGTGACCCTCTATAGGCCGATAATTTAAACTCTAAGTCTCCCACTGTGAACGCCGAGATTCCCGAGTCCGACTTAGGCTGGGGTCAGACTAACGCATTTTTAACGCACATTTAGGCGCATTTAATCACGGCCGCAGTAACAGGCAATGACGGCCAATATACGAAGTACAGCCACACGAAAGTCCGGCAACGCAAGCGGCAAACGAACGCATTTTTTTCGAGAACGCAGAACCGCTAGTACTGACGTACAGAGTGCGCTGCGTCCGCATAGCGGCGTGTGTGCATGATTAGAAGACGTCAGACGCTGCTCATGTCCGGCCAACATAACGTCCAGACACCCAAAGTTTCCTGGTTTGGATCCGTAACAAATCACGCACGAAAATGCGCATCGTATGACCGTTTTTGCGCATTCCATGAAAAAATACGTCTATGCATTTGGACACACTTTTTGACGGTCATTGCGAATAATACGTTCGTTTGACCCTAGCCTTAATTGCAAGCAAGAGTGGCTCCAGAAAAAGAGCAAACAGGGCTGGTGATAGTGGACAGCCCTGTCTAGTCCCGTTCTGTATCTCGAAAGGGACCCCATCTGCCCCCGAATCAATATTTGTGCCCCTGGGGAAGCATACAATGCCGAGACCAGACGGAGAAAGGAAGGGGGAAGCCCCATGCGTGCCATCAAAGCAAACAGGGCCACTCCGCCCTGTCAAAGGCCTTATCAGCATCTAGAGACAGGAACAGGGAAGGCTTGCGATGAGTATCTGCGAACCAAATAAGACCTGCTGCTCGGCACGTATTCTCATATGCGTGACGTCCCGGGATAAATCCCACCTGCTCAGGGAACACCAAGGAAGGGAGAAGGGGGTCCAAGTGCAAAGCTAAGATTTTTGCCAGCAATTTAATATCCGTATTCAAAAAGGGAGATGGGTCTATAGTTATCAATGCTGGTTTAGGGAGAAGGTCTATAGAATCTAATAAGTCCTCCTCAGGGAAAGGGACACCCTCCCTTGCAGCGTTAAACAGACGACACAAAATGGGCTTCAATTTAGGACTGAAAGCCTTATAATACTGATATGTGAAACCATCCGGTCCTGGGGCCTTCAATGGTTTCATCAGTCCCAACGCCTTCCCTATCTCCTCTTCCGTTATAGGGGATGCCAGTAAGAGAGACTGGATCTATCGAGGGTAGGGAGATGCAGGCGTCTCAGGTATGTCCCAATTTTATTCATAAGAGTAGGGTCCCCCACTGTATCAGTTGGAGTGGTTATATATATCCGTGAAATATGCCGTGATGGCTCGGGAGAAGGATTGGTCTGCTAAGCAGAAGGCCGCGGTGGTAAAGATCCTAGTCTCTTGAAGAAATGCAACTGTCACAGATTTCCGTTTAAGGTCTCGAAATAGGAGACGCCGTTTATCTGGGGAGTTCAGCCCCTTAACGTTCAAGGAGAGGAATTTAACATCAGAAATCATTATGGGGAAAAAAAAGGAATGCGTGACAACTATCCTTCCCACGTCCCAACCCTGCCCCGTTCCACCACCCCCCAGCCTCATTACAAGGGGTGATGGGGTAGAACAGGGTGCAAAAACATGAAAACTGGCGCAAAACATCCTGAGCCTTGTACAGGTGTGTGCAAGAATATGTGCGGCCATCTTTGTGAACAAGAATGCGGAATGGGAATCCCCAAGAATAGTGCGTGTCATAGGAGCGCAGCAGCTCCTTGACGACTCTCCATTCTCTGCGTTTAGCTAGTGTCGACGAGGCAAGGTCTTGAAAAAACTGCACCTGGCATTCCTCGTACTCCACTTGTTGATCACGGGCCGCACATAATAAAGCTTCTCTCGTAGAAAAATAATGCAGCCTGGCCACCATATCACGCGGTGGGGTGTTTTGGCCCTTTCCTGCTCCCAGCGTACGATGTATCTGATCAATCATATACCTGGCCGGTGGTAATACGGGTAGGAGCTTCTTCATAATACCAGTAAAGGTTGCGTCTAGCAACGCCTACGTCACTGATTCAAGCAGGCCCCGAAGCCTAATGTTATTTCGCGGGACCTATTAGATAAGTCCTCCAAGCTTTCTTCCAAAGTCTCAACGCCTCCACATGGTGTGCAAGCACATTGCAAGTGTCTACAAAGGCCTCTGCACGCTCCACTAGGTGCGCTGTGCGGGTCCCGATTACCTGGACCTCCGCCACGAGTGTCCTCGTATTGCGGCCAACTCCTCCGAGATAAAAGCTTGCAGGCACTGGATGTCCTGACTGGTCGCCGGGCCCGCGTCCTGCTCCATCTCAGAGGCATCCAAGTCGGAGGATAGATTTCTCCCATCTTCCCGCAAGGGGTCGCCGCCATCTTGGGGCCTAGTCTTCGTGCGAGTCCTCGGTGTAAAAATTGGCACTACGGTCGCGCCATCAGGCCGCTTCTTTTTGGGTGGCTTCATGGCTCATGTGGGTGTCTCCTGTCCCTCCACAGCTGAATATGTGCAATATATAAGGTGATTGTCTCAAATTAAATGGCAGCGTTGCGGGAGCTCCAGCAGCACACGTCCACTCACATCGCCAGCTCGGCTACGCCCCCTATATGTATCTCTTTAACCATAGCTCTGTCTTCCTTGCATGCACACAGGGTCTGCTGGGATCCTTTGTAAGGGAAGCATTGGTACGGCGAAGATACCCAAGCGGGGTATAAAGAGATCTTTCACAGTGGTGGCAATGGTGGTATTGCTTCCCTGTACGGGTACGTCTTACCCAGTATTGGATCACTCAGAGCAGCACTACGCTCACGTAAAGCAGAACACCTTGAAGGATCTGTTAAGAGGCTCGGGGCCAGAGTAGCAGCTGCAAATCCAAAGATACTCTGATAGCAGAGCTGCTGGAAGGGGACAGAGCCATGATGAGAGCAAGTGAGCTGGCCATGGGGAGTGGTTAGCTCACAGAGCTGCCACATTCAGTGGCGGCTGGGACTATACATTACTAACCCACCCCAGGAGGTGATTATAGACATAATTGCCGACGTGACCTGTCTGCGAATGTTGGAGGTATAGAGAGCAATCGGAGAAGGGGCCATTGCTGTTCGGGGACATCAGCAGAAACTGTCCTATGCAGCGTTGTCCCTTCTAGGATGGCCAGGAGAAGATTGACCGGTACCTGCAAGTCTTTGAGAACCAGTGTGACCTGCAGGGGATCAAGGAGGATGACTGGGTAACTTTTCTCATCAGTAAACTGTCGGGGTGAGTTGTAGATGCATTTGAAGCCATCCCAGTGGAAGGTTATGTCTGAGTCAAGGAGCGACGGTTGGTCAGATATTACCCCAGAGGCGCATTGAATTAAGTTTCGGACCTTGAGAAAGAAGGAAGGACAACTACACACTGAGTAGGTCCATCAGATGTCCCGCTCATTACATAGTTACATACATAGTTACATAGGCTGAAAAAAGACATGCGTCCATTGGGTTCAGCCTCTCACACTACACCTACTGCTGTTGATCCAAAAGAAGGCAAAAAACACAGTCTGAAATGCTCGCCAATATGCAACAAACTGGGAAAAAATTCCTTCTTGACCCCAGAATGGCAGTCAGATTTCTCCTTGGATCAAGAAGCTTACCCACATATTAAATATTATAACCCTTAATATTCTGTGTCTGCAGGAAGTCATCGGATGCCTGGTTTGCAGGATGCCAGTCTACTGCACTAGCAGAGGCTACCCAGCTCAAATTACTGGAGCAGTTCTACGAGCAAGTGCTAACAGAGATGAGAGATTGGGTCAGGGATCGGAAGCCCCTGATGGTGGATAAGGCAGCTGTTGTGGCGGATCAGTGCATGGATGCTCGGCGGACCCACCAGCCAGAGCAGCATGCCCCACCCCAGCCACCACCATCAGACAACCTAACCTGTGCCAAGTGGACGAAGATGGCAGTGAGCACCCGCTGGCCTACATCAGCCACAAGCTGCTACCTCGGGAAGTCGGGTATGCCACCGTTGAAAAAAAGAGTGTTTGGCACTGGTGTGGGCCAAAGAAACTATAACCCTATCTGTATGGAAGAGCTTTTACAATAATTGAGTCTCTGGGGGCAATGGATGCTTGTTGCGCTGAAGTTTGGTGATGCAGCCCTACAACTTCACCACCCAGTACCGGCCAGGAAATCAAAACGAGAATGCGATGGGCTATCCCGGCAAACGAATCTATCAGCTACAGTGCACCCGGACATGCCCATGCTGACTGGTGGATTGAGCAAAGTTTGCTGGACTACGGAACTGGGGGGGAAGCATTGTTACAGTTACAAGTATTTATAAAGCGCCATCAGGTTCCGTAGCGCTCTACAATGGGAGAGACAGAATAACAAGTATTCATACATGTTACACACACAGAAAATTAGAGAGGACCCTGCCCGAGAGCTTACTGAGAGGAGGGGGTGAGCATGAATAGCAGAGTATGTGAGAGCGTGTGGGCTGAATGGGAAGATGGTGCATGAAATGTACAGTGGGGGACTATGGAGTGAGCTGATAGTTTTCTCTAAAGTAATGTGCTTTCAGAGACTTCTTGAAGGACTGGAGAGATGGAGAAAGTCTAATGTTGCAGGGGAAGGAGTTCCATAGAAAGGGGGCAGCTCGGGAGAAGTCCTGAAGACTAGAGTTAGGGGTGCGGGTACGAGAAACTGACAGCATCAGATCTTTGGCAGAGCGAAGTGGTCGGAAGGGATATACCTGCTAATAAAGGAGATGTAGTCAGGGGCACGGTTTTGGAGAGCTTCGTAGGTGAGCACCAGTATTTTGAAATGGATTCTAAACTAAACAGGGAGCCAGTGTAAAGATTGACAAAGGGGTGAGGTGTGAGAGGTGAGGGATGTGAGATGAAGGAGTCTGGCACAGGCGTTCATTGCAAACTTCAGAGGGATAATCTGGGATTTTTTTAAGGCCAGAGAGAAGGAGGTTACAGTAGTCAAGGCAGGAGATAATAAGAGCTTAGGTGAGCTTTTTAGTAGAGTCCTGATTAAGAAAGGGGCGGATGCGTGCAAGGCTTTTTTAGGTGGAAGTAGCAAGCTTTGGTTAGTGACTGAATGTGAGGAGTAAAGGATAGATCAGAGTCCAAGAGGACCCCTAGGCAACAAGTCTGAGAGGAAGACGTAATGGTGGCACCATTCAACTGAAGGGAAATGGGTGCAAGAATGGAGGGTTTAGAGGGAGGGAAGACGAGAAGTTCAGATTTAGAGAGGTTGAGTTTTAGGAAACGGGAAGTTATCCAGTTGGAGACAGCTGACAGGCAGGCTGTGATATGGTCCAACATGGGAGGAGAGAGATCGGGAAGGAAAGGTAGATTTGGGTGTCGTCAGCATAGAGATGATATTGGAGCCCATAGGAAGAAATGAGGTTGCCCAGAGAGGCAGTATATATTGAGAAGAGTAGGGGACCCAGAACAGAGCCTTGAGGCACCCCAACCGAGAAAGGAACTGGTGGTGAAGAGACACCAGCAAAGGAGACACTGAAGGAGCGAAGAGAGAGGTAGGAAGAGAACGGTGTCACAGAGGTCAAATTGACACAGCGTGAGGAGCAGGAGAGGGTGGTCGACAGTGTAAAATGCAGCAGAAAGATGCACACACACACTGGCAGATCACACACACATGCACACTGACACACACATGCTGAGAGCAAACACACACTCACGCAGAGAGCACACACACATGCAGAGAGCGCACACTTACACACAGAGAGCACATACTCACACAGGCAGATCACACCGATAGATCACACATACACTAAAAAAGCCCCCCCTTTCCCTCCACACTGCATGAGCAACTTACCAGTTCTCTGCAGTTTGAGTTTCCCAGCTAGAGGGAGGGGGTCGCGCCAACTTGTCACTCAGCCGGCTGCCTCTAGCCAGCTGCGCGGCTCCCGGAGCGATTCTCCCAGCGGCACTCCTCTTTTGAAGTGGGGCTGCTGGGGTGGACTAGAAGCCCTGACAGGTGCCAGCCCATTATGTAGATATCGTCCGGCTGCTTGCACAACCAGCTGGCTTCTCTGCATAACGGTCGGCATTCTCAGCTGCTGGACTGCTAGAACTGCAATCAGCCCACGGGGCAAACGCCCAATGGTCAGTCTGGGCCTGCTATTGAGGGTCAGCTGGGATCCTTTGTAAGGGAAGCATCGGTTTGGCGGAGATACCCCAGCGGGGTATAGGGCGATCCATCACAGAATTATTGGAAAGAAAAAAAAAAAAGCCTACTCCCCAGCCATGCAGGTAATTCCCTATAGAGGAGATACCGGGGTCCCTGTATCTCCTTAAACATAATAGAGAGTCATTCTTGCTATCATAGTATGGCCTTTACAATGATTCCAAACATTACTAGATTGTGTGTAAAAATAATAAACATAAATAAAAAATGTGTTTATTTTTATAATGCAGCATGCAATACACACAAACCATTGCTTTGTGAATAGACCCATCTGATATTTACACCACACAAGGTCAAGTAATTCCAATAAAAAACCGTTTGGACATTTCTACCACAAAATCATTTGAAGAAATCCATTTATCTTGAAAACTGGCACCCCATTCATAACAATGGAAAAATCTGAATAAGTAGCTAATGACTATCAAAATCAACTTTGGCTCACCCTAAATTGACACATTTTGTATTAATTAGACCCTTCTCTATTAGGAAAAACACAATCTAGCTTGGAGCTAAACATTATTGATTAAGCAAACGGGCACCCTCCATTCATTTCAATGGTAAAATCTGAATACGTAGCTAATGATTCTATGAAAATCAACTTGGCTCATCCGATATTGAATAGTTTATTAATCCGACCTCTAACAGGAAAAATACAATCTAGATGGAGCAAAACATTGTTAGTTAGGTAAAGTGGCACCAAAACCTAGGACATACTTGAAAACGAGAGAAATCTCAATGTATCCTTCCTGGTAAAATCCTTTATAAATAAAACTGGTGTAAACTAATGAAGCAGGGTTCTAGTCTTGGTGCCATTTTTTTCAAGATAAATTGATTTCGTCATATGATTTTGTGGAAGATATGTTCAAACTGCTTTTAATTGTATTCATACTTTAGTCAATAAGAAGCTGCGCAAATAAAAAGCTAACATCAGCTTCATGTTTTCTTCACTCAAGCTCAGGCTCCACCACAACACACAGGCCGCACTCTCGAGCCTTATTAGTAAAATCTTTCCTAACTACAAAGGTTTAAAAGTAACATCAGGAAGCATTATTTTACTGAGAGGGTGGTGGATACATGGAACAGTCTTCCAGTAGAAGTGGTAGAGGCCAAAACAGTAATTGAATTTAAGCAAGCATGGGATAGGCATAAGGCTATCCTAAACAAAAGATAAATCCAGGTAAAGTATCCATGTAATTGGGCAGACTAGATGGGCCGAAAGGTTCTTATCTGCCGACATTTTCTGTTTCTACGCCACTCAGGCCGTCCCCCGGATACACGTGTATTTCCAGGGCCACAGAACACTATCACAAAAAAATTGCTATTGGGCGGAGCACTTTACAGTTCGGCTCCAATGCTAATCTTTCCATGCTCGGAAATCGTTACGTCATGTCTGTCGGCAAGATTCCCCTCTTCTCAGTCGTTTACTCAGGACTGGGTGACGTATATTTCCAAGATGGCGGCGCCCTGTGTCGTGCATAGCGTGGGCACTATATTGCTGGATCCCGGTCACCCGCTCCCCGCACGGTTCCGGGCCCTTTTCACCCTGCGCAATCTGGGAGGGGCCGAGGCGGTGGAGCTGATCGGCCGTGGTTTCGGCGATGAGTCCGCGTTGTTGAAGCATGAGTTGGCCTACTGCCTGGGCCAGATGCGGGATCCCCGCGCCATCCCCGTGCTGAGCGCGGTGCTGCGGGACCCCGGCCAGGAGCCCATGGTGCGACATGAAGCAGGTGAGGTGCCCGGTGGGGACTTGGCGTCACCTGCAAGTAGGCCTGGCTTAATTTTCCTATATTTCTCTCCCCCGCCTTAGGTGAGGCTCTAGGTGCTATCGCAGACCCCGAGGTTCTGGCTCTGCTGAAGGAGTATTCCCAGGACCCTGTCATAGAGGTGAATGTCATCAGAAAACTAAATGAACCAATGTCACAAAGACCGCAGCTGAACAAGCAGAGCCTGGCAACTGTGTCAGCCTGGGTGCTAAAGCCATTCTCTAAGCAGCACCATGAAAACTGGTGATAGAGCCCCGTTCAATACCTCAGCAGCTGCTGAATTGCTGCAGCAGTGTCATTGAACACTTTGCGAATTTCGAATCAAATGTCCAATTTCTTAATGAAAGATTCAGATTGTTTTTCGTATGACTCGGACAAAATATGATAAAAGCAGTCGGCACAATTCCGTTTTGTATGCACATGCCACAAATGATAGTTTTTATTGAATAAACGTTATGTTTACTTCTGAAACAAAATATAATTGAACTGTAATATGTCTGTGCAGGGGTAAATAATAAATATTTTGTGCTTTGAACAAAAACCTCAAAATTAACATTGCCGTACGGAATTGTTACTTGCTTCATGGCGGCGGCCATCTTTTAATACATCACACTCAGCTACTCGCAGCATCTCCTCGGGTCGCTGCAAGTGCTAAGTTAGCAGCGCTGAGCGGCAGAACGGCGTTCAATGGCAAGTTGCTAACTTGGCACTTGCTGAGGTATTGAACGCGCCTCTGGACTTATTGGTGAATCCCACAATTCGTCCCTCTTCATAAACCGTAGAGCGATTATTCACAACGCACTGAAATTTCAGCAACATTTCGTGCTGTGCGCTTTAGTGTACAGTGCTCCTTTGTTGATTCCATTAATCCAAGCCTTTGAATTCACTGTTCACCGTAGTGCTCAGATGGAGTCGCCAAACTACTGGAATAAAAAAAGGAACTCCTATTCTTCTAATAGGTGTTTAAACCGTTTTAAAATGTGTCTGATATAATAAAGAACTGTTGCAGAATAAATTCTATATTCATAGAGAGGTGAAAACCTTGAGAATTGCCAGGAGAATGAACAATTTGGAAAGTGAGATAAATGGGAGAATCTTTCTGGTTTGACTATTTGACCTAGAATTTTCAATTCTCCAGTCATTTTCAAGGTTTTCACTTTTCTTTGAATAGCCCTGAAAGTTTTTCGAATGGCTTTTTGAAAACAAAAGGAATAAACATTTTTCACTTTTAAACTTTAAAAATTTTTTTTAGATTGCATCGTATGGGATTCCCCTGTTTAAACCTGTCGCACAGAATCGCCAAAAATCAGTCCATTTCCCTGACAGTTTGGTGGCAATTCTGTGAATAGATTAACGCCTTTTACTTCTGCTGGGATAATTTCACTACCCCCCCCCCCCCCCCCCGAAGGTCGGTGAACTATACTGTATTTCACCATCAATTTGTCAGTGTTTGGCAAACTGACAAACTGCCCCGAAAATTCCACCATGTGGTGAAATTCACTTTATTTCTGGTGTGGTCAAAATTACAGCAGCAACTTTTGTTTCTGTAGTACTTTAACACATCTTTTTATGTCATTTTAAAACACAAAGCAATTAATGCAATCCCTATACTGCAGATGTGTCCAGATAGGGAAGGTTACTGACAGGCTCCAGAGTGGCCGGCTCAGTGTTGCAAAGAAAGAAAAGGAGACCAGGCTCTACAATTCAGTGTGGATTTATTGAAGAATTCCAACAGTGGCTTACAGCAACATTGTTACAGTACATACATACAAATTACACACACAGAACAGGAGGGAGGACCCTGCTTGAGGCGAAAGCTTAAAGGGACACTCTAGGCAACATGACCACCTAAGCTATTTTAGGTGGTCATGATGCCCGGAGTATTCCCTTGCCTGTCCCTCCTGCCTCCGCTCAGCCGATCGTTAGGAAAGGCTGAAAACAGCTGAGAGAGGCGGAGGACTTTACTCCGCCCTCCCAGCTGTCAGTCAGCAGAGCAGGAATCATATTTCCCGCTTCTGCCGACTTTTGCCGAGTAGGAGACGTCATCGCGCTTTCAGCGCGATGACATCTCCAACTCACCGCAGAAGCTGGCGGCTCCCTCTGAGGGTTAGTGTTGCTCGCATCCTCTTGTGCGCAAAACTAATCCTCAGAGGAAGCCGGGAGGAAGCCTGCCGATTGGCTGGCTTATGTGAGAGGCACACATGCGCTCTTCTCACGTAAACCAGAAGCCAAGAAGCATGAAGAAGGACGGGAGCGGAAGAGGAGGGAGGTGAGTATAAAAAAAAAGACGCCGCTGGAAAGAAGAGGATTTTAGGGTAAGTACTACAGTTACAAAAAACAAAACAAAAGATTTATTATAGGGATAGGGTAGGATTAAAAAAACGGGGGGTGATTTTTTTTGAGTAGAGTGTCCCTTTAAGAGGAGACGGGTGAGCATGAATAGCAGAGTATATGAGAGCGTGTGGGCTGACTGGGAAGATGGAGCATGAGATGTACAGTGGGGGATTATGGAGTGAGCTGAATAGACTTCTCTAAAGTAATGTTTTCAGAGACTTATTGAAGGACTGGGGGGAGAGAGAGAGAGTCTAATGTTGCGGGGGAGGGAGTTCCATAGAAAGGGGGCAGCTCGGGAGAAGTCCTGAAGGTGAGAGTTGTGGGTGCGGGTACAAGGAACTGAGTCTTTTTATCGTCAAGACACTCTAGGCTGTAAGTAACAAGTATTTTAAAAAGAATATGGTTAACATATATTTTAAAACTATTTCCATTATCGATTAATCGTGCTGTATACAGCACACATGGTTTACAGTTAAACTGAGTTAAACGTAAATAACCTCCAGCTTCGGAGCTGATTGGAGAAGGCGCACCGCTGATTTACTGTGATTTAGTTCTAGGGTTCTGTCAGACACAACCAGTTTGTTTTTATTCTGTTTACAACCGTAGCAGAACTATAACACAAACAATAGGATACTGCCACTAGGTGAAGGAGCTGTATGCCTGTGTTGTATCCTTACTTGAAGCTGGAGTCCTGTGCCACCCACCCTCCCTGCCACACCCTCTTTGGTCGGGAACTACCATTCCCTCCCTTTGGTCTGGTCCCTTTCCCCAAACGAACTCCCACACTCCGATCCAGTCTTTTGTCCATACCCACTCCCTCTCACACTCAGGTCAAGTCACTTGAGCAAAGTCACTCCCTTCCACCTCCAGTCCCTCCTCCCACTCAGTTTGTTCACAAAATTATTTATAAAGGGACACTCTACGCACCCTGACCACTTTACCTTATTAACCCCGTTTTCATGCTGACATCATATATGACCAAGTGCTTGTAGCCGCGTTCATTTGAGGAAGCAAATATGGGCTTAAGCTGCGCATGCAGCATCAACCCATCACTCTGACCAAGCACTCGCATACCTTGTGTGAAAATTACGCAATTTACGTATGTACGTACGAAAGTTACGTACAAAACGCAAATTGCCTATGAAAAAAGGGGGAAGGGTTGTGGGAATTTTTTTACATAAAATTCCTTTTGAGTAAACTAATTATTTTTTTTTTTTTTCTTCGATGAATCGATTATGAGAATAATCGTTATTTGCAGCCCTACTTTCAAGTCATTTGATATAATGGGAACTAGAAAGCTACTACTAGAGTTTGGTTGAATATTTTTCCTAGATTTAGGCCAGGAATGTGCATTGCAGGATAGCTAATGTGTCTAAATGCTCAAGTTGAGCATTTATCCGACTGCAAACATAAGTAGGGCTCATCTGGCAGGCAATCACCTCTATTCTATAGTAGCACAATCTAAGAGGAATGTTCTTTAATTTTCTATCAAAAAATCACAACCACTCCCTTTCAGTGACCTACGGAGAGAGTGAGTGTCCTCAGAGAAGAGCCACCTCAAAGGACAGCCCACCCCTTTCTTCTGGCAGGTGATTAGCAGCGCATGAGCTGACTAATGATGCATTTCAACATCATTACAGTAGGCCAGTCCTGTAGAGCTGCACAGTTACCCTTGTAATGCGGCACTCATAAACCATGCAGATGGCGTAACCTGGTGCTGGAACATTTTAAGCAGCATATGCCGCTCTCATCAAAGAGTAAGATGACCCTAGAGCCCTGCCGGTGTCGTGATGGGAAAAAAAAAAATTAACACATGCCCACGATGTGTAACATCGTAGGGACGATCTACTAAATCGTGGCCATGAGAATTTTTTATTTTCTTTCATTGGTGTGCGTACGGGTTACCCGTTTCGTGCATACTCCTACTCGGGCAGAGAGTAACCTCCCCAAGCCCTCCTACCATAGCAAGGCAGCATCCTCCTACAGCCCTCCTATGCCAGCCTCAGCACTTTGCTCCTGGGACAGGGAGCCCTTATTGGACAGATATGTGCAGACAAGTGTGTCTCGAGGCTGTGGCTCAATTCGTAAAAGTGCCTGTCTCTAGTAAGCAGGAGGTTCAGAGTTTCAATTTCTGCTGGGCATGTGTAGTTTTTTTTTTGGGTTGGGGGGGGGGGTTTAAACCTCTTCAAGGCAGAAATATTATTATAATACTGCTATTAATATAATACAATAATATCAGTATTCTAATATTGCTGTGCTTGCAGATGGTGTTTTTTTTTTTAAATAAAAAAAAAAACAGCATCAACAACATACTCAGAACCTCCTGCTTACTAGACAGGCACTTTTACCAACTGTATATGCAGAAAAAAAGGTTTTGCGTCTATTCCCTTCCAGATGTGTAGAAGTTAAAAAGAGGGCATAAAGAATTTTGACTTTGCATATCAAGCTTGGCTATGTTCTAGGACACTGTAAATGTATCATTAGAACTCCGTTAATACAACACTCTTCTCATCCTGATCACTTTATTGTCTTAAAGTGGTCAGGATGTGAGAGCCCCTTTTGTCCCAGTCTGGTGTAATCGTGGAGTCCACCCCACCCAGCAGCCTGGATTTTGAATTTCCAGGGTACCAGTCACTAGTGACATCAGTATGCAGAGAGCATGCCGACGTCCTCTTCAGAAACCACTCACAAATGGTAGCGGTCTCAGACAGGCAATGGATCGGATCTGCTCATTGTTGATCCATCGTTCTGTTCAGGCACTACGTAACTTGCGTACATAAAGTGCGCAAGTCCTGTATCGGCACGCAATTTGTGTTTTCTCTGCTACACAAGTTGTGGAGAGAAGCTTCAAGGTTCAGGAGCCGTGCATAGCAAGGGACAAAAGTTAAGTAAAATGACCTATAGTATAAATTAAAAAGAGAAAAAAATTGGGCAGAGGCTGTCTGCAGTATCTGTCTATTTAAGGGCTAGAAAAGGGAACTAGAGTATTCTTTTAATGTATGGTCTCTTTAGAAAAGCCGTGGAAGTTGTTGTAACACTTACATATTTTTATCTTCACTCCTCAGGTGGCAGAGACCTGCCAGATAGCTGTTCGTCGCATTGAATGGCTTCAACAGAATCCAGGTGCCCCTGACAATAATCCTTACCTGTCCGTGGACCCGGCTCCTCCTGCTGAGGGGGCTAACATCTCTGCTCTGCGGGCAACCCTGTTAGATGACTCTTGTGCACTTTTTGAACGTTATCGTGCCATGTTTGCTCTTCGGAATATTGGCGGACGGGAAGCTGTGCTGGCTCTGACAGATGGTAAGCTGCCGCCAGACACTAATCATTCCAAATATACTGGGGGTTTGTTAAGCATGATTTATGAATAGCAACCATTTCTTTTAGGACCTGTTTGCAGTTACTTATACAGGACTGTAAAGAGTTCGTACAACTGATTCATGAATGTAGATATTACTAGTTGATACACCTGAAATGTTTGTTACTGAATGTATGCTCTCTTGTGTAAGTGTTCAGATTGTAGGGCTGGAAGAATTAATCTATTTAATTGAGTGTGACAGATCTCAGTACCCCAACAGGGTCACATCTGCTAATGCAGCTTCCTTGCTGGACCCTCATGTTCTCCTCATGACTCTTGTGCCTTCCTCCAGCCCTTAGCCGCAGCTTTAAAACAGAGTACACCGGGAGACTTGCTAGCATCCCCCAGAAATAAGCTGTGGCTGTAGATCTGGAGCTTTTTTTTTTATTTTTTTTTATTCAATATAGAAAATGTTGGCAGATAAGAACCTTTCGGCCCATCTAGTCTGCCGAATTACATGGATACTTTACCTGTATTTATCTTCTTTAGGATAGCCTTATGCCTATCCCATGCTTGCTTAAATTCAATCACTGTTTTGGCCTCTACCACTTCAACTGGAAGGCTGTTCCATGTATCCACCACCCTCTCAGTAAAATAATGCTTCCTGATGTTACTTTTAAACCTTTGCCCCTCTAATCTAAGACTATGTCCTCTTGTTTTGCTACTTTGTTTCCGTTTAAATATACTCCCTTCCTCTACCTTGTGGATTCCCTTTACGTATTTAAATGTTTCTATCATATCTCCTCTGTCTCGTCTTTTTTCCAAGCTGTACATGTTAAGATCATTAAGCCTTTCCTGGTAACTTTTCTCCAAGCCGTACACCATTTTAGTAGCCCTTCTCTGAACTCTCTCTAAGATGTCTATATCCTTCTGGAGATACGGTCTCCAGTACTGCACACAGTACTCCAAGTGAGGTCTCACCAGTGCTCTGTACAGTGGCATGAGCACTTCCCTTTTCCTACTGCTAATACCTCTCCCTACACAACCAAACATTCTGCTAGCATTTCCTGCTGCTCTATTACATTGACTACTTACCCTTAGATCCTCTGAAATAATGACCCCTAAATCCCTTTCCTCAGATGTTGAGGTTAGGACTGTATCAACTATTCTATATTCAGCCCTTGGGTTTTTACGTCCCCTGTGCATTATCTTGCACTTATCCACATTAAAACTTAATTGGCACAGCTCCCACCATTTTTTTAGTTTACCTAAATCATTTGTCATTTGGCTGATCCCTCCCGGAACGTCAACCCTGTTGCAAATCTTTGTGTCATCAGTAAAAAGACATATTGCAGAAGGTATTAATGGAAAAATATCACTAATAAAAATATTAAAGAGAATGGGTCCAAGTACTGACCCCTGAGGTACCCCACTGGTAACAAGACCTTGCGCCGAATAAACTCCATTTACCACAACCCTCTGTTGCCTGTCACTCAGTCACTGCCTAATCCATTCAACAATATTGGAATCCAAGCTCAAAGATTGCAATTTATTGATAAGCCTTCTATGAGGAACAGTATCAAAAGCCTTACTGAAATCTAAATAAGCAATGTCTACTGCACCACCTTTGTCTATTATTTTTGTTACCCAATCAAAAAAATCAATAAGATTAGTTTGGCATGATCTTCCTGAGGTAAACCCATGTTGTTTCTTTTATTCAAGAATGACAAACTGGTAGTAATAGGTGAACATAACAATAGCGGTAGAAGGACAAACAACCCTTATCAGTCAGCTTTCGGATATACAGGCATAAGCAATACTCAACAGTAGGCATCAAACACAGGTGGAACAATATATCAAGACAAGAAAACAAATAGGTAAAAAAAGGGGGGTGGGGTGGAGGGGGAAACAAAAAAATGCAAATGTGAAAATAGGTCTGTATTATGGCACCACCTGGTGGTATCTGTGTAAATAGACATTGCTAATACAAAATAAAAATGTATGCAGTGGAAATGCAATGGTTAAAGTGGTCTGTTTTATCAGCTCAGCCTTAAAACAGTAATGGCTCTTGCATATAAAACAAGAAGACCCAGCATGTGGTACAGGGTGTAGCAATATGGACGACTGTCAAAGGATCACAATAGTAAATAAAACCTGTGATGAATACAGCAGCTGAACTCCTTCACTTGGTGGTATATCCCCTACCCACAAGACAATCAAGCAATAGTCCTAGTGGCAGTGTGTACGAGTAAGCGCTTCTTTCAAAGGCTTTCTTTAGAGGATGCAAAGATCCTCTTATTGATTTTTAATTAATTAGCAGTCTTTCTCCTCAAATAAAACAAACCCTAATAGTGAAGTTTGTTTTATAGAATTTTTAGAGATGAAGAAAGATTTCACTCACATGTTGTGGTGTCCTAAATCAAACACCGGATGGGTGAGCAGCTGGTGTCATTCTGGTGGACTATTTTATTTCCTAGTGGTATTTACTCTCTATGGAGGCACCACTCCAGGATTAAGATACTGACCCAGCGGATACCAGTGACATAAATTCCTTGCTGAGGGCATTTTACAAATCCAAGGATAAGGAGGTGAACAAGAGCTACCGCTTGAAGAAGGGACATCTGGTGCTCCCTCAGAATGACGCCTGCTGCTCATCCATCCGGTGTCTGATTTATGACACCACATGTGACTGAAATCTTTCTTCATTTCTAAATTCTATAACACAAACTGCACTACTAGTGTTTCTTTCTGTTTTTATTTGAGGTACAAGACTGTTGATTGATTAACATCAATAAGAGGATCTTTGCATCCTCTAAAGAAAGACTCTGGGTGCTTATTTGTTTCTTTCAATGAGGAATAATATGATGATCCATCCAACACACAAACTCTACCCTACCATTAGGAAGGGGATACAGAAAGAACCAAGACCATGTTCTGGTCGCCAGTGTTTCGAAGCAAACTCCGACCACCAATACCACACTTTAAAGTACAAATCGTATTTATTTTCCAGGAAATAAGTGCAGTTCCTCCACCTCCCTAACCCAGTTAACCTGGTCGATCAAAGCAAAAACCGATGGTGGATCTTGCGTTATCCAATAATGAGGGATCAGCGCTTTTGCTGCATTGAACAGATGGATCGCCAATGACTTAGCATATCTACTAGGCGACACTGGGACAACATGGAGGGCAGCCTGGGGGTGAGCAGCACATTCAAAGAAGTTTATTTAATTTAATGTAGGTGAGAACAACCTCCCAGTATGGGGTTATCACGGGGCAGTCCCACCAGATATGAATAAAATTACCTCTTGCAGTGCCACACCTCCAGCAGACCGAAGGTGCCCCCGGCTACATCGGCATCAAGCTATGGGGAGTGAGGTACCATCTGGACACAAATTTATAGTTCATCTCCTGAACCTTAAATCCCTGGACAATTGGAATGTGATGCGTAATAAGTCAACCCAGGTCTCCTCTTCCAGAGGTGGTGGGAGTTCAATGGCCCATTTAACAGTGAAAGGGGGTAGGTCAGGATATTCCGGCGTCAAGTGGGGAGGAGGGGGGGTCAGTGAAGCACAGACATTTAAAGGGGGACCGGGACTGTCGGAGAGGAGCTATGTCATTAAGCTCCTCCAAAAATGCTATAATTGGAGGTAGCGAAAAACATTGAGATGGGAGGGACTACAGTCAGGAATCCGTTACTGCAGGGGCAGAAGTGCCCCTCCATGGGAAAACTCTTCAACGGGGAGGTAGGGGCCATCGTATTCGATGCCTAAAAAGTCAGGTGTCTGTCTGGGAGAGAAGTGAGGGTAGCAGTGATTAACCCAGTCAGGAGATTTATTGGCTCTCCGGTGGTATGTTTGACAGCTGTGCTCCAGGCTGCGACTTGAATACAAAAGGTTAATATTAACGCCTTCTATATCCTACTGTGCCATCTCTGCTCTTACAGTCTATAAAACTATCACGTGTCCCAAGCTTTGCTGCCCCCCCCCTTCTCATGAACTTAATTGTTTATGGTGGCTAGTGCTTCCCTCTTAAAAAGTATGTTTTGCCCATTTTAACTGTTCCCTTTCTTCGTGTATAGGATTACAGTTTGGAAGTTCCCTTTTCCGCCATGAAATTGGATATGTACTAGGCCAAATGCAGCATGAGGCTGCAATCCCAGGACTGGCAGCTGCTCTCGAACGTTTTGAAGAGAACCCAATGGTGCGGCATGAATGTGCTGAAGCTCTGGGCTCTATTGCTCAGGAGGAGTGCTTCAAGGTACTACAGGCACATATGTCTGACGAGGAGCCTGTAGTGAGAGAGAGCTGTGAAGTGGCCCTGGATATGTATGCCTATGAGAACAGCAATGCCTTCCAGTATGCGGATGGACTTGATCAAATACAGAAATGTACATAAATCAGAATGTATTTTTGTTCTTGTCCAGTTAATGAATTGGGCAATCCTTTAATTTTAAAGGACTGTACAGTAAATTGCACTTTAGTAAATGAGTTGGGTGTTTTCTTTTAAGTTCTATATATAAAATATGTATGTGTGAACTTGAAAAATATTTCTAGTCCCAATAAAGAAGATTGTATTATTATGGATCATTTTCCTCAGTGCCATGGAGATACGGACATAATCAGGGCCTGGTGCAAGGAAAAATACGTGACATTTATTTACGTAAAACCTTTTTAATGATAACTTCAGCAAATAAACTATGTATACCGAGTAAGGTGTAAAATAGGGGCTGAAGGGGATGGAAGCGAGTGCTCTTCATGGAAGTTACAATGTGGCTGGCTTAAAGGGATAGGCATGTCTAGAAATTTTTGTTTATTAAATTGACATTTAAACACCTTTTTACCTATAGACAAACTAGAATAAATCAAAAGTTTTAAAAATGTGTATTTTCTTGCTTTAAACTGTCATTTCATCTTCTCTGACGCCCCTCAGCTAGGAGTCTCTTCTTCAGCTCCTACTTCCTGAATATTTCCCGCCTCCTCTCCATCCATCAAATGTTTACATGAACTACAGTTCTTGTTCCATCTTGCCCACAGCCCCCGCGCACCCCACTACCTCACATACTCTGCTACTACACTCACCTAGTGTGTCACCCCTCTTCTCTTAGGACCGTGCCCAAGAGCTTACAGTCTTTCTCCTACTGTTCTGTGTGTTTTAACTTGCAATGGGTATTTGTTATTCTGCCTCTCCCATTGTACAACATTACGGAACTTGCTAGCACTTTATAAATATCTGTGACTGAACGAACACAAGTTGTGCACTCTCAGGACCTCAGACTGGGGAAACTTAGGAACTGAATATTAGCCATGTTCACCCGCTGTCTCGCTCCTAAACGCTCACCCACTGACAGGCACACTTGCGCTCTTTCATGGTTCACATTCTCACTGTCGCACATAAATTCGCTCATATAGTCACTCCCTTACACTCCTTATTGTGTTGTCTCTCTTGTGCGCTCTCTCTCACTGCACCTTTTCTTGTTTGCCCTCTGCTTTATCTTGCTGTCTTTCTCTCTTTACCGTTTATACTGTGTCTCTGTGCTTTTCTTTGTTCTCCCTCTCCCTACTGTCTCTATTTTCTTCCCTGTCGCTGCAGTAGCTGGGGGTGAAAGCGTTACACATTGGAATGGCACTCAGCTAGAGATGGGAAGGCCTGGAAATCTTTTTTATTTATTTTTCCCTAAAGCCATTTTTTGTTTTTCCGGAAAAATGGAAAGAAACCAAAAGTGTGTAATATGTTCTTTTACAATAATCCTATGTCTAATATAGATTTTAATATCATAACATTAGGACCTTAATGAAAGACGTCAGACTTTATTTAAAGTTTTAAATCATTACAAGTTCTCTCAGCTGAAGACGAGCAAATCCTGGAATACAATTCAAGTAACAATGCAATACTCAGACAACAAAAAAATATACATTTCAGCCTCTAGGGGGCACTGCTGTGGAAAGGCTTCAGTTTAGCATGATTGGGAGCTCCATCTTGCACCGCCTACAGTGGTTGTTGGGATATAGTTGATTGATAGTTTCTGTTGTCTCAGGTCTTAATTGACAGGTTAGGCTAAGGTCAGACGAGCGCAGTATTAACGTGCGTTTAGCCGCACTTAATCACGGCCGTGCTAGCAGCAAATGACGTCCAAGGCCGGGCAGCATACGTAGAACGGCCGCACGAAAGTGGCAAACGAACGCATTTTTTTTGAGAACGTCAAACCGCTAGTATTGACGTACAGAGTGCGCTGCGTCCGCATAGCGGCGTGTGTGCGTGATTGGGAGACCTCAGACGCTGCACACGTCCGGCCAACATAACGTGCAGAGACCAAACACTTCCTGGTTTGGCTGGGGGTAGCTGCAAGTTGCTGTAGACCACGTCGATGTCAGCCCCAGGCATGGAGAGGCTGATCAATGCAGTGGCAGAGCATCCCGAGCTGTGGGACACGGCCTGCGACACCTACAAAGACCAACAGAAGAAGGCCAGTGCATGTGTTGCAGTGTCCAGGGTGGTGTACCCAGAGTACGAGACGTGGTCTGATAAAGAGCAGTGGCTTCAGAGTGAGTAAATGATAATTTAATTCATAGTTGCATAGAACATGAATGTAACATCAAACAAAATGGCATAACGAATTATTGTTGTCAAATGCTGTCAATCTGCCAGGGCACCTGCCCTGCATTGCTAGTGAAATAATTAGGCAGAGCATCGCGAAACCTGTTGCTGTGTCTATTCACAGGTATTCTGTCATCGTTAGCATACTCATCCAGACCCGTAACTGTGAGGGTATCATTGAAATTAACACCAACCCTAGCACGAACATAGTTATGTAGGATGCAGCAGCATTTTACTATATCCACACAGAAATCCACATTTACATCGAGTGGGGGGAAAAAAATCCTGCACTTGTTGCTCAGTATGCCAAAGCTACACTCGACATACCGTCTTGCCCGCGACAGCCTGTAATTAAACACCCGCTTCTACACAGTGGGGTGTCGTCCCCCCCCCCCCCGAGTATGGCCGCAGGAGATGTGTGGATAGTCCGAATGCCTCGTCACCCACGAAGGCATAGAGGACTGCCACGTCGCTGCCAGGCAAAGGTGCGGGTCTGGGGATGGGCAGGTTCCCACCCTCAATATCATTCCACAGTGTTGAGTTCCGGAACAGTGTGGAGTCAGAGTCCTTGCCGTATGATCCGACATCCACATACACAAAATTATAGTTGGCATCTGCCACCGCCAGTAGGCTAATTGAAAAATAATGTTTATAATTTTGATACAGTGAGGCACTGTGCAGTGGCTTCACAATGCGGACATGTTTGGCATGTTTGGCGGGTGTTGGGAAACCATGAAGGAGCAATGTTTGCCATATTGTTTGGCAGACCTTGTGGACGATCTCACCAGCTGTTGATCTGCCAATGCGGAAGTTGTAATGCAGATCCTTCAAACTGCATCCACTAGCAAGATACCTAGAACATGAAAGATGCGGTGTTATGATCACATCATATGAACCTAACCTTATGTCACTCTCATCATGATTTGCAGCACATGAAGTAATCAACAAATGGCGCACGGTGAGGGATAATCATACCTGGGTCCTGAAAAAGGAGGCTGAAGCTGCGCGCTCTGGAGCTGAGGCAAAGAAGAGGCACAGCTATTTGTATGCTGACCAACTGTCCTTCCTGAGGAAGAGCCAGGAGCCACGCAACACCGTGAGCAGTATTGACCGGCCATCCACCTCTAGCTCACAAGAGCAAGACCTGCAGCCTGGAGGTTCTGGCAGCAGCCAGGTGGAGGTCGAGCAGGGTGGTGCGGAGTCCCAGGTGGAGGATGTGGATCCCGAACAGGTGCCGGGTACAGCACCCACAGACAGCACCGGTACGGCTCCCAGGAGGAAGAAGCCACCAGCAGCTGATGTCGAGCAGGCCATGGTCGCCTTCATGGAGGCGCACCATACACAACCACATCCACGCTGCATGGTCGCGGACTCCGAGGACATGTCCTTTTTCAACTCATGTCTGTCCCTGCTGAACATGATGACCCCAGTGCAGAAGGTGGATTATCGCCGCCGAAGCCTGGACCTGATACACGAGATACTGTCCCATCCACGACAGGCACCTGTATATCACGGTGTTGTGCCACAATACCCACATGCCCGTGGATATTCCCACCACTGCCAGGCATTGCCTACCCACCCACCCACCCATGTCCCCTGTTGCTGGGCCACCCCTGGAGCCAGAGTACCACCGCATCCATATGCACAGTCCTTATGACCCAGATGCTCCTCGGTACCATACTATGTGAAGTGTATCGTCTGTTCGTTTATGTTTGTCAGATTTTGTTCATGTTGTTCCACTATTTGTGTTGTATTCCCTTCATTGTACATGCAATAATATGTGTTTTTAATATGTTGTTATCTTCTGTCATATTATTTCGGACAATATATTTCTTTTGTTTCACATCGTTACTCTTTCGGTACGTATTCTGGAAGGTGATGCATGCATGTGCTACTGGGCATATAACTACTGACCAACAATAGGGGCTCTGCACATGTCTGCTGACTGGCAGCGATGTCATGAATGCAGATGTTTGATAGTACTTACCGCAAAGTGAAGACCAGCATCTCCTCCGGTGGTATGGCAGCCCTCATGTTGGTGTCCCTCTTGGTCAGCGGCTCACGCACCTTCATCAACAGTTCATCAAAGGAGGGGATGGACATCTGCAGGTAGTCGAATAACTTCACGGGGTCCCTCTCTCGCAGTGGCCTGTACAGCGTCACAAAGTGGCCATGCGTGTGTCTGGCAGTGTTGATTGGATGAACCTATGTTCACCGTTGTCTTTTCAGGTACCCCATTGCAGCAAAAAGAACCCTTGGACTGCATCCATCTTGGAAAACGCCACCATTCTCAAAATGCCTTTTTATACCCTTTCCTCTTATTTGATTCATTCTGCAATTGATTTGGTTAATCATATCTCTCTTTTTTTGCAGCTCCGTGAAAAATCACAGCATGAAAATGTGCATCGTATGACCGCTATTTCGTATTCCGGGAAAAAATACGTCCATTCGTTCGAACGCACTTTTTCACGGACAACGCGAAAAATGCGTTAGTCTGACCCTAGCCTAAGAGGTTAAATTTGTCCCTATTTGATCCCTATTAATGTTCTATCCAGTACAGTCTGGGATTCTGCAAATCATATCTCTCTTGGAACATAGTGGCAAGGTCCCTGCACAACATGACCTTTGACACCTCTTGGATTTCACTTCCTGCAGATTCCTGCATCTTCTGCTGCTGCTGTGAAAGTTTCTGCTCTATGTTTGCTAATAGTCAAACCAAATCAAGAAACTAACCTGTGACTGTTTCAATTCGTGGAAACCTTAAGTTTTTAGAAGTCAATGAGAAAAATGACAGATCTGGAGAGGAAGGAGAAACAGGAAATGAGATTAAATAGCGTGTATTGTATATGTTGTGTCTTTTGTTTCCTATGCTCAGTTTATTTAAAGCCCCACTCGAAAGTTAAATCTTAACATGGAGCTTATATTGATGTATCCATATTTAACAGGCACAAATAATGGCAGTTACTTCCTTTTGCTATTGGTGCTAAAGGGAAAGTTTGGTGGGTGTGTGTGTGTGTTGATGGTTTCTTGCTTTTATTGTTGCTCTTCAGCAAATGGAGGGGTGGTTACTTCTTCTCATACTATCATATACAGTCCTTGTTGTTTTTCCATTTGAAACAAAAGATAAAATTTATAAATAGCAAATTCAAGTTACTAAATTAACTGTACTCTTAATTTAACTTTTTCACTTGAAATTTAATTTATAAAACCTACTCCATGGTGCATATTTAAACTTTTTCCGAAAATTTACAGTTTTTCTGGAAAAAAAACAGGGGGGAAAAAATGTTTTTTTTCCCCATGGCTTCAAAATTTCCAGAAATTTTACATCTCTACACTCAGAACCGCCCTCAGCTCACAGCACAGGAAGGAGGTGGAGCAACTTGGTTGCACATGCTCAGTGCATTTTTTTATGTATATCAAAGTATGCACACTGATTGGTTAGTTTAAAATGCCTCCTGAGGTGGGCGTGGAAGACACCAAGAAAGCAAGGCAGTTAAATATCAGAAAATATCATATTTACTTTTTATGCATACTGAATGACACTACTGACTCATTCAAAAGGCATAGCATGTTTTTAAATGCACACTAGCAAAGCATGCATGTCCCTTTTAAACACGGGAGTGAGCATGTGGTTCAGAATGGCATGAGCGTGTATGGTTGGCTGAAGAGGTAGCAACGTGTGGCAGGCAAAGGGAGTTGGGAGTGAGATTGTGGCTGGCAAAACTAGGCACTCATCAGTATACGTCTGATCGCGATGGGAGAGGGTGTGTTTGGCTGAGTATGACAGGCGCGAGCATGAGAGTGTATAGTAGAGTGAATGTATGATTAGTTCACAGTACACCACACAACTCACTGCAAATCCTACACAAAAGACACTTGTACATATTGCTCAGACAATACTCAAACTACAGTACATGTAGCACAAAATAATGCTTACACAACACCATGCATACATATGCTGCAGACCAGAAATCTAAATACTCGTGGGGACGTTCTGGTCAAGAGGGTATAGCTGGGCTGGAATGCAACTGCCATCACTCTAAGGGCTAGTGAGTAGCCCTTCAGACACTGAAGATGGGCAGGAATTATTGGGAATCATAATTGGATAGTGCAGGCTTTCACATGGCCATGTAAAGACAAATGGAGAAATCAAAGGTCCCTTGCAAAATAAATAAAATATGCATGTAAACTATAATAAAGCTAGGAAGTGAAAGTGTTAATGTTGAGGAAACCAAACCCCTCATTATGTACAAGCACAAGTGAGCACACAGGAATTTTCACACAAACACAAGATAGGACACAGGATGCACTCGCACACAAATTTTACACAAACATAAGACGCATACATATAAGAGATCAAATTTATCAGTTATCATCCATAGTTCCAAACCCGAAGAGGTTCTGCAGGAGCATAGGAGTTCTCATACTAAAGTCCTATGCTAATGGCCCTTCAGGTTTCTGTTAGGTCAGATAAAGTCAGGGAAATATATATGATTTGAGGGTTCTGTCAGGGACAGATGCCACATGTTTCATGTACTTGCAGCACGGGTCGGCAAGATGTCTATTGCTTTCCACCAGTGAACAGTGACCCCGAAAATAAGACCTACCCTGAAAATAAGACGTACAGGGTTATTCAAAGAGATCCGAATTACTGGCGAAAGGTAACCGAACGCTGAAATTCAGCGTACGGTTACCTTTCCTGGCCATTCGGCTATTCAGAGAGCAGGCAATTCACCAAATGTTGGCGAATTGCCTGAACATACGGTGCCTGTTCGAGGGCTGTGAATTCCCCATAGAGAAGCAATGCTTCGGCTATTCAGAGAACAGAAACCAGCAGTGAAAAGTTGCCGAAATGCCCTGTCATTCGGTGGTTTCATTCGACAGGTTTATTCAGGTGAATCCCTTAGGCTTCAATGTTAAAAATATTCCCATTTTAATTCAATATCTAATAAACCATTGATTATAATATTCTGCAGTAAAAAGTCTTTATTTTTAGAATGTTTTAGGCATTTTGTGGGATTTTTTTGCAAACATTTTTTTTCCGTAACTGCCTTTTTTATTATCATTCATTGGACCTTATATGTAATTTCAGACATTTTCGTTCAGTAGTCTTTGCAAACAGCATTTTACTTTTCAAACATTTAAGCGTATTGTTTCTTTTTTTTTCCACTCCATTCGTCTGCGGTGTCAGGTTTTTCCGGCGGCTGCTCTGCGCTGTGATCGGCTCCTGCTCGGGTTTCTCCGGCGTGTTCGGCAGGGTTAATCCAGATGTTTTTGCGGGTTTCGGTGTGCGTTCGCCCTGGTTTTGTGGTGAGTTTTCGGCGACTTTTCCCTGCATTATGGCGGCCCTGTGGTGCTTGCTGAATACACCGCAGGGTTGCCGAAATGGGATCACCAAATCGCAACGAATTGAAGAGAACGAAAAGTCACCGAACGTGTGGTGACTTTGATTCTCTTTGAATAACCCCGCTAGTGTGTTTTTTTGATAACTGCTAAAATATGAGACCTACCTCGAAAATAAGACCTAGTTGTAGGGCAACTTGAAGAGCCACATGAGAGAATCAGTGATACCGGCGCCAGAGGAAGCAAGGCGACGGCAGAGGGAGCAGAGCCACATAAAGCTGCAGTCACACGAGCGTTCTTTGAGCAGAAGGAACGTCTGTGAGAGTGGACCTTCTTCCACTCTGATGTCCATGTGGCCACGTTGCTGAGTGCAGGTAGTGCACACAGCGCTACAAAGCTCGATCCTCCTATGGAGGATCGTGCTTAGTAGCCTTGTCTGCGTCGTAGCTTTTTGACGGGGAGGCTGAAATCACATCCGGTGGTAGTGCACGCAATTCGTGCGCACACTACACCATGTGGCCCTCCCCGCCCAGCCTTCACAAAGCTGAGACGGATGCAGGGAAGTGCGGTCAAACGGACGTACTCCGTACGTTCCTTCTGCTAGTGTAACCGCAGCTTTGGCTGATGCTTCCCCTAACGCCAGCTCCAGTCACAGGCGGAGTGATACCAGATGTACACTGCCAAAAAAAGAAAAACACCAATATCAAAAAAAAAAATAAGACCTACCCCGATATGAACGAATTACTGAACGGACGGTTGAGGTCGGAGCTCAGAGTGATCGCTCAACACTTCTGGGACCTGGGTAGTCAAACCACGCCCATCATCCACGATGTGCATGGTGGGGCATGGACTGACTAACCAGGTCCCAGACGCTCTGAGCTTGACCTTAACTTTTCGTTCAGTAATTCCATTTACCTCCCAGGTTCATTTTTAACTCCCAGATCTGTTCTGCAGATTCTGCTGCTTCTCTCGAAATAAATCACTGCCTACTTCATGCCACAAGCCGTGGCCTCACGTGTGCCGCTATCCGGCCACCGACCGGTTAACCGCCCAGCAGATTATTTGGTTAACTACCAACGGTTAGCTTGGTGATTAGCAGTCACAGCTGAACACCTTTCCCAGCTGCACCTCTCCCTCCTGGCTTAGGGATTTATTCAAACGAGTTACAGCAAATTTTAAAATTAGTGAAAAAAGGTAAAATAGATGAATTTTAAAACACACATTTTGTTTTAACTGTACTGTTGCACTCTTATTTTGTAAATCTTGCTATTTAGCAAAACAAACTCCCTAGTTATTGAATCCATTGTTGATAATTAAACAGGGGACTGACGCCATCTAATGACAACAACTGCCAATATAGGCAAAAAGTGAAACGGCGCTGAATAAGAATGATAATAATGCCAGCAGACCATTATAATATTCCTTCCCTTATAATCTCCCCCTGTATTAAGGAACAGAAAGATAAAAGTCGTAGTAATATAAAATAAGAGTCTTTAGAATTAAATGTGGTGATTATTAGAACTGATACAATATTCTAATTGGCCCTTCCTCTCCCCCTCTTTCCATCCTCTTTTTATGGTTAACAATGTATGCCTCGACAAAGATTCAGGAAGCAAATGTAGTAACAGCGAGATTGAGAAGCCGGACCGGAAGTAAGTGCGGGTCAGTGTGAAACGCAAACCGGAACTAAGAAGAACCAGACTGAATGAGCTGTGTGGAACGCAAACCGGAAGTGGGCGTTGAAACACATGTGAATGATTATGTGCAATGAATGAGGGATCCAAATGACTATAACTTTAAAACATCACAGACTGAGGAAACCCGCAGTAGAGACGGGTGAAATGCGTATCTGAGGATGTTTATTTTTATTCAGTGTATTTTAATAAATTGTTTTATTGCAAAGTGGATTTACCTCCTTATTGGAACACTTCACCTGCAATTTCAACTGGAGAAAAAGCTACCCTGATGACGGTGAATACTATCAGGGTTATTCAAAGAGATTCAAAAAGTCACCGCACGTTCGGTGTCTTTTCGTTCTCTTCAATTCGGTTCCTTTTGCCGATCCCATTTCGGTGACCCTGCGGTGTATTCAGCAAACACCACAGGCTAGGGTCAGACTGAGGCAGTGCGAACGCGCGTGCAGCCGCACTTAATCACGGCCGCACTAGCAGCAGATGCCGGGCAATGACGGCCAATATACGAAGTACGGTCGCACAAAAGTCCGGCTGCGCAACGCAAGTGGAAAATGAACGCATTTTTTCGAGAACGTGAAACCGCAGGTACTGACGTACAGAGTGCGCTGCGTCCGCTAGCGGCGTGTGTGCGTGATTAGGAGACGTCAGACGCTGCTAATGTCCGGCCAACATAACGTCCAGACACAAAAAGTGTTTTATTGATGATCCGTACAAAATCACGGACGAAAATGCGCATAGTATGACCACTATCACGTATTCTGTGAAAAAATGCGTCCATTCGTTCGAACGCACTTTTTCACAGACAACATAAAAATGCGTTCGTCTGACCCTAGCCACAGGGTCCCCGAATTGCAGGGAAAGGCTGCCGCAAACCCGACGAAAACTAACCGCAAAACCCACCGAATGCACACAGAAAGCCACAAAAACATCTGGATTAACCTGCCGAAAACCAAGCCCGAGCAGGAGCCGAACGCAGCTGAGACCGCAGACGAGGGAGGTGAATAAATTAGAAAAATAGTTTGTGTGAATCTCTGAAAATGAAATGCTGTTTGCAAAGAAACTACTGAGCGAAAATGTCTGAAATTTACATATGAGGTCCAAGGAATGATAATAAAAAGGGCTGTTGCATAAAAAATAAGTAAACTTTTAAAAAAAATTAAGAAAAATGCTTAAAATATCCTAAAAAATCTATAAATAAAGAGACTCTTTACTGCAGAATTTTATAATGAACGGTTTATTAGATATTGAATTAAAACGAGAATATTTTTAACATTGAAGCCTATGGGATTCTCCTGAATTAACTTGCCGAATTAAACCACCGAATGGCAGGGCATTAGGGGAACCTTTCACTGCTGGTTTGTGTTCTCTGAATAGCCAAAGGAATGCAATTTCATGGGGATTTCACTGCCCTCGAACAGGCACCGTATGTGCAGGCAATTCGCCAGCATTTGGCGAATTGCCTGCTCTCTGGATAGCCGAATTGCTTGAGAAAGGTAACCGAACGCTGATTTTCAGCGTTCGGTTACCTTTCTCAAGCAATTCGGAGCTCTTTGAATAACCCTGTATATGGCGATTCATGAGTGTGCCTTGATTCTGTGATGCGCTTATACTGAGCCACTTGGAAAATAGAGGCTCAGGAATTCGTGAGTATAAGGCTGGGGTCAGACGAGCGCAGTGCGAACGCGCGTGCAGGCGCACTTAATCACGGCCGCACTAGCAGCAAATGACGGGCAATGACGGCCAATATACGAAGTACGGTCGCACAAAAGTCCGGCTGCGCAACGCAAGTGGAAAACGAACGCATTTTTTCGAGAACGTTAAACTGCTAGTACTGACGTACAGAGTGCGCTGCGCCCGCTAGCGGCATGTGTGTGTGATTTGGAGACGTCAGACCCTGCTAATGTCCGGCCAACATAACGTCCAGATGCACAAAGTGTTTTATTGATGATCCGTACAAAATCACGGATGCAAATGCGCATCGTATGACCGCTATCGCGTATTCCGTGAAAAAATACGTCCATTCGTTCGAACGCACTTTTTCCCAGACAACGCGAAAATGCGTTCGTCTGACCCTAGCCTTATTTATTTAATTACTATACTCTCAAAAGTATAATATATCTGCGCAATGAAGCCTTTCTCTCTATTTTTGAAGCACCATACTGCTTAAAGACACAGCATCTGAAACCTGTTATTTTGATGTGTTGGGTGTGACCCCCCCTAAAAGAGGTCAAGAAGCCAGAAATTAGAGCCAATTAGGGCTCCTTCCTTGTGAATTGAAACCCAAAACAATTTTTCTTAAAGATATTTTATATACTGTATACAGACAATAGTGCACTAAATGTTCTCCATTTCATGTTTTTATGGAATATAGGTGTCATTATATATCAACTGGACATACAGCGGAATGTTATATGCCAGATAAGTAATTTTTAGATCTTTAAGGCTAGGGTCAGACTGAGGCAGTGCGAACGCGCGTTCTGGCGCACTTAATCACGGCCGCACTAGCAGCAAATGACGGGCAATGACGGCCAATATACGAAGTACGGCCGCGCGAAAGTCCGGCTGCGCAACGCAAGTGGAAAATGAACGCATTTTTTCGAGAACGTTAAACCACTAGTACTGACATACAGAGTGCGCTGCGTCCGCTAGCGGCGTGTGTGCGTGAATTGGAGACATCAGACGCTGCTAATGTCCGGCCAACATAACGTCCAGATGCAAGAAGTGTTTTATTGATGATCCGTACAAAATCACGGATGAAACTGCGCATCGTATGACCGCTATTGCGTATTCCGTGAAAAAATACGTCCATTCTTCGAACGCACATTTTCACGGACAACGTGAAAAATGCGTTAGTCTGACCCTAGCCTAAGTGTGTACACTATCACTGAGATTGAAATTTGCGCTCACACTGGGACTGATGTCCAAATTTTTACTGACGCCATCTAAGGCTAGGGTCAGACGAGCGCATTCGGTGCGGACTGTGTGTCCGTGCACAACGGACGTACTTTCTGACTGACGACAAGGTAGTGGCCACACAGTCAGTTTTTGTGACTGAGGTTTTTTTTGACTGATGTAGAAGGGAAAATAAATTAATCTGAAAAACATTTTGTCTGTCAAAATGCTGGACGTCAAAAATGCAGTCCATCTGACCTCGTTCCATCACTCGCACACAAAGCGTTGCGGACGCAGCGCACTCTGTGCGTCTATTCTAGCGGATTTACGTTCTTGCCTAACCTACGTCCGTTTGCCGCGTCCGTTATGCTTCCGCAGTTCGGTGTGGACGTACTTCATGTGTGGGGCTCCATTGGTCATAATTATGTGCTATAACGGATGTACAAATGTGCAGCAACATGGACGTGATCAGTGCGCTTGTCTGACCTGAGCCTTACCCCACATGCCAGCATTAGATTGATTTAATTATGAATAAAAATATATCGTTCCCATATCACAGACCACTTGGAATGTGCAAGAATAGCAGTTGACAATTATATAACGAGATGCTCAAAATTAGTGGATTGTATGCAGTGCAAGTCTTCCTTGACAACCTAAAAATGAACTTTAATGTTTTCACATTATTGTACTTATTATCATCAAGACTGGCTGTTTTTTTTTAGTTTTCAGTTGTTAGTCTGCCCACCCCTAATTTACAGAGTGAAAGCTGAGTGTTAGGTACCAGCGTGGCAGGCAAGGTTACAAACTTAAGATGCAGTGACACAACGGAAACCAGGTGAGGGAAAACAGGGGTTTATTGCCAGATTCAGGTAAAATAAATCCAGATTATGCAGGGTGAAGGGCAGAGCTTAAATGAGGGGAACCAAAGGAATATGCAATGCTCGGGACACAAAAGGGATGCAGGAAACACGATACGGGGAGACAGAGGGCAGATACAATGGGAGACTTAATGGGGATACGAGACAGGACAGGAAAAGGGCTGAACGGAATCTTGTTTGCAGAGGAATCAGGAGACAGATGATCAACGGGAAACCAGGATGCAGGGGTCTTGGAAACAGTCTCTGGAGGGTATAGGATACTGGGGTTTCACCGGATAGTCTCTGGATAGCAGAATATACAGCGGTAACAGGATCACAATCCACTGGGCTTGCTGGCTTAGAGAAACTATAATGCAGAAGCATTGTCTTCTGGGTGCTCCACCCTTAAGTAGGTAAACAGTCTCTAGTGATTAGAGGCACCTGTTAGGCCTGCAGTGCTGTGAGCAAGGTTGGACATTGGAAAAGCAGTTTGTGGAAGTGCTGCCCTGCAGTCAGGTTAACGCAGCAACTGGTTAGCCTCTCTTACCACAGTTGCGGCAGGCTTTACGTGGGGTGCTGGGGGGCTCCAGACAGGGGTCCTGACACTGAGAAGTGCACATGGTTATGCAGAAGATGCTGTGGCCCTGTTAAGTTCAGAAACAGAGCTGGAGGAGGAGGCAGAGAGGCAGACAGTGTGGCCTCTTTCTTTGCTACTGCTAGGTCCCAGAAGAGCCACTATACACAGTGTGTATGGCTTCCGCAGGGGCTGTGTGTCTCCTTGCACCACTTCCCCCACACGGATTGTACCATTACAGTTTTTAAATGCACTCCTTCACCGAGGGTAAGCTAGTTAGGGGCCCAAAGTGTGCCACTAGCGGAACTTCCGCCAGCCTCCTGTCAGCGGCAGGGGAGAGTGAGATGGCACAGTGGGCACTGCCATTTTTAAAATGCAAGTGCTCGGCATACCTAAGGACTGTGGGGCACCTCTGGCATCTCCCTAAGGATGGCTATGGACATAAAATATGTGTGTCAAACATAAAAAAAACTCTTAACTCGGCTTAACTGTTTTTTAAGCTTGACCCCTTCACTGCCAAGTGATCCCCCCCCCAAAAAATCCACTATCAGGAACCAGTGTGTTTTTTTTTTTCTTTAGTTATACAGTAAGAAACACTGGGAATATTCCCAAATATATTTCTTACAGTAATAACCTATTTGGCAGGCAGATGGCACCATCTACTGACCGAATAGTTACTGCAGGCAGAACTGCAGCTTGTGTCTCCATGTTGCCTGGCAAATGCCCCATATGTCAGGGCATTCCTTAGGCAAGTTTAACCAGGTTTAGCACCTTTGTCATTATGCCCACAGGACACAAAATTTGAGAGAGCCTTCTGGAGCCAAAAAGCAAACAAAATTAATTTGCAATCACATAGCACAGCCCCAGATCATGTTAACATGATCTTGGGCTGCTGTGTCTGCTGCTTATGATCGTGTATACACGATCACAGTAGTAAAGGGGTTAGAGCACACCTGTCATAGTTACCTGGCTGTTGTCTTTTTATCTTTGGGATTGCACTAGTAGAGCAAACTGAAGTCCAATCAGACTTGCCAATGTTAAACTTAGGCTACAAATTGTCATGCCTGTCATGACAGGCAACACACCCAGTGGGGTATTTTGGCCTAGGCCAACAAGGCCTAGGGCGGCACTTTCCAGGGGGCGGAGGCCCGCACTGGTGGCCCCACCCCTAAAATTTTTTTATTTTTTTTTTACTTTTGCAAAGTATTTTGCCAGGAAGGATACATTGAGATTTCACTAATTTTCAAGTATGTCCTGGGTAGGCAAGGCCTAGGCTTTCACTTTCCAGGGGGCAGCAAAAAACCTCACCACTAAATGGGTTACTCACAGAGCACCGAAATGACGCCAACATGTTGGTGTTCTGTAGTTCCCTGCACTTCGGGGAATAAAATTTCCCCACCCTGCAGTGAATTCACCGCAGGTTCCCCAAAGTGCATGGTGTCGGCCGCTGAATGCTGCCCCTGCAAACCCGTGGCCTGCTGTTTTCAAAAGAACTACTGAACGAAAATGTCTGGAATTTACATATAAGATCCTATGATTGATAATAAAAAGTTCTGTTACAGAAAAAAGAAAAACCGCTATTAAAAAAAAAGGGGGGGGGGGGGTTTTGCTGAAAAATGACTAAAGGGTACTAAAAAAAAAATCTAAGACTTTTTACTGCAGATTAAAATAATAAATGGTTTATTAGATATTGCATAAAAACGGGAATATTTTTAACATTGAAACCTATGGGGTTCGCCTGAATAAACCTGCTGATTGAAACCACCGAACATCAGGGCATTTCACTGCCATTTCTCTGCTGTTTGGTGTTCTCTGAATAGATTAACATTACTTCTCTATGGGGATTTGCAATGCCTTCAAACAGCACCGTACTTGCTGGCAGTTCACCAAACTTGTGTGTGAGCATATCACAGAGCAGTGGTGTACTTAGGGGAGTGGCGGAGGGCGGGCCGCCCCAGGTACCAGTGATTATTTGAGTGTCATTAGGGAGTACTAGGAGGTGCCACTGTCACTGTGTGTCAGCTTTGAGCTGTGTTCTCAAACAACGAGCAGTGGAGCAGGGCGTTTGCATACGGAATAAAATCGAATAGAATAAAAATCCCCCTCTCCTCCCTCCATAGCTCCTCCCCTGCCCCGCAGCAGCTCTAGGAGAGGGGAGGGGGATGTGATTTGTGTGCAGAGAGAGAAGATGACAGTAAATGGCAGGTAAAGGGGGGGGGTATCAGCAGAATATGAAGCCCTGTCTGCTTACTGCTGTTTAAAGTGGACCTTTCCTTAACCAGCACTGCAGTGATAGAAATTTGTCATTGAGCTGCCTGGCTCCTGGTGAGGCTGCGTGCAGGTCCGGCCAGTCAGGTGGTACTGAGTTTACTTATTTTTTTCTGTACCACCTGACTGGCTGAACCACGTGACATGCACGCAGCTGCCCGCCCTTTCATTAACACGGACTCTCACTCTATTCTGGACTGAACACCCACCGGAAGGGAATCCAAGCCACGGTGCACCCTCTGGCAGTGGCACCCCACTGCTGACAAGATGGCTCCACGCACAGACACAGCCGCGATCCTGAGTCCGTACACAGTCCCTGCTGACTCTGCACACAGCCCTACCACAGACGGAGGCGGGTAAATATAGAATAAATAATTGCTGTGTGCTCATATTCACTCGGTTTGCTGGGAGTCTTATTGCAGTGGATTCTGATGCACTCATACACACTGCACATTGCATTGCTGGGAGTTTTATTGCTGTGGATTTTGATACGCTGACACACATACCGCACATTGCATTGCTGGGAGTTTTATTGCTGTGGATTCTGATACACTCATACACACTGCACATTGCATTGCTGGGAGTTTTATTGCTGTGGATTCTGTGATACACACTGCATATTACTGTGAGTTTTATTGCCCTGGAGCTCTGGGATACACTCATACACACTGCACATTACTGTGAGTTTTATTGCTGTGCAGTTCTGATATGCTCATACACAGTGCCCATTTCTGTGGGTTTTATTGCTGTGCAGCTCTGTGATACACTCATATGCAGTGCAAGTTTCTGTGGATTTTATTGTTAAACCAATTAGAGCGGCTGTGATCCAGTATACTTGACATGCGTGGCTGTTCTTTGTAAAAATGCTTGAATTTAAACATTTCATAATTTTATTTATCGCAATAGGTACATTTGAAATGGTATACAAAATATACAAGTAGGCACTTGGTATCCACTTTTAATATAAAGAGAGAGGAAAAGGCGGAGCTCTAAGAGGAAAAGGTGGAGCTTAAAAAGGAAGGGTGGGGATTAACCAGGAAGAGGTGTGCCCTTGACAGGAAGGGTGTGTCAAATTTAAATTAGGGGGTGCATGAGTTTAGTCAGGCCTAGGGCAGCACAAAACCTAAATACACCACTGAATACACCCCTAATTAACAAGCCACCAGCCGCACACCGTAGTTATGATTCTGCTAAGCATAGAAAGTAGGCCCACTAAATAGTGCACCTATGTAAGTTACCTATTTGTGTTTGAGTGGATTGTATGGCTAAAAATACAAGTTTCTTTATAAAGAAACCTGAAGGAATACAGGCAAAAACCACATGCATCTGTAGCAAGCTGTTGACAAACCATCATGTTTTGGATATTTTTAGATTTCACAATGAGTGGTTTTAGCAGCTGAAATAAAAGTAAAATTTTAATGAGTACTAAGGGAGATCATTTTCCTTCCTCACTTGGGAGGAATTCTTTTTTCTACAATTCAGAGATGCAGGGTTCAAAGTACCCCTGTCTCTCCTCACTGCAGTGCCACGGTCTAGGTTGTCGATGAAACAATGCATTACATCATCAGCTCCACACTTGCTGGCAGTGTGGGAAATGCAGTGGTGTCACAAGGAGGGGCAGGGGTGCGGTCCGCACCGGGTGACACCTTAAAAAAAATAATATATTTTTTTTTACACAAAAATATTTTACCAGGAAGGATACATTGAGATTTCTCTCATTTTCAAGTATGTCCTGGGTAGGCAAGGTCTAGGCTGGCACTTTCAAGGGGGCAGCAAAAAAAACACCACTAAAGGGGATATTCACAGAGCATCGAAATGACACAGACATTTCAGTGTTCTGTTTTTGCCCGCACTTTGGGGAATCAAATTTCTCTGGAGAATTAACCGCAGAGTCCCCTGAAGTGCAGGGAATCAGCCTCCGAAATCTGCCGCAAACCGTCGCCCACTGTTTTCAAAACTACTGAATGAAAATGTCTTGAATTAACATATAAGGTCCTATGAATGATAATAAAAAAGGTCTGTTACAGAAAAAAGAAAAACCGCTATTAGAAAAAAAAAGGATTTTTTTTTTTAAAATGCCTTTAAAGATAAAAAAATAAATCAATAAATAGACTTTTTACTACAGATTAAAGGAATAAATGGTTTATTAGATGTTGAATAAAAACGGGAATATTTTTAACATTGAAACCTATGGTGTTCGCCTGAATAAACCTGCCAAATGAAAACACCGGACATCAGGACATTTCACTGCTGTTCGGTGTTCTCTGAACAGATTAACCATTACTTCTCTATGGGGACTTTCACTGCCTTCGATCAGACACCGTACTTGCTGGCAGTTCGTCAAAATTTGTGTGTGAGCATATGAGAGAGCTCTAGCAATAAACCTCACAGTAATGTGCGCCGTGTATTATGAGCATTCAGTGTTATATGGGAGTACTGATTTACGAGTAAGTAGTTAAAAAAATCCCCGTAAAACTCGGGGGGTGACACCATTAGTTACCGCGTGACACCAACCCCAGTGACGCCACTGGGGCAGAGTGTGTGACCAATTTCAAAATCAGTGTAGGTAGACATACCATGTATCAACTACTTACAGTATCTATACAGTGCTGCCACATTAAAGTCACAAAGGTCAGGGAAACACCCAGAAAATAAACTTTTTTTATGCTGGGAAATATGGGCTTGTTTATCACAACATATGGAATAAGCAAATAGACAATGAAAAATTAAACGTCATGTCTCTGCAGCAGGAGGGGCAGGATCGGAGCGGCTTTAAAACTGTGATAAAGATAGGTTACTGTTTTCCCTAAAGGCGAAAAAGCTCCTTGCTCCCATTACCTTTGGTCCCTTAACAAGTGGGAGGCACATCTGCAAACTGCTGTAAATCCTACACCGTTCACCTGAGTTGGTTGTACATACCCTCAAATTAAAGCTGACAGTGTGCAGTTAAAGCACATTGTGTTTGTTTCATTCCAACTCCATTGTGGTGGTGTATAGAGCCAAAGATGTTAGAATTGTGTCGATGTCCCAATATTTCTGGACCTGACTGTATGTGCCTCGTTCCCTTTCACACCTCCAGCAGGCGTCAGGAGCCAATGGGCAGAACCTGGAAATCCACACCGGAGTCATGTACCAGAACATTGTCAGTTTGCATGACGTTTTGCGTAATTTTGAAAGCGGGGAGCCGTGGTGGGTAACGAAGAATGTAGTGGACCAATTCGAGTCGGGGACAGACAGACCCAGGACAGTATCCCATCTGCCAAGGTGAGGGGGAGGTCGGAAGCCGCAAGCTGTAGCAATTTATAAAGAACAGATATGCTTTTATCCAGGGGTATGGCCAAGGAGCAAAATGTTTTGAACTCCGAGAAAGGACGAGTCATTGGAGGTGCCATTCCTTTGTGAGCGCAGGAAGGTATGATAATTAAAGCATTCAAGAGGTGTGGGAGGAGGGCCGTCTATCAAGGTGGGGAGGAGCAGAATCTGACCGTCCTGAAGAACATGGTACGCCATAAAGTGTGGGTGGTCAGTAAACCCCTTGCGTACGAATGGCAGGATTCCTCCAGGCAGGTCAGGGTTAGGAGACAGTGGAAGGAGCGGCGATGGGAAGGACGATATTGAGTGAGGTATGCGGGACAGGTGCCAAATCCGTATTGTAGTAGACAGGATTGGGGCCATCTTATGTGCGGGGGGAAGACTAGAAGAAGGGATCCAGGGAATAGACCAAAGCGGTAAGGTACACCAATCGCCTCTCCAAATCCAGCCACCGCCTGTCTGAACCCATCTCCATCCAATTCACCAAGCGAGTGAGTTGAGCGGCCCGGTAGTAAAGGCGAATGTCAGGTAGAGCCAACCCACCTTTTTCTTTAGGGGCGCACAGTGAGGTGAATTTAACACGGGGTCGTCCCATGAGCCAGATAAAACCAAGGAAAGTCAAGCGTAAGTCCGCCAGGAAACCCAGAGGCAGAGGTATCGCTTGAAGGAGATACAGTAGTCTTGGAAGAACATAAATTTTGAGGACGCCTAGTCACCCTATCCACGAGATGAATTTGGACGTCCAAGTTGTGAGATCAGTACGAATATCACTGAGCAAGTTTCCAAATTGCAGGGCAGGTAGAGTTGAGAGGTCTGCATGAAGCCAGACCCCCAAGTATTTAATTTGGGATGGACACCAACGGAAACGGTAGAGGCTCTGAAGATCTCGAGCAGTACGGATGGGAGGGAGACCTTCAGTATTTCCTATTTGGCGTCATTGATTCTGTAGCTTGAAAGAGGGCCGTAAGCGTCCAATTCACGGATTACTGCCGGTAGAGAAGAAGCTCTGTCCGTCAGCATAAATAAAAGGTCGTTGGCGTAAGCCGAGACCTTATGGTGAAAGCAGTGGCCCCGGATACCAGTCACCTCTGGTTTGGCCAGATGGAGGAAAGAAGGGGCTCCAAGACAAGTGCGAAAAGTAGGCGGAACAAGGGGCAGCCCTGGCGGGTCCCATTCAAGATGGGGAAATTACATCCCCTTAACCCAAACTCTCGCTGTGGGCGTGTGGTAAAGTGCGTCGATCCATCTTCCAAAGCCCTGGCCCAGCCCAAACTCACGGAGTGTATGTTTGAGAAACAGCCATAACACCCTGTCAAATGCTTTCTCTGCGTCAGCAGAAAGCACGACGAGCTGTGTATGGTCCCGTTGAGCCATGCTGATGGCGTCAAGTACTCGTATCGTAGCATCCCATGCCTCCCGTCCGGGGATGAAGCCACCTGATCCAGGTCGACTAATCGTGGGAGGTGTGGCCGAAGTCGGGTGGCCAGGATTCATGCTAGCAATTTAACATCCCCATTAAGGAGGGAGATGGGTCTATAGCTAGAGCAAAGTAACGGGTCCTTGTCGGGCTTTGGGATCAAGGAAATAGAGGCTTCAAGAGTGGTAGAGTGAAGCTGACCCCCGTCGGAGAGGTAATTATATAGGGAGAGCATGCGTGCAGGCAGTATGTCTGGAAAGGGGGGAGGAATACAGTGGAGGCGCTAATAATTGGTAGATAAATGCGTTTGTTATGCAGTCGACTGGGATTAGAACACAAAACCGCGACAGAAATGTGTAGAGGTACAGTAGAAGAAAAGGGGTGGGTCCTAGTGGCGCAGTCTCTTTTGAGAGTAGTCAGTATACGTTCTAAAATATATGCAGTACAAATTGTGCCTAAAATAAATGGGTGTAGTGTTCCCACTGTTCCAAGTAGTGCACGGTCGAAACGACCACTAAAGTGCTGCCTTGAGGAACTATGTGCAATAGTACCACTGTGCAAAAAAGCATATATTGCAAGGTGACAGTTGATATCCTGATATAATCAAAAATCACATAAAGTGCAAATGCGGATATAAGTGCATATATAAGTGCATATATGTCAGGTGCTGGTTCTGGGGTGGTAGGATTGAGCCCAGTGTGCAATGAAACTTGCTGAGAAACGTGGATGTAAGAATGAAGACAGGGTTTATTAGGAAATCATAAAACATAAAAAGGAAACATGAATATAGAAGGGATCACACTAAACAAACAATAATAACTTTAACGGAAGGCAAGATAGGACAGAACTAAACTATACTAAACTAAACTACAACAAAAGAGAAATATACGGAGGCAGGGTGTTTCTAGAGGCAGAGGTTCCTGGGTCTGTAAAGGATCTTGGTAATACAGAGCAACGGGCTTTGGGATTTTTACAGGAGATTTTGTGTGAAGGAGTCATTATCAGACTGGAGGAGTTTAAAGGGAGTCCAAGAGAAATGGGATTATTTAAAGGAAGCATTATTGAAGGCCACAGGAAATTGCATTCGGCTTGTTAGCAAAAACAAAAAAGGGAAGAAACCACTGTGGTACTCTGCAGAAGTGGCCAAAATAGTGAAGAACAAGAAGATAGCATTCAATAATTATAAAAAAACTCACAGCGTGAAGAAGATAGGCAAACCTATAAGATTAGGCAGAAAGAAGCAAAGCAATTTATAAGAGCTTCCAAAGCACACGCAGAAGAGAAAATAGCTCAGTCAGTAAAAAAGGGGGACAAAACATTTTTTAGATACATAAACGAGAAAAGAAAAGTAAAACAAGGATTAGTTAGATTAAAAACAAAGGAAGGAAGGTATGTAGAAGAGGATAAAAGTCTCGCTGACTGCCTCAATAAATATTTTTGTTCAGTCTTTGCAGAAGAAAAGGAAGGAAAGGGACCTCAGTTAGGAGAGAACACTAAAGAGACATTTACATATGAGTTTACAGAGGAGGAGGTTCTAAAGCAGCTGTCTAAAGTAAAGACAAATAAGTCAATGGGGCCTGATGGGATCCACCCTAAATTATTAAAAGAGCTCAGTGATGTAATAGCAAAACCGTTAACAGATTTATTTAACCAATCCTTGTTAACAGGAGTCGTCCCAGAAGACTGGAAATTAGCAAATGTTGTGCCTATTTACAAGAAGGGTAGTAGGGAGGAATCGGGGAACTATAGGCCAGTTAGTCTTACGTCAGTAGTAGGGAAATTAATGGAAACCATGTTAAAGGAAAGGATTGTTGAACATCTAAAAACACATAGATTACAGGATCAGAAACAACATGGGTTTACCTCAGGGAGATCATGCCAAACTAATCTTATTGATTTTTTTGATTGGGTAACAAAAATAATAGACACAGGTGGTGCAGTAAACATTGCTTATTTAGATTTCAGTAAGGCTTTTGATACTGTTCCGCATAGAAGGCTTATCAATAAATTGCAATCTTTGAGCTTGGATTCCAATATTGTTGAATGGATTAGGCAGTGGCTGAGTGACAGACAACAGAGGGTTGTGGTAAATGGAGTTTATTCGGCGCAAGGTCTTGTTACAGTGGGGTACCTCAGGGGTCAGTACTTGGACCCATTCTCTTTAATATTTTTATTAGTGATATTGCAGAAGGTATTAATGGAAAAGTATGTCTTTTTGCTGATGACACAAAGATTTGCAACAGGGTTGACGTTCCTGGAGGGATCAGCCAAATGACAAATGATTTAGGTAAGCTAAAAAAATGGTCGGAGTTGTGGCAATTGAGTTTTAATGTGGATAAGTGCAAGATAATGCACCTGGGACGTAAAAACCCAAGGGCTGAATATAGAATATTTGATACAGTCCTAACCTCAACATCTGAGGAAAGGGATTTAGGGTTATTATTTCAGAGGATCTAAGGGCAAGTAGTCAATGTAATAGAGCAGCAGGAAATGCTAGCAGAATGCTTGGTTGTGTAGGGAGAGGTATTAGCAGTAGGAAAAGGGAAGTGCTCATGCCACTGTACAGAGCACTGGTGAGACCTCACTTGGAGTACTGTGTGCAGTACTGGAGACCGTATCTCCAGAAGGATATAGACATCTTGGAGAGAGTTCAGAGAAGGGCTACTAAAATGGTGTACGGCTTGAAGGAGAAAAGTTACCAAGAAAGGCTTAATGATCTTAACATGTACAGCTTGGAAAAAAGACGAGACAGAGGAGATATGATAGAAACATTTAATACGTAAAGGGAATCCACAAGGTAGAGGAAGGGAGTATATTTAAAAGGAAACAAAATAGCAAAACAAGAGGACATAGTCTTAGATTAGAGGGGCAAAGGTTTAAAAGTAACATCAGGAAGCATTATTTTACTGAGCGGGTGGTGGATACATGGAACAGTCTTCCAGTAGAAGTGGTAGAGGCCAAAACAGTAATTGAATTTAAGCAAGCATGGGATAGGCATAAGGCTATCCTAAACAAAAGATAAATCCAGGTAAAGTATCCATGTAATTGGGCAGACTAGATGGGCCGAAAGGTTCTTATCTGCCGACATTTTTCTATGTTTCTATTTTTCTATGTTTCTATGATACCGGGCAGTGGATTCTGCGGGATACAGGGCAGGCAGGTTCTGAGATATTCTGTGGCATACGAGGTAGCGGATTCTGTGGAATGCAGGGCAGTGACAACTGGAGAGTCTGCGACGTGCAGGGCAGCGACGCCTGGAGAATCTGCGACGTGCAGGGCAGCGACGCCTGGAGAGTCTGCGTTGTGCAGGGCAGCGACGCCTGGAGAGTCTGCGACGTGGAGGGCAGCGATGCCTGGAGAGTCTGCGACGTGCAGGGCAGCGACGCCTGGAGAGTCTGCGACGTGCAGGGCAGGGACGCCTGGAGAGTCTGCGACGTGCAGGGCAGCGACGCCTGGAGAGTCTGCGACGTGCAGGGCAGCGACGCCTGGAGAGTCTGCGACGTGCAGGGTAGCGATGCCTGGAGAGTCTGCGACGTGCAGGGCAGCAATGCCTGGAGAATCTGCGAAGTGCAGGGCAACGACGCCGGGAGGGTCTGCGACGTGCAGGGCAACGACGCCGGGAGGGTCTGCGACGTGCAGGGCAACGACGCCTGGAGGGTCTGCGATGTGCAGGGCAACGATACCTGGAAGGTCTGTGACGTGAAGGGCAGTGACACCTGGAGAGTCTGTAGGATGCAGGGCAGGCAGGTTCTGAGGATTCGGCAGCGGGCTAAGGATTCTGCGAGATGCAGGGCAGCGGGTGCCAAGGATACTGTGGGGTTCAGGTACAGAGGAAGGAAAATACTGGAGGAGACAAAACAGATAAGGTTCTAGGCAGGTACAGGAACAGGAGGTAGCTCCCTGTCAGCTTGGCATTCACCAAGACAATGCAGAAGCAAAGTTACTTGGGTGCGGTTTGGCTTTATGCAGGGAGCATCAGATGAATTAGGCAACACCTGAGTGTTGCAGAGGAGAGTCCTGAGAGTCTTAGTACTACGAGGCGGCACTAGATTTAGGCTTTTTACGGCGCTGGCGTCTCGGGGCATTACAATATAGAGCAATTGGAAGTCCTTCAAGGAATTATTATTATCAAGTCTTGTTTTCCAAATCACTGGGGAAAGCAAACAAACAGTCCAACCGACCATATATTCTATATTGAAGATAAGGTAGTCTGGTTGAGTCTCCACGTGGACAGTCCAGAGATGTACGTGAGGTCCTGGTGCACTGTCTTCACCTAAGTCCTATATAGACTCCCGATTCCCAAACAAATTGGGAAAAAAAGAAGGAGAGGGGTAGAGAGGGAACAGAAAAAGAAAAAATAGTACAGTATTGTCTGATACAGAGTTAAGTGCCCATAGACAAGGGAACACTTACACTTTATAGAGCCTCGTATACCGGCTCTGGTGTGGAATGCCTTGGGCCTAATTGAGGGTAGTCTCTGCCCTTCTTTAGAGTTTTCTTGGAGTAGCCTCTGCCCTTCCTTAATGTTTGCTCGATCGTCTCAGATACAGAAAGAGAGAGATCCTCATAACGCAACTTGTAACCAAAGGTTGGAATAAGATAGGTGAAAGTTAAAACAAACTCACAAATGTTGGAGCCTTAGGTTCCAGGCTCAACTTGTAAGCGTGTGGTACTGCTTATTCGGTGGGTACCTTCACCTCTTTCATCTGCAGGTAGTCCTCTTATCTTATGTAGATGGTAGGAGAAATGGAGAAACGGAGCATGTGGGCATATACTGTTTTAAAAATGGGTCTTATACGGATGTAAATGGTAAAAAGAAATTTATTTGTTTAAGAGCATATAAAAAATAAGGTGGGAGGGTGTCACAAATATGGGATACGCGTTTTGGCTATAAAACAAAGCCTTCCTCAGTCCATGTGCAGGATAAAATCAAAAATGGGGGATCTGAGGCACTCCACATGTCTCTGTTTATATAGTAGTCACTAGGTATTGGTTTTCAAAGTCACTTCCGGGTTCGTGGGTGTTGCGGTCAAGTGATGCGTGCCACGTCATCACGTCGTGTCACGACCATCTTGGGCGTGCGTTCCATTAGCCGATTGTTTGCATTCCACCTTGTTCCGTGTTGTAGTTTCAGCGGCGTTGTGGCCACAGTGCGGAATATTATCCTTTCTATTGTTAAAAATAAGGGAGCAGTCCTGATATACATTTGGACATCTCACAGGTGGTGGCTTAAAACAATCGGTGCGGTATTTTAAAACGTGACATAGAACGTGGAGACTCAACCAGACTACCTTCTCTTCAATATAGAATATATGGTCGGTTGGACTGTTTTTTTGCTTTCACCAGTGATTTGGAAAACGAGACTTGTTAATAATAATTCCTTGAAGGACTTCCAATTGCTCTATATGCACTTATATCCGCATTTGCACTTTATGTGATTTTTGATTATATCAGGATATCAACTGTCACCTTGCAATATATGCTTTTTTGCACAGTGGCACTATTGCACATAGTTCCTCAAGGCAGCACTTTAGTGGTCGTTTCGAACGTGCACTACTTGGAACAGTGGGAACACTACACCCATTTATTTTAGGCACAATTTGTACTGCATATATTTTAGACTGTGTACTGACTACTCTCAAAAGAGACTGCGCCACTAGGACCCACCCTTTTTCTTCTAGTATGTCTGGAAAGGCTTTATAATATTCCAGAGGGAGGCCGTCAGGACCTGGGCTACATCCCATTTTCGTATCTTTCAGTGCGGTCGCCAGCTCGGTAAGGGTAATAGGGGCACCAAGAATTTCAGCATCCGCAGTCGATACCGTGCAGTGGATGGTACGCCGCAAGTACATGACTATAGAAGAATCGTCGAGGTTCTGTTATTGAGCCCCCTGTATAGAATACACGCTCCTGAAGTAGTCACGAAACGCCTTCGCTATCAAGGAGGGGTGTGTGAGAGTCTCAGAGTGCGGTCCACGTATACGCGTTATGTAGGCTCTCTGTCATTGAGACCTGAGTATGCGAGCGAGGAGGCACCCCGGTTTGTTTTCATTCAGAGCAAAAAATTATTTGGTCCGAGCGGCCAAATGTTTGTGATCTGCTGTCAACAGGTCCGTCAGTTGCCGTCTGGCAGTCAGTAGTTGCAGGAATACAGACGGATTCCTGGATTCCGCATGTAGGGACTCGAGACGTCGTATGTCATCAAACAAGGACTCCTTTTGTTCTCGCCTAAGTTTCTTCATCACAGTATCTTTACTAATAAAGAATCCCTGGATGACTGCCTTATGGGCCTCCCACAGGGTGGACTCCGAAACGTCCTCCGACGTGTTCTTTTGAAAATAATTCAGCAAGACATGGTTAGCTTCGTCCAAGATAGTGGGGTCAAAAAGGAGGTAGAGGTTGAGATGCCAGGAGCATTCTCTAGGGACAAAGAGGGGGGAGCGAATAGTAGTGTAATGCAGAGCGTGATCAGACCCGCTCGCCAGTGTGGAAAGTGCACCAGATGTCCACCAGCCGGAAGGAGTCTAGGGTGCGTCGTATATGGCGGAGGATATTTGGGGTATCGAGGACGTACTGGCAGAGGTGTCTGACTTGGGGTTGAGAGCAACGTTAAAGTTGCCAGCCACCACCACAACACCTGACTGGAACTTTGCTAGGGCGGTAAGTATAGACGAAAGGGCGCGATGTTGAGACTTGTTGGGCAGATATATGGCTGCAACGGTATATATTGTCCCTGCTACAGAGCCCCGGACAAAGAGGAATCTGCCGTCTGGGTCTGTACAGACCTCTTCCTCCATGAAGGGAATATCATGTGCAAAGAGGATGGTTGAGCCCTGAGACCTCCCCTCAGTGTAATCGCTGAAACACCCCAAAGGGTAGTTCCGGTCGCGGAGAATGGGAGCAGAGCCGCGTCGGAAGTGCATCTCCTGGAGGAACGCCACAGAAATACGGTGCGCACGCAGCTCCCGCAGAATTTTCGTACGCTTTTCTGGGGTGTTAAGGCCTTTAACATTATAGGAAACATTATAGTGGAAAGGTTGGTTTGCATACATGGTCGCGCTACCAAGCCGGCCGCCAATGGGAGGGGCTTGCTTTCAAGGTACGGGAAGAGGGAGGGGGTGAGGAAGAAGAATAAAAAGGGGGAAAAAGAGTAGAAGGAAAGGGAACGAAAAAGAGTTGAAAAGAAAAGGAGCAAGAAGGTATCGACCAAATGAGGACAGAAATCTATAACATGAGGTTGAAGGTGCGCCTAGGGGACGAGGCCAGGGAAGGACATATCCCCCTAACGTGTTCTCTACGGAGTAAAGCACCTTGCCTCGTGGGGGCCAAGAGGAGGTATCAGTCAGATATAATACAAGCAACAATGCAACTTGGAGGTGTAGGTACACAAACAGAGCAGGAATACACCTCCCGGTCAGAGTGAGGGGAAACATTCTCGAGAAACATCTTGAAGGTGAACAAGTATCCAAACCTGACCCTCTCATCCCCCCACCCCCTCTCCAATTTCCTCTGCCTCCCCCCAAGCCCGCGCAGTAGGAGGAAAAAATGATTTAAAAAAAAGCGGGGAGGGGGGAACCAAAAAGTCCAGGAAACCGGGGTCCTAGGGTGTCCTGCACTGCGTACTTGAGAGCGAGAAAACGGATGACAGGAAAGTCTTGCCATCTTTCAATCAACACACACTGCAGTTGTGTAGAGGGGTGACAATGCGAGAGACGAGGGAACAGTGTCATCCCCGCAGCGTATGGTGATGTCTTAGGTGCAGTTAGGTGCGAGTCGGTGTGCAGCGAACTACCAAAGGCACAGGGAGCCTACCCTTTGGTTCGAAGAGAAGCCGGGTAATCAGCGGTCAGACGTCTCTGCCGCCCACGGGGGACTAATCGATGAGGCCGCTGCAAATCTTGAGAGAGGTGCTCTTCCGGGCGGCAGAAGAAATAAGATTCCCCATACGGTATATCAATCGCGGGCAGCCGTAAGGAAGCCAAAAAGAGGGTACCTATGCAGGAAAGCGCAGGACATGAGATCGATTATTCTGGCGGACTGTGAGAGACAGTGGTAACCCCTAGTGATATGGCATACCTTCGTTCTGGAGGGCCTGGGTTAGAGGCCTCAGTAGCCTGCGGACCTGGAGGGTGGTGGGCGAGAGGTCATTGAACATTTCAACCTTGGTGTCTCCAAATTCTCAGGAGCGTGAGGTTCGAGCTTTCGTATAGATCATATCTTTGAGTGCGAAGTTGGAAAAAAACCAAATAATGTTGCGTGGGGACAGCGAATATGTAGACGGAGGAGGTCGAAGGGATCGGTGGGCTCTTGGCAAATCCGCAAGTGTCACTCTGCGGGACTGTAGGATAAAATTGAACAGGTCCGCCAGGTAAGCTTTAATGTCAATGATATGTTCTGGGGCACCCCGTATCTGCAGATTCTATTGTCTGGACCTGTTGTCCAGATCTCTAAGCGCCTTCAGACCTCCGACGAGGCCGCAGTGTCTCTGGAGTTGTGCTGCTCCATCAGGCGCATCACAACCTGCTCCAGATCTGCCACGCGGCCTGTTACTGTGGACATTTCCGTGCGGACGTCAGCGATCTTGCACTGGAGGGAGTCCCTTACCTCAGTGATCATGTCCTTCATGTCCGCTTTGGTGGTAATTCAGCCAGGGTCCGTTCGATGTGCTGAGAGGCAGGTCGGGCAGAGAGAAAGCCTGGCTGGCGGGAGTCTCCATCATCTTAGATTGTGGGCCCAGTGCCAGGGTGGACGGTGCAGGGCCAAAATAAGCATCAAGTCGACCAGGTGAAATGCGGGTCGGGTTCCCGGAAGATGCTCCTGCCTTGCTGTGCCATTTGTCGCAGACCATAGTCGGAGAACAGTGCATAAAGTGCGTTGTAGTGATGGGGATGCCGGAGCTCGCTCAGAACACGTCCTTCTTGAGCAACAGGCAAGACACGCCCCCCTATTTCCATTTTCTGAGAACAACTCAATCAAGGATAGTCATGTCCCTCTCTTATTTCTCAGGATCAATTTTCAACAGTTCAAATAAATATATAGCAAGAACTACACATTGATTCATGAGTTTAAATTTTACATATTTTGAAATGACTCTTAACAAGGAAGACTATCTAAAAGCACGAGTCCATTCAATCTGGTTGATGTCTCCAAATCTTCCTTTGGACAAAATGCTTCACAGGAAATACATGTAACTTTAACTGATTCTCCTGTGTGAATTAAAGCAAACAGCCCCCCCCCCCAAACATCCCTTCCTGACATCTACGCAGACTGGCTGCAGCCAACAGATAACTTTCCATACTTAATTCCATTCTGAGGTTTCCATGGTTTTTAAATCTATTCCATCCTGACACTGCTGTGGTCCAGCCGTTATAGCTACTGCCACAGAATTAACCAATTATTAATATTTTTTGTCATGAACCCAGGAATCATGCTTCCTCTGTATGTTCTAGAATAGAGCTTCTGGTGTCCTTTTAAACTAGGCCCTGTGCCAAAGTGTGCAATTTCAGCAATATCAATATTTTTAATCAAGTTAAAAGCCACGCATGTGATGAAGCATTAATGAAGCATCATGGGTTTGCAATCTTAAAGTTTATTAATTATTGTATAATGCAATACATAATAAGGTAATAAGGTAAGTAGTATGGGGTACAGTGGTATAAAGTGTATATAAGTGTATATAAGTGTAAGTGTAGTCAATGCCAAATATTATATTAGACTATAGAATATGTATTGTCGATCACATTAGTCCAACCTCATACTTCGCAGAAGGTCAGTGTCACTCCTTTTATTGTGAATGTGGATAAATAATTTGGTTTGTCGTATAATGTCCTGGATTATTATCCACAGTGAAGGATACCAGATCTTCTGTCAAAATCATGTATCACAGTATGAGAAACTGAGGAGGCGAAAGAGTAGGCAAAGAACTCGAGAGGTAAGAGCAAACCAAACAAAAAGGAGGGAAGGAAAAGAGGGAAAGGTAAGGGCTGGATGGGGAGGCTAGGAAGGAAAAGGGTATGAATTTTGGTGAATGGAGGCCATTTGATTGAAGGATAGTGATGTACCACTCAGTAAATTGATGTATTGCGTGATATAACATCAGCAAACGACCTATCTATTTTACACTCATCTCTAGGGTTAAACAACCTCTTTGGCTGTTCCTTCAGAACCTCGGTTTTGGCACAAGCAAAAAGAGGACAGGAACTCTGATCAGTAAAGCAAGGTTTGAGGGTGTACCACCTCCCATTGTTCTGGAGAGAGTTGATTTATTACAATTCAAACAAACCTGGTATTAATAGGTACTGTAGCTGTTCAAGTCTGTAAGGATGGAACAGCGAAAAACGTGCAAATTACAGTTCGAATCTTGAGTTTTTCTAGCAAAAGCCTAAACTGTTTGAAAATGTGGAGTTTTTTTCTTCTGCTGAGTTTGCCTTTTATTCCTATGAGATTACCTGACTGTGTCCAAACACCCGCGTGCTCTTAAATAATCCTCTTTACTCTCTGGTTTTATCCTCATGTGCAATTAATAATCCTCTACTGCTTCAAGCCTGCTTGTAAAGCCTGGGTTCCTAGCGGGCAGTTGTGTGAAAATATTGTTAAGTCTGTCGCCATAATGATTATTTGACAAAACATTTTCTATACCCTTAAAAATTACACAATAAACTCACATTGACCTACTATGAGTATTACTTAAAGTATCACGGCAAGAGAACTGGTATATTTGAGCTTGGGAATTGTATTCATATATGTTTTTGGGCTTTTTTATGGGTTTTTTTCTGAACACCCTTAATCAACCTTATTTTACAATATTATACATTTTTTATACATAAAAAACCCAAATTGTAAAATGAACCTTCCCCTGATGTACAAGTGAGAAACATACAGTCTAAACTAAAAATAAATCTACATTTTTCTATGAATGGTGAGGGGCATTATTTTAATTTGATACTGTTGCTTCCATTTTTTTATTTCCTAGAAAATTGGGAACAGAAGAATATATTTTCTACTTGTAGACTTTTTTTAGAAGCCAGTCTAGTACCTGAGGTAGACACTAAAAGAAAGTGCTTATACTTTAATACCATGAGCGTGAGAAAGGAGGGGGGGATAAGGCATTGGCTCATCCTTGCAAATAGGAGGGATAATAGAAAGACAGAATATATGGACTATCCCAATGCCAAAAGCCTGAGAATGAAAACTCGCGGATGATGTATGACAGTACCAATGTTGCAATGGAGAGACTGATGTTTCTAATCTGGAAATCCTGCTCTTTGCTCAACATGGTGGAACCAACATAAACTTGTGGACGATCTGAAAACGAACATATGGCATCTATTAAAGGACCAGATCTAGGAGCACCCTACAGTGTCTTCGTAAATAGTTTTTTGCAGATATAGTGATTTACAAGCCAAGACACATTTCTACTGGCCCATTGTTATCAATGGAAATGGGAGCATCTTGAATTTTTACATGGTTGACTGCTTTGTGATTGAAAATTAATCCTGTGTAGAGCAATTATCTGCAAAACAGAAACAGTTAAGTTCATTTTGGAGGAACAAGGTCACAGAAACATGGAGGGAAACCTGGTGTCTCAATACTCAGAGGAAAATGAGGGACCGATATATCAAGAATATAAGCCACCTGCTCTAGATGCAATCCAGATGCCCCGGTATGTCCTGTACCTTATGATGGCTACATTGGTTGTTGTAATGGTGGCATATGCTATTGTGGGACATCTTATGAAAGACCTTGTACATGACTTCGCAGGTAAGCATGAGATACAAATGTTAAGACAAAAAACTCAAGCAGACTTTATATTATAACTAGTATCTGTATATTAAGTTAGTTGACAAATAATGAGCCCTTTAACAAACCCTGGGCAGCACTGGCCATTGTGTTGATTACCAGACTTTTACCAAATGTTTTGAGAAGATACGTGCACTAGATTTGCAAAATTCAAATTTTCAAAGAAACTACATAGGCTATAATGATAAATCTCAGAACATACTGTTATTAAACATTTGTTTTACACATACTCTTACTAACTAAAATTGCTGCTTTACTGCCAAGGTAGGTGTAGTTAACATTGATTTATACATTCATTCTATATCTAGCTATAAAAGCCTTTGGGCCACATTACAATCTTGACGCTAACGTTAACATTAATGTTAGCCGTGGTGTCTTCCGCATATTGCAATCCAAACACAAACGGGTTAAGTAACTCGTTTGCGTTTGGTACCTTGCGGTTTTCAGCACGAGATTACTGTACTTTGCGCTCCCTATACTTAACATGGGGAGCGCAAAGTGTTAATCAGCGTTAGGATTACAAAGTCCTAACGTTGATTAATGTCCGGCTCTGGTTAGCGGAAAGTTAACCAGAGCCAGGACTTGGTGTTAACGGATTCTGCAGAAGTGGAATCCGTTAACACCAGCCAATAAATAAAAAAACATATCGTATACTCACCTCGGCTCCACCTATACTCACCGCGGCTCCAACCGCCTCCTCTGTCCAGCGGGAGCAGGGAGAGACTGGGGGGAAATAGTTCCTCAGTCCCCCCCTGCGTATCACTACGCCGACCGGCCGGATCTCGCGAGGTGAGATCCGGCAGGTCATGTGACCGCCGACGTCTGGCTCAATGGAGCCCTGTGGACTCCATCGAGTGGATGCTCGCGGCGGCGCTCAGCGCTGCCACGAGCATCCAGGGGCGTAGCACGCAGTAACAATGCAGGCAGCTTTTTAAGCGCCTGCATTGTAATTCCACGCTAAAACGGGGGCGGTAGGGAGAAAACTGCAGGCACAGTTTTTCCTCCCTACTGCCCCCGTATTAGCTTGGAAAATGTAATGAGGCTTTATTTGCACTGATGTTTTATTACCATACTGTAAAAAAATGAAAACCTAGGTAAGTGCTTAATCTGAGACCATTCACTAAGGGGTTATTCAGAGAGAGGTGAAAACCAGGAGAATGGCAGGAGAAGAGAACAATCTAGACCAAGTAGCTGATTTGGAAAATGAGATAAATGGGAGAATATTTCTGGTTTGACTATTTTGACCTAGAATTTTCACTTCTCCAGTCATTCTCCTGGTTTTCACCTCTCTCTGAATAACCCTGTAAATCTTTCCATGGTGGTGCCATGACCACTCTCAGGCTAATTTAAGTGGTCATCCTGGCGGTGTTTGTGTTGTCCCTTTCTCACCTGGCTGCTGGCACATCACCTGAAATCTGATTAGTTCTTTGACTCAGTTTCAATTTTCATTAGTACTACCACCTTCTTCCCATAATTAGATGTCCAAGAGCTGTCAGGTAATGAGAGGTAGGTGTAAACCCCCTAAAGTAGTGTAGCGCTCACCCCCGGAGGAGCTGCTGAATAAACCCAGGATAGTCTCACCGCACTAATAATTACTGTACACGAGCACACTGTTGTGGATTTTCTAAGTTATATACTTTGCTGAAGCATTAAAGTGGCATTGAATACACATATACTTTGAGGCATAAAGCAATTAAGCTTGGCTAAATGACGTGATACGCAACGCGGAAAAGAAACGGTTAATACCCCTCAGTTTGTGGGTTTAAGTCCCACTCAAAAAGGCTCATAAATTGGTGTCCTAGGGTACCCAGGTACTAGACTCACTGGCCAGTGAATAAACAAAAATATCTTCGACTAGTCAACGTTGGGGCCCTGTAATTTGAAGCAATCAAATAAGTGCGCACTGTTATGGAACTGCAGGCCTTGAGGCCTCTCACCCATCCGGCGAACAACTTGTCCCGAACTGATGACTCAACCAGAAGATCTCTCTCTCCGCCGACTGGAACCCGGTGCCAACGAAATCCACTCTCCCAATGCCGAATCTCCGCAGTCAGGAAGCGATCCGCTGCCTGCACTCCGTTCCGTCCGTGGCCTCCTTACTCAAGGTCCTCCTGGAACCCGCTTGTCGTCCTAACTGTTCAGCGGAATTTGGTACACGATGATGCACGCTCTTTCCCCGATCTCCAGCACTGGCTAACGCCGCTTGTACACACTCCAACCTGGTTTTGATCCCGGACAGTGTCTCTCATACGTCTCTCTCCACACACTGCTCTGCTCGTTCTCCACATGCCATGCACGAGGCTCTCCTCCTCCTTCCTGGCGCCAGCACGCTCACTTCCTGTGCTCTCCCCAATGGTTTCTGGGAGATAGAGTCCTTTAGTCCAGCATAGTCCTTCACACATATATGATCTGTCTCCCTCTAGTGGCAATATCATTTCAGTCCAAAGAGACAAATTAAACAGCGCTACACTAGTCATGCTCAACTGTCAGGAAATTGAATGTTACAAATACAGGGCCAAATTTCTACAGAAAGATTTGTCCCGGACTATATACTGCATTTCACAATTTTCAGCTTTAAGGGTTCTATGGGATGAATTGACTCTCAGGATGTAGGTTGAGAACCACTGTGCTATATTGTTCCTTCAGATTCGTTTTGGCAATGGTACTTTTTTACAAATGATATTGGTGTTATTTTTTTTCTTCAATTCTAAAATCTATACACCAGTCTTCTCACATTTTTGACTACTTTTCCTGATTTAAATTATTTTCAATTGTCTAGACTTTTCGAAGTGGGTTTAATGGAGATGCCTGGTAACCTATGACCATGAACTCTCTTGCACCATTTGCATATATTTAACACAAGTCCCTTTTTGGCAAATGCAATTATTTTTATTTTATTTGAGAAAGGATTTTACCAGGAAGGATACATTGAGATTTCTCTTGTTTCAAGTATGTCCTGGGTGGCGAGTATGTACCGTTAGGTGTGTTGCCCAAGGACACTTACTGGAGAGGTTGCTCGCTGGGATCGAACCCATGACTCCACAGGCTCTCTCCATGTAGAGCAGTGACGTTACCTCTACTCCACCCAGCCGGCACAATAAACAATATATAGTTTTATATGTATCATGCTGATCCCCACAATATACGTTTGTACCAGAAGCAGTTACACCTCAGACAACTAGTTTCAAATTCATAATTTCAGACTGGGTTTTTTGTCTTATTTTGGATCAACAGCAGTATGTGTTGTGGTAGGCTGATCTCCATGGATGCACGTTTTTTTCTGCCTATGTAACTATAACTTCAGATTAATCTGGGATGGAATCACTGAGATTAATTAAAATAAATCCAAGTGCTGTCAAGAAATCTCCCTGCCGTAGCAGCATTCACTGCATGCTGCCTGACACTAAGGCCCCGTTCACACTGTGCGATTTGAAAGTCGCGTAACTTTCCGCGCGATTTTCATATTCGCGACATGGTGCGATAATGTCGCGCGACATCGCTGTTTTGTGCGATTTTTGCAAAGCACCACCAATACAAATCGCAGATAGCAAATCGCAAAAAAAGGGTCATGTACCAGCGACATGCAACGTCGCGCGACATCGCGCGGCAAGATGTGAACAGCTCCATTGAATTGCATTGGAGAAGCTACATAGTGCAACGTCGCGCGGATTTTGCTGCGACGTTGCGATAAATCGCACAGTGTGAACGGGGCCTTAGGTCTGAAGACCCTTACAGGTAGGGTGCAGGGCTTGTGCCACTTTTGCCCTGTCCAAGGGTGAAGCCTGGTTGCTAGTTTACTAAATATCATTGTGGTAGGTTCAACTCTATGGTGTCTCATGGGCTGACTCTTTGGTCCCCCTCGAGTTTCGTGACACTGGCTAAGGCCTATATGCTGGACTTCGGATGGATCGGCTAACGCTTTTCTTTTGACGAGACCCCCCCATTTGATGCTGATGGTCTACCCCCCTGATGACACCCCCTCATTGATGTCTGTGAATTAACCCCCCTTATTCATGTCTGCTATCTGTTCCTATCCTCTTACTTTTTGTTCCCCCTTTTTATGTTCTCCTGACTGATTTTATGGTCATGCCTGCTGAATTTTTGGGTATAGTGGTGTTCATCTGGTGTTCGTTTGGAGCACTGGGACTTAAGCCCCCTCTTCTTATTTTTTTTTTTTTGTGTAGGACATTGGGAAGCAGCCTGGGCGAGCCACTAGGGTGACTACCTAGGCTCTGTCCACCCTTTTGGCCCAGGTCTCCCGGCCAAGTGGCCTCTTCCATGGCCCTCAGTTCCTTCAAGGTTGCCGGGGTGAGCCAGGAATACCACAATATATTTGACAGTCCCTCACTACCCTTTCCCCCTCTCCTTTTTTTTTTTCTTTTTGTTTTCCTGGTGCCCCCCCAGCGAACTCCATCGCTCTGTTTTGCTCTTGCTGGATCGACCCTCCTGACGAGTTTATACATCCCCCCCTGTTATTGTATCCCCTCCCCCAATTTTTGATATTCTGCAGTTTCTTTTGAGATCCCCTTTTTATGTTTTATGTGATTTCTCTGAGAATGTCTTATCTGGCCCTGTGAGGCCACCTGGCTGGTCAGTCTGTGACCCTTCGTTTATTGCAAAATAAAATTTTGAAATACAACTCTATGGTGTCTCTGGCCTACACGTCTCCACTCTCAACTCAGATTTTTTACAGCGGCGTGGAGACTCCATAACCCCCATATTACCACATTGCAAAACTAGGACTAATTTGTTTTTCAGATCAATTCGTATTTAGTTTTTATTAGTTATTTTGTATTTAATTTTTGTTATTTAGCTTTTATTACTTATTTCGTTCTTACTAGTGGGGCTGCTGACCTTGGTACTGACTAGGTTTCAGCACAAAGAATAGCTGCTGACCTTGGTACTGAATAGGTTTCATCATCATAGACAACTCCTGCCGAACACAGCCATACTGAATGAAAAAAATCCTGCTGCGTTCAGCAAAGAAAAAAAAGCCTTGTTTTAAAATAAATTAGGAATCCAAAAACCTCTCTGAAAAAATTACAAAAAATGCCTAAAATGTCCTAATAAATAGACTCTTTGCTGCAAGTGAAAAGAATAAATGGCTGAATAAATATATAATAAATACAGGGAATAATTTTTACATTGAAACCTCTGGGATTTTTTTGTACGCCTGGGATTTTTATTGTAGCACCGGCTGTATTTTATTTTGTACGGCTGGTATTTTTATTGTAGTACTGGCTGTATTTTATTTTGGTACCGGCTGGTATTTTATTACTGGCTGCTATTTTCACTGTAGTACCAACTGTATTTTATTTTGTATGGTATTTTTATATTCTAAAAAAATGCCTAAAAATCCTAAATAAATAAAGAGACCTGCAAATGAAAAGAATAAATGTAAACGATTGAATAAATGTTTAATAAAAATCGGGAATATTTTTTACATTGAAACCTATGGTATTCGCCTGATTAAAGCTGTCAGTCGAACCACCGAAAATTACAAATGACATTTCAGTGCTGTTCTGTGTTTTCTGAATAGATTAATCACTACTTGTCTATGGGAAATTGAATGTAAGTTAAATGGTATAACGAATCGATCTGTAAAAACGAAATCAATTTGTTTTGTACCATTTCTTTTTCGTTCAGTTTCAGTCCGAATCAATTCCATTTCGTTTTGTTTCGGTCCGAATTGATTCGTTTAGTATCCATACCATTTCGATTCGGAACGAAACGCACGCCTCAAATGTTTGGTGCTTTATTTTTTTTATTTTTCATGAAACACAAATCAAAAAAGCACATCTGAACTAATGAACTGTAAAACAAAGCAAAACTAAATTTGTTTTGTTCGATTTGTTTGGTTCATGTCTTTGGCCCTGGGGCCAGTTTGAAGGTACATTGCATTACATTAAAACTAGAGTGGGTCTGCTGGTGGTGTTTAAAGGCTAAGGAGATGCTTCTCTATGTTTTTTGGAAATGCCAGGTGTTACGATTAGATAGAGATATAGATTTATATATCTATATATCTATATACAGTATATATATTCACCATAAAGGACTGGTACTAGTTTGTGTATATGAATTTTAAAAAAATGGCCTTTCTGCCCTGTCTCCAGCAAAGTCCATTGAAGCCATAGAAGGTGTGAATGGAGGAAATTGCCCCTTTGTTCTGCTCAGCAGGGAGGAAGGTACACTTGTTCAGGTCCGGGGAAAGCCAGTCGGAGCGGCACCACTGTGACCAAAAGTGCATTTCAAAGAAGAGGGCATATCCTTTGATCGCTAGAGACGATCTTTGGATAATTGTTATTATAATTGGGAATTAAATTAAATAAGAGGTGAACTGAGCATTCCCATGAATTAACAAGAGGGGATTCTGGGAAATGTAATGGGTGGGCTGTACCATCTAGGGGCTGTACCTGGGAAGAACTGGGAAAATGTATATATATTGTGAAGCGCGCCATGTGCTTTGGCTTTATTCTTTGGGGTCACACAAGAAAGTGGGAATTTGTCGGTTCTTCCCATCTCCAGCCCCAGGGGGTCACAGATGTCCTTCTAGCTTGCTGACCTGTGAGTAAGAGTCTGTGTTTTAATCCTTTTTATTTTTTCTGCTTGTGTGTGTAATTGTTAATTATCATATCTATTTTTTCTGTATCGAAATGCACTGTGATATATCATTTTTTTGTCCATCATAATAATTAGAAAACTTATTAAGATCTGCTTCTGCCTGATATTCGATCCACGCTAACTGAAGGACTGGATTATCATAGAGATTTGCCTTTGTTTAAGCTCGAGTCAATCTACTAATCAGTGAGTTGGGGTGAAGTCAGTCATTCGGACTGTTTCCTATTTTGGGGTGCATAACCAGAGTCTCAAACCGGCTCTGGTTCAGACAGTAAGCATCTTGGGTAAAAAGTTGGTGTGTGGTGGCAGTGTGACTAACAGTATAAGGAAAGTGGGTACAGGGATTGTGGGTAATGTAGTCAGTACTTCAGGTTGAGTGTAGACAGATACTGCGTTGCAACCCTGTGGCCACTTCATCACGTTGTGTGCCCATCTGGAGTGAAGGCATTGCCGTGACAGTTAGGCAAGTGCATGCGGGGGATTGTTGGCCACATAGTCATTATTTTGGGACTAGTGTAGACAGATAGTGATTTGGGTTCCTTCGCCGCGGTGCGCATTCGTAACACCAGGCGCTGGGTCAGTACTGGACTATTGTGTGGCAGTTGCTCTCCCACTGTACATCCCTGGACATTGTTTTGGCCCTGCAACCATACCTACTGCACTTCTTACCTACCACAATCCTGGTGATCCCCAGATGGATAATATCTATTGTATTAACGGTGACTAAAGCTGTTATCGCTCAACATCGGAGGTCCCCTACACCGCCTACCATCTGGGAGGTGATAACTAAGCTAGAGGGAGTATATAAATATGAACAAATGTTCCACTGGACAACTAATTCCCTGTCTACCTTCCTGGGTAAGTGGAAGGGACGGTCAAGGTTTGTTTTCTCAGGGGCTCCACTTTAATGACTGTAGTGTGTTTAGGATTTAGTATTTCTTCTGTTTGTTTTGTTCCTTCCTGTTCTGTTTTCATTCAGTTTATTATTGTTTTTATTGATTTCAGCTATACTATGCTCTCTACTGCTGTCTACTTTTTTATATTTAAAAGTGTGATATAATTGTTCTCCATGACTTTCCTATGCCACATGTGACTTTACTCATCATTATTTTACTGTCACTGCTTTTCTGTCTACCGGTCCTGCGAGACCGCTTGATTTCGTCTGTCACACTGTCTGCTGTTGCTTGATACTTGTATATGCACTAATAAAAACTTTAATATGGAAAAAGCACTAGAATGGAGGTGGTCTGCTGCTCAACCAAGATGGCTGCTTGAAGGCAGAGCTCTACGCAATCCTGCCGTCTAATCGCACTTAATGCATGGCGTTCCTGCTGTAGTGAGTAATAAAAAGCTTCCTGTACCTGACCCCAGCCCCAGGACCACGGGGAGCAGGGCCGGATTTACTATTAGGCAGAGCAGGCATGTGCCTACAGGCGCCTGCCACAAGGGGGCGCCTTGTTCTGTGTGTAAAAGTTTTTTGTTTTTTTTACAATTTGCAATAATTTAGACCACTGTATCTCTGGAGCCCTAAGGGCTAGATGGACATATGAGGTATCATTGGAAAGGTCAGCTTATAGCCTTTCCAGTGATACCAAATATAACCAGGTTAGATGTATGTAAAAATAAAATGTCTATTAAAATATTATTTTTCTCATTTTTTTCTAACACGGCACTATTATTCAGTTTACACTTATAAAGTGAACAGTGATGCTGCACTAACTCACCTCATTTACCATACTGACAGCAACTGTGTATCCGGAGCAGCAATGCATTGTTTAATTCAAAACCTAGACCGTGGCGCTGCAGTGAGGAGGGACAGGGGGACATTGGAACCTACATCCCTGAATTGTACACCGCACAAGGTTAAGTGAGGTGTCATTGGAAAGGTCAGAGTCTAGTCTTTAGTATGATACCAAACATGACCATGTAATGTGTAAAAATAAAAAAAAATTCTGTTCTACACCAGAGGCAATATATGCTTTTACATATAAAACAAACAATGCAGCAGCATTCACTGCCCTCCTCCTTTAACCATTCTACTCCACTGACTCCCTCACTCCCTGCCCCCTCTTCTACTATGTCTTCCTTTTCTATAGTCTCGGAGGAGGATGTAACAGAACTTCTTATGGCCACCTACCCGACCACCTGTCCACTTGATCCTATCCCCTCACACCTCATTCAGCCTGTCCTACCAGTTACTGTCCCTGCTTTGACTCCTATTTTTAACCTCTCCATCTCCTCAGGAATATTCTCCTCTGTATTCAAATGTGCTTTTATCCCCTCATCTAAAAAAAGCCATCTCTTGATCCTACCTCCCTCTTGAACTACTGTCCCATCTCTCTGCTCCCCTTTGCCTCCAAAATCTTAGAACGTCTGGTCTATAACCAGCTCACCAGTTTTCTTGCTGCTAACTCTCTACTCGATCCGCACCAGTCTAGCTTTCGCTCCCAACAATCTACTGAGACTGCTCTGACCAAGGTGACTAATGATTTAGCTGCCGCTAAAACCAAAGGTCACTTCTCCCTCCTTATTCTTCTTGACCTTTCTGCTGCATTCAACACTGGTGATCACCCTCTCCCGCTCCTCATGCTGCATCAACTAGGCCTCAGTGACATCAATCTCTCCTGGTCCTCTTCCTGTCTCTCTTTTCACTCCTTCAGTGTCTCCTTCCCTGGTGTCTCTTCACCACAAGTTCCTCTTTCAGATGGGGTACCTCAAAGCTCTGTTCTGGGTCCCCTACTCTTCTCGATCTATACTGCCTCTTTGGACAACCTCATCTCTTCCTATGGATTCCAATATCACCTCTATGCTGATGACACCCAAATCTACCTTTCCTCTCCCGATCTCTCTCCTCCAGTGTTGGACCGTGTTACAGCCTGCCTATCGGCTGTCTTTGACTGGATGACTTCCCGTTTCCTAAACCTCTCTGAAACTGAACTTCTCATCTTCCCTCCCTCTAAAACCTCCATTCCTGCGCCAGTTTCTCTTCAGGTGAATGGTGCCACCATTACTCCTACTTCTCAAGCTCCATTGCCTCAGGGTCCTCTTGGACTCCAATCTATCCTTTACTCCTCACATCCAGTCTCTAATCAAATCTTGCTACTTCCACTTAAAAATCATTGCATGCATCCGTCCTTTTCTTAATCCAGACTCTACTAAAATGCTCATCCAAGCTCTTATTATCACCCGCCTTGACTACTGTAACCTCCTTCTCGCTGGAGATCCCATATTCTGCCTCTGCAGTCTGTAATGAATGTCTGTGCCAGACTCCTACACCTCACCTCCTGCACCTCACGTCTCTGTCAATCTCTACACTGGCTCCTGTCTCCTTTAGAATCCAATTCATTATACTAGTGCTCACATACAAAGCTCTCCATAACCGCGCCCCTGCCTACATCTCCTCCCTTATTACCAGGTACATCCCATCCCCACCACTTAGCATCAGATCATTGGCTGAGCAATCAGTTCCTCGTACCCGCACCCCCCCAGCTTTAGCCTTCAGGACTTCTCCTGAGCTGCACCCTTTCTATGGAACCCCCTCCCCTGCAACATCAGACTCCTCGTCTCTCCAGTCCTTCAAGAAGTCTCTGAAAACGCTTTACTATAGAGAATCCTATCAGCTCACTGCATGATCCCCCACTGTCATTTCCTGCTCCATATTCCCATACAGTCCTCATGCAACCCGCTACTTCAAATACCCTATTCATCCTCCCCTAATGTGTCACCCCTCTCCTCTAAGATTGTAAGTTCTTGAGCAGGGTCCTCCCTCCTTCTGTTCAGTGTGTGTAACATATACAGTATGTATATTTGTTATTCTGTTTCTCCCATTTTACAGCACTAAGGAATTTGTTGACGCTTTTATAAATACTTGTAACTGTAATTCAACTAAGGCAACAGATTCTGCCTCTTCTTTTGATTTGAGCACGGAGAAAAACTGTTTCAGTTTTTTAAAATGTATTTTTTTAGTTTATTTGCCTCAAAACAAAAATTAAAATAGTAATTTTGGCATGCTTCTTTTTTTGTTTTGGGGGTAGGGGCGCTCTGCATTTCTGTTCTTGTAGGCTCCTGAGGTGCAAATCCGGCCCTGACGGGGAGGCAAACATCTGACTGGCTGGATACCTTTTTTTGGTCCCTAAACACTTGTCCTGCACAGAGAGACTAGTTGTCTGAATATGACGTTGTTGGCCTCTTCCCCCTAAGACTATGTTCCCAGCCTTAGAGAAGCTTGAACGTCTTATAGCTGACTTGCCACTGAAGACAAATATTAAGAAGATGAACGCTGAGGTCAGGAATGCTCTGCAGCCTGATATTTCAGAGTTGTGGGCCGGGGTAGCCCTGGTGAAGGCCGAACTAGAAACATCTGACCTGCACAGCCCCATCTCCTACGTGACAACCCTCACATTTACCTCCCTAAGTCTCAACATCATAGTTTTATAGGGATATTACAGGCACTATCCGCATTTCGAAAGGGTACGCTTATCTTAGCAGGGAACTTTAATGTACCCTTGGATCTTCGGGTAGACACCTCAGAGGCACATTTTCTATCTCAAGTAGTATTCTTTCGCAGATCCGACACTTACTGGAAAGTTCATTTGGTCGATGTCCGGAGAACATTTCATGGACAGGAACAAGACTATTCCTTTTATTCTATGGTTCACTAGACATAATCTAGACTGGGCTATATTTTTATGTCTCAACATACAATTTACTTGTTGGAAAGATCGGAAATCAAAAAACGTACTTGGTCATATCGTTCCGTGAATTCTGTGAACATAACTTCCTCATTATTCATACCTAGAGTGCAACTCTGGTGCTTAAATAGGCAGAAAAAAGACATGCGTCCATCAGGTTCAGCCTTTTTTTTTTTTTTGTTTTGTGAAAGGATTTTACCAGGAAGGATACATTGAGATTTCTCTTATGTACTGTTAGGTGTCTTGCCAAGGACACTTATTGGAGAGGTTGCTTGCTGGGATTGAGCCCATGACTCCACAGGCTCTCTCCATACAGAGCGGTGACATTACCTCTACTCCACCCAGCCGGTACACATTACCTACTGCTGTTGATCCATGGTTCGGGTTACTGGTAAGGCTGTTCATTGTCACCTTTAATTTTTGCACTTACATTAGAACCCCTGTTGCCTTCAATCAGATCTAACCCTGAGATTACAGACCTGAGAGGCCATTCTCATTACCATAAAGTCTCAGCTTATGCTGATGACCTTCTCTTTATACTTACAGACCCTGCCATCTAGCTCTTGGCCGTGGTGATGGAATTTGCCTCCTATAGTGACTTGTCCGGTTTTCAGATTAATGAGGACAAATCGGAGATTCTGAACATTTCGCTACCACATCAGGTGAAGTCCTCCCTTCAAAGTCAGTTTAGATTTTGTTTGTGCTCTGCTAAATTGTGTTGCTTGGGCATATGGCTTCATGCTAATGTCCTCGAAATTCCTTCTCTTATTTGTTTTCCCTTTCTTAAAAACATTCCAGCAAGATCTACAGACCTGGTCTTCTAAATATCTCTCATGGCTGGATAGAATTGTGGTACTGAAGAAGAACATCTTGTGCGTCTCTTATATCTTATTCATATGATTAATCTACTGGTTGCTAGAGGTTGGTACACAGAAGTTAGGAAACTGTTTCTCACCTTTATTTGGTCAGGTAAAAACGACCGCATCTTAAGTTTACTACTATGTGTAAACCCCCCTTCTCACATGGACTTGCACTGCCAGACCTGAAATTATGTGAGTCACCTCACAAGGCTGCTAGTTTGGATGGAAATGGGGTCCTCCCGTTAGTGGCCGGATTTAGAACAAACACTGGAGAATCACTCTCTTTGGCCTTGCCTTGGCCATAACATATTCCCGTGTCACCCAAATCTGCTCCACAGTGGGCTGTATGCTTAGACTCCGGCAGAAAATATGATTGTAATATTCTCTGTCTTCTACACCCTCCACTTTGCTGCCATTATCACATAATCCTATCCTTCCTCGTTTCTTTCTTCTTTCTGCCTTTAATTTTCTTTTTTTTTATAATTCTTTATTTTCCATTTTTCAAAGACAAAAAGGGCATCTTATCACAAAACCACAATGTTAGAGATTGCTACTGGTTAGCCCTGAGGAGCCCCTGCCAAAGGACCGCAGGGGGTAGACCCCGAAGAGGGGGTAAAAGAAGAAATTAGAAAAAGATCAAAGAAACACAAACATGGAGGAAAAAGAGAGAGGAAGAGACCTCATAGGGAGGGGAGGAGGGGGAAGGGGATAGGGTGCCGCCCCAAGGAGTACATAACCCAGGTATCATAACCCGCCAGAAAAACAAGCAGTCCAGCTCTTAACCCACATCAAACTCCAGCCAGGGGTCCCAAATCTTACTATGTTGGGGCATGGTGTCATGTACAAGAGCCGATAAACGATCCATGTCCATATTATCTCTAATCCGAAGATACACCTGCGCCATAGACGGAAGGGACACAGATCTCCAGCCTTGGGCCACCGCTCTTCTAGCCGCCAAGACCATTTTATGCAACAGCTTATTCTCCGGTCTCGATAGGGCGTCCTGGGTGCGGTGAAGAAGGAATGTCCATGGGTCGAGAGCCACTCCACACTGTAGGACCTCTTGGATGAGAGCATGAATTTGAAGCCAGAAGCGTCGGATCAGGGGGCATGTCCACCACATGTGGTAGAACGAGCCCTTAGTGCCGCAACCTCTCCAACATAAGTCAGAGGAAGACCCGTCCATGTGAGAAAGTTGTGAGGGGGTAACATACCAGCGAAACAGCATCTTGTAAGCCTGTTCCTGATGGGCCACATTGATGGAGCAGTGTGCCACATTGTCCCAAATATCCTCCCATTCTTCACTGGGCAGGGCATCCCCCACATCTCGCTCCCAGCGTGCAACATAAGTTGGGTCCCCCAGATTGGAGAGCCTGAACAGAGGGAGACATAAAGCGAGGATATCATTGATTTCGTGATGCGAGCGTCATTACAGCGAGCCTCAAACGCCGTCAAGGAAGACGTGGCGGCCGTACGGACTTCAGGCGTCCGCGCATAGTCCATGACCTGCAGGTAGCGAAAGAAGTCCGCTGGTCCCACCGGACCTCTCTGTCGGATGTTCTCAAACTGAAGTGGTGCCCCCGCTGAGTAAAGGTGGTGGAGCCTCTGAAGGCCCAAGTCCTCCAGATTTGCAAAAGGGCGAGGGCATAGGCCCGGTTGAAACTTTCGGTTGCGGAGAAAAGGCATCATAGCTGAGTGTTCTTTGGCTAAAGTGAAGCGACGGTTCACGGTGTCCCAAATTTGGAGAGAGTTAATGGTGGCAGTGCAGGTGGAGCGAAGGATTGGACGATAGGTTTTGGGAAGCCAAAAATAGAATTGCGGCAAGTCAGGAGCAAAGAGATGCGACTCTAAGTCCGCCCAACGGTGCGTACCAGGTGGTGCATGAAAGGTAACAAACTGTGCTAGTTGGGCAGCATGATAATATTGTAACAAACTCGGAACTCCCAAGCCTCCCACCACCCTCGGTCTATGTAACACTCTTCTAGCCACCCTATGTCGTTTATTATGCCAGATGAACCGGTCCACATGGGACTGTAGATGCGCCAACGAGGCTGGAGGGACAGGCACCGGGAGGGTTTGGAACAAGTACAGGATTCGGGGAGTAGATTCATTTTTACGCTAGCAATGCGACCCACCCAGGAGACATTAAAGGCATCCCAAGTGTCCATATCAGCTATAAGACGTTGGATCAGTACATCATAGTTAGCTCTAATCATTGCTGCGGGATCACTGGTCAGCTTCACTCCCAGATACGTGAGAGAGGAGGTGGAGAAGTGAAATCCCGTGAGGAGACGCAACCGGTCGACCTCCGGTTTCGGTATGCCTATCGGCAACGCGCGAGATTTATCTATATTGATCTTAAACCCGGAAATATCCGAGAAATCCCGAAGAAGGGAGAGCAAATGGGGCACAGAATGGACCGGGTCCGTGATGGTCAGGAGAAGGTCGTCCGCATATGCTGACACCAGGAATTCCTCCCCCCCAATCTGTAAACCCGTGATAGACGTGGAGGACCGTAATTTATCCAGCAGGGGCTCAAGGGCTAGAGCGAAGAGCATGGGTGACAGGGGGCAACCCTGTTGCGTTCCATTACCTATGGGGAAAGATTCCGGGGAGGCCCCCGTGGTGATTATTTTCGTAAGGGGGGAATTATACAGGACCCGGATAGCAGCGCAAAAGCCAGGGGGAAATCCCCAGTGCTCCAGTAGGTGAAATAAGTAAGGCCAGCCCACCCTATCGAACGCCTTCTCCGCGTCCAAAGAGAGGAGCAGAGAAGGCGTCCCCGTTGCGCGAGCTCTCTCGATCAGGACCACATTTCTCCTTGTATTTTCGTATGCCTGTCTCGTGGGAATGAACCCGACCTGGTCCGGATGAATAATGGAGGGGAGGAGTGCTCCTAGTCTGTTGGCCAGGATTTTCGTAAATATCTTATAATCAACATTCAGTAAAGAGATCGGTCTATTATTGTGGGGGAAGGAAGGATCTTTGCCCTCTTTAGGAATCAATATCACATCAGATCGGAGGAAATCCGGAGGCACCGATCGTCCCTCCAGAATTCCATTATATAGTTTAACTAGATATTTGCTCAAGTGAGGAGAGAATTTTTTATAATAAAAGGCCGTAAACCCGTCCGGGCCCGGGGCCTTATGGGGTTTCATTTGTTTAATCACTGAAGCCACCTCGGCTTCTGAGACTTCTGACCCCAACCCCTCCAGCAAGAGGGGGGGGGAGCTCCGGGCCTTTCCATGTGGCCAGGAATTCCTGCACCTCCCGCACATGTTCCGGATTGCGGAGGGAGTGATCCGGGGAGTGGTTATATAATTGCTTAAAGTACGCAGTAAAAATCTGGTTTACCTCGCTGGGGATAGTAGTGATCGAACCCTGGGACGTATGGGCCGAGGTCACCAGTTTGGATCTAGTTTGGTTCCTCAATTTGCGCGCTAACATAGTATGTGCCTTGTTAGAATATTCATAAAAGGTCCGCCTGGTCCAGGCTAAGGACCGGGCCACATCCGTCAGTAAGGCTGACCGGAGCTCCCGGCGTACAGTTGTCAGGGCATCAAAATCAGCCTGAGAGTGAGAGGATTTGTGCGCTGCTTCCCGGTCAGCTAGCCTCTCCTGAAGTTCCACCAGCAGACTCATCCTCTCCCTCTTCAGCCTGCTACCAATCTGAATCAGGTGACCTCGTATGACCGCCTTATGGGCCTGCCTTTAATTTTCTACATATCCTGGACTCATGGTACACCATATCTTGGTAAATGGTCATCTGGTTCCTTTGGCTGCTGGGGCTGATACCCCCTCCCTTTCAGAAACTTTTAATTTCGCTCAAATATGTGCCGTTTTAACCCTCTTTCCAGAAATTATTTCCTGTCTCGAACATTGACCCCCCCTTCAAGAAATGTTGTACCCTGACGGCTCTGCTCTTCAGTCCCAAGATACGTAGCTACTGGGTTTTCATACCCTGGTAGGCAACGTTATCCCTGAAGCTCATTAGACAATGTTTTACTTTGTTCTTCATGGTACTCCGATCTCCAAACTCAGGGAGACTTCATACAAACTTGTCATGCTGTAGTATACATTTCCATCTCCGGGGCTGTCTTTAATATTGACTGGGCCCTGGGCAAACATTTTCTTGGGCCCCCCCATGCAATTTTGCTCTCCACCCCAACACCCCCCCAAAAAAAATTAACAACACACATATGCTTGTCTCACAAAACTTTAATAATGCAAAAATGGCTCAGAAACAAGCCCTTAGCTTGATCTGTAATAATACATATGTCACAATTCAGATGGTAGGGTTGCGGGTCGAGCCCACTTTGCGATTGAATAATAAGTATGCGAGTATGAAATAAACAAAACGATATTTATTCAACATAATAAGAGCACTAAGAAAGAAGCAACTGAGAAAAACAGGAAAAACAAGGAGAACAATGAATAATTAATAAATAAGGTATAACTAAGGAGACTGGACCAGGAAATCAGATTAGAAGAAAACAAAACACAAAATAGAGGAATAAGATTAAACAGAAGCACTAAACATAAATGAACAGAGAAAAAAAGGAAAAAAGTCTTTTAAATAAACGAAGGGGTTTCCACAGCAGGATTACAGAAAGAGCAGGCAAAGGCATAGTCAGTATATAAGCAGAAGGTTTGTTCAGATAGAGTTTAGCAAAAGAGTAGTCTAATACAAAGCAGTGGTTCGGCAACGGAATATCAACAGAGGGGTTCAGGAACAGATAGGAAAACAGAGGAGGCTATTGCAGGCTTTAAGGACAGATTAGGAATCAATGCAAAAGCAAAGGTGTATGGTGCTTTGCCTTTTTATAGGGAAGTTCAGGCTTGGTAATTAGCAGCACCTGCACCTCTTGCAGGCTGAAGACGCAACTGAAAGTTCTGAAGGGGTGGATTCATGGAGACAAGAATGAACCAGGGCCGGGTTTGTTCCTCCTGCGGTGGCGGCGACCAGATATGTGACAACGTACTTTGCAATTATAGTCTCTTAAGTCACTAACTTTCAGTAATAAAGTGCAAATTAACATTATTATGTTTCAAGTATAAAAGAAATAGCTATGCTGTCTTAATAATAACTAAACCAAATATTATTAAATACAATACAATAACTAACAAAAACACATAGCAATCAAATAAACAATATTAAAATGTACAACCCTTAAAATGCAAAATCAAAATTGATTAACAATTCACAGCTAGAATTTCTAATCTTACGTGTTTATGAAAGGGGCTGCTTACATCAAAAACAAAAATTAAAGCATCTGGTTATGAATCAGTTAGTTAAAGAATTTGACACAATGAGGTCTAATTATGCTCTTGGATCCAAGGGGGCACAGAGGACACAACCAAGGGCAATTGGGACACAGAGTGACATATTGCAGGAGAGTTGTGCCATGTGATAGATTGAAATATGAAAATGATTGAGATACAGTGATAAAACTCACAGTAACATGCAATGTTTATGATTGTATCACAGAGCTCACAGCAATAAATCTTGTGGGTCCAGCGGTGAGTATAGATTTTTTTGTAGCAGATTTTTATTTAATGTTAAGTGATTTTGCAAATGCAAACTCACTAATCTCCAAGTGTAATAACTGGTATTTTTTTTTAAATAAATAGCTGTTGGCGAGAATATTCTGGCTGCTGACAAGTAAATACTTCCTAAACAAAGTATAGTTACATAGGCTGAAAAAAGACATGCGTCCATTGGGTTCAGCCTTTCACACATCTACTGCTGTTGATCCAAAAGACGGCAAAAAATCCAGTCTGAAATGCTCACCAATATGCAACACACTGGGAAAAAATTCCTTCTTGACCCCAGAATGGCAGTCAGATTTCTCCTTGGATCAAGAAGCTTACCCACATATTAAATTTTATAACCCTTAATATTCTGTGTCTGCAGGAAGTCATCCAGTCGTTTTTTAAAAGTCTGTACAGTCTCTGATCCAACCACCTCAACAGGCAGAGAATTCCACAGCTTTATTGTTCTCACCGTAAAATAACCCTTCCTATGCTTTAGGCTGAATTTCCTTTTGTCCAGTCTAAATGGGTGACCCGTGTCCGGTGCATAGTCCTGTTAATGAATAGGTTTCCAGACAGTGGTTTATGATGGCCCAATATATACAGGGTGAGCCAGTCAAATTTCTAAATTTTATTGTTACTATCTTAATGTACATTAAAAAGCATTTTAAGAAACAACATTCACTGTTTAAAAATAACTCCAGTAAGATGGTGTCCTTCCCGATTGAGACATTCTTGTAGGCGATTTCTGAAACAGCCAATCGCATCACGGAGCATACGCTGAGGAATTCTCTCGATTTCCAACCGGATTCTCCTCTTGAGTTCCCCAAGCGTTGGAGGTCGTTGTTCAAAGACTTTACTCTTCAGGTACCCCCACAAGAAAAAATCGCACACTGTGAGGTCGGGCGATCGGGGAGGCCAAGAAATTGCTCCATTTCGGGATATCACCCGATTTGGAAAAACATTGTTGAGAACATTCATGCTCACACGGGCTGTATGACTTGTGGCACCGTCTTGCTGGAATAAGGTTTCATTGTTCATTCCATGTTGACGAAGCTGAGGAATGAAGAACGAATGTAACATTTCCGAATAGCGTTGTGCATTCACAGTAACTGCTTGCTCCCTGTCATTTTCAAAAAAATACGGGCCTATGATTCCCAATGAGGACATTGCGCACCAAACTGTTACCTTGCTTGAATGGAGTGGTGTTTGATGGAGTTGTTGAGGGTTTTCATCACTCCAATATCGTTTTCATTCATAGCCTGAACAACCTGAATTTTGTATGGGTGATGGTGTAAATCTAACCTCAAGATTCTTCGGACGCTCGTGTTTGCCATGCCAAGCGCAGCACTCTGTCGACGCGCCGATTCTCGAGGGCTTCTTTCCACAGCAACTCTCACGCGGTCAATATTCGCGGGAGTTCGCACTGATCTTGCACTGCCCCCCCTTCTGCTTCTCGTTTCACCAATTGCTTCAAAGTTTGTCACCCACAATTTGATTGAATTAACAGACGGCACTGGCTTATTTCGATTAATTTGAAAATTCTTCCGGAAACGACGCTGAGCGGCTGCATAACTACCACTTTGGTAAAACACTTTCACAGCGAATGAACGTTGTTGTTTTAGACCACTGCTCCATGACGACTGAAATGCTTAGTTGTGGGGGACACAATGGTAACCTTGCTAACTCGCTCCGCCCACTTTCACGGCTCTCCCGCCCTTTTCAAAAATGCAGGTTTGACTGGCTCACCCTGTATTTATATAAAGTTATCTGATCCCCTTTAAGGCGACGTTTCTCTGAACTAAACAGGTTTAAACTTGTTAGCCTTTCCTCATAACTTAACCCTTCCATTCCCCTTATTAATTTAGTAGCCCATCTCTGCACTTTTTCTAGCGCTATAATATCTCTTAAGACAGGTGCCCAAAATTGTACAGCATATTCAAGGTGCGGTCTTACCACTGATTAATACAGAGGCAAAATTATGTTTTCATCCCGAGAGTGAACTCCCCTTTTAATGCATGCCAGTCAGGGCCGGATTAGCATAGGGGCGGATGGAGCGGCCGCTCCAGGCCCCTTCCATAAAATAGGCCCACAGCCAGGATCATGTAGAGGAAGAGCAGCTGGCCGGCAGGCCTTCCACACACACCTCTAGAGGCCCGAAGCAGAACGATATGGCTGGGCTCCTTTCCTCCTGGTTCAACCCTGGTGGTCTGAGTGGCTGTGGGCCTGCTTTTCTGTCCGTGCTCCCAGCACAGACAGCAAAGCACGTCCACGCTGGACTCCAGCACTTGTGACTGACTGTCAGTGTTGTCCGGCGCTCAGATGACACATCAGAGAGTGCCGCACTCAGCTGACGTGTCATCAAGGAGCGTCAGCATCCAGCTGCTGGAGCACAGCCACTCTGACCACCAGGGGTCCAGTATCACTGGCCCACTCCCCCTTCTTCCCTTGCCACTGGACCACCAGGGATCAGCCCCCTCCCTGCAGAAAAGGTAAGCAGGAGAGGGGGAATGTGTTTATATATATATAGTTGTGTTGTGTATGTGCATAGGAGTGAATGTGTGTTCTTTTTTTAGATTTATGGGATTGGGAATGGTTGTGTGCTTTGGGAGTGATTTAGGTGTGTGTTTTTTTTAGGTGTATGGGGTAAATGTGTGTTTATGGGAATGATTATGTGTTTGTAGTGTTTAGGGATGTGTTTGTGGTGTTTAGGTGTATATGAGTGGATGTGTGTGTGTTTAGGTGTATATGAGTGGTTGTGTGTGTGTGTGTGTGTTTAGGTGGATGTGAGTGGATGTGTGTGTGTGTGTTTAGGTGTGTGTGTGTGTTTAGGTGGATGTGAGTGGATGTGTGTGTGTGTGTTTAGGTGTGTGTGTGTGTTTAGGTGTATGTGAGTGGATGTGTGTGTGTGTGTTTAGGTGTATGTGAGTGGATGTGTGTGTGTTTAGGTGTATGTGAGTGGATGTGTGTGTGTGTGTTTAGGTGTATGTGAGTGGATGTGTGTGTGTGTGTGTGTGTTTAGGTGTATGTGAGTGGATGTGTGTGTGTGTGTGTTTAGGTGTATGTGAGTGGATGTGTGTGTGTGTTTAGGTGTATGTGAGTGGATGTGTGTGTGTTTTTTTTAAGTTTATGGGAAGGGCTGTTTTTGTGGGTGATTAAGGTTTTTGTGTGTTTAGGTGAATGTGTGCGTGTTTAGGTGAATGGGAGCGGATGTGTGCGTGTTTAAGTGAATGGGAGCGGATGTGTGCGTGTTTAGGTGAATGGGAGCGGGTGTGTGCGAGTTTAGGTGAATGGGAGCAAATGTGTGCGTGTTAAGGTGAATGGGAGTGGTTAGATTTGTGTGTGTTTAGGTGTATAGTAGGCGCACGTGTAGGTATATAATAGGGGTAGGTAGGCGCACTTGTAGGTATAAATAATAGGGGTAGGTAGGCGCACTTGTAGGTATATAATAGGGGTAGGTAGGCGCACTTGTAGGTATATAATAGGGGTAGGTAGGCGCACTTGTAGTTATACAATAGGGGTGGGTAGGCGCACTTGTAGTTATACAATATGGGTAGGTAGGCGCACTTGTAGTTATACAATAGGGGTAGGTAGGCGCACTTGTAGTTATACAAGGGGTAGGTAGGCGCCACTTGTAGTTATACAATAGGGGTAGGTAGGCGCACTTGTAGTTATACAATAGGGGTGGGTAGGCGCACGAGTAGGTATATAATAGGGGTGGGTAGGAGCACGTGTAGGTATATAATAGGGGTGGGTAGGAGCACGTGTAGGTATATAATAGGGGTGCGTATCTATAAAAAGGCCCAAGAAAATCCTCAGCACCAGGCCCATGATACCCTTCGGCCCTGATGCCAGTACTTTGCTGGCCTTGGAGGCTGCTGTTTGACATTGACATTGTTATTAGTTTGAAGTCTAGATTTATTCCCAATCCCTTTCCTGCTTTGATTTCCCGAACTCAAGTCCATTTAGGGGTATACGTTGCTTGTGTGTTCTTCACTCAAAGTGCATACTTTGGCATTATCTCACATTAAATTTCATCTCATTAAGTGCCCAGTTCCCAATCTAATCATAATGCCCTCTTGCACGAAGTAGACATCCTGCTACATTGTATTACTTTTCTATTTTTGAGTCATCTTGCCAAAAACTGATACATAGTTACATAGTTACATAGTTACATAGTTATATAGGCTGAAAAAAGACATGCGTCCATCGGGTTCAGCCTCTCCCACATAACCTACTGCTGTTGATCCAAAAGAAGGCAAAAAACCCAGTCTGAAGCTCGCCAATATGCAACATACTGGGAAAAAAATTCCTTCTTGACCCCAGAATGGCAGTCAGATTTCTCCTTGGATCAAGAAGCTTTTACCCACATATTAAATATTATAACCCTTAATATTCTGTGTCTGCAGGAAGTCATCCAGTCGTTTTTAAAAGTCTGTACAGACTCTGACCCAACCACCTCAACAGGCAGAGAATTCCACAGCTTTATTGTTCTCACCGTAAAATAACCCTTCCTATGCTTTAAGCTAAATTTTCTTTCTTCCAGTCTAAATGGATGACCCCTTGTCCTATGTATAGTCCTGTTAATGAATAGGTTATCAGACAATGGTTGATAATGGCCCCGTATATATTTATATAAGGTTATCAGATCCCCTCTAAGGCGCCTTTTCTCTAAACTAAACAGGTTTAAGCTTGTTAGTCTTTCCTCATAACTTAACCCTTCCATCCCCCTTATTAATTTAGTTGCCCGTCTCTGCACTTTTTCTAACGATATATATCTTTTTTTAAGACAGGTGCCCAAAATTGCACGGCATATTCAAGGTGCGGCCTGACCATTGATTTATACAGAGGCAAAATTATGTTTTCATCCCGTGAGTGAACTCCCCTTTTAATGCATGCCAGTACTTTGCTGGCCTTGGCGGCTGCTGTTTGACATTGCACATTGTTACTTAGTTTGAAGTCTATGATTATTCCCAAATCCTTCTCCTGCTTGGATTTCCCTAACTCCGTACCATTTAGGGTATAAATTGCTTGTGTGTTCTTCACTCCAAAGTGCATAACTTTACATTTATCTAGATTAAATTTCATCTGCCATTTAAGTGCCCAGTCCCCCAATCTATCTAAATCCCTCTGCAGCGAAGTAACATCCTGCTCACATTGTATTACTTTTCCTAGCTTTGTGTCATCTGCAAACACTGATACATGACTTTCAATGCCTATCTCAAGGTCATTTATATATATAATTGAATAGTATTGGTCCTATAACAGACCCCTGAGGGACACCACTTACCACTGGTGTCCATCTTGAAAATGTACCATTTATGACCACTCTCTGTACCCTATCTTTTAGCCAGTTTTCTATCCAAGAACAAGTATTTTCATCTAGACCATTTTTCTTAATTTAAGTAGTAACCTTTTGTGTGGAACTGTGTCGAAAGCTTTGGCAAAATCTAAGTAAATCACATCCACTGCGACCCCCTGATCTATACTTCTACTTACTTCCTCATAGAACGTAATTAGGTTAGTCTGACATGATCTGTGTTTCATGAAACCATGCTGATTTTTGCCAATTACATTATACCTCCCAATAAATTCCTGAATATTATCCCTTAGTAACCCTCAAATACTTTCCCAGCCACAGATGTTAAGCTCACAGGTCTATAATTCCCAGGCACAAATTTTAAACCTTTCTTAAATATAGGGACCACGTCAGCTTTTCTCCAATCCTCTGGTACTATTCCTGAAAGAAAAGAATCTTGAAAGATTAAGAACAGAGGTTTACATATTTCAACACATAGCTCTCTTAGTACTCGCGGTGAATTCCATCTGGCCCTGGGGCTTTATTAACATTCACATTGTTTAATTTGTGTAAAACCTTGTCCTGAGTCAACCAGTCACTTTGTATTAGTAAGTTTTTATTAATGAATTTCATGTCTCCTGTTATAGGTTTCTCTTTGATAAATACTGAAGAAAAATAATCATTTAAAATTTCTGCTTATCCTGATCTTCAGTTAACAATAACCCTGACTCAGATTTTAGTGAACCTACATTTTCACTCTTGGGTTTTTTAGAATTTATGTACCTAAAGAATCTTTTAGGGTTGGTCTTGCTCTCTTTGGCTATTTCTTTTTCATTTTCTAGTTTAGCCCATCTAATCGCATTTTTACATGCTTTATTGGCTGCCCTATATGCTTTATAGGATGCCTCAGATTTATCAATTTAAAAGCTTTAAATGCCTTCTTTTTATTTTTCATTTCCTTAGTTACCTTCCTACTAAGCCACATTGGTTTCAGTCTGTTTCTTTTATATTTATTAACCAGTGGAATATATTGTGACGTGTACTTTTCTAGTGTTAGTTTAAAGATATTCCACTTATCCTCAGTGTTTTTCCCGTGAAAGAGTTTCTGCCAGTCAATGACATTGAGAGCTTCCTTTATTTTAATAAAGTTGGCCTTTTTAAAATTATATATTTTAGCATGCCCCTTATGAATGTGTTTTTTTGAGTTTATTTCAAAAGTCACCATGTTATGGTCGCTATTTCCCAACTGTTCTTTTACATTAATATTTGAGAAAAGATCCACATTATTTGTTATAACCAGGTCCAGACAGTTATCCTCTCTAGTTGGTGTTTCTACCAGTTGTGACATGAAGGTATCATTTAAAATGTTCAGGAACCGGATTCCCTTTGCTGAATTACTAGTCCCACTATCCCAATTAATGTCCGGGTAATTAAAATCTCCAATAATTAAAGTGCTACCATGATCTGCAGCCTTCCTAATTTGCTCTAACAGTTGTTCTTCCTCATCATTATCTATATTAGGTGGTTTATAGCATATGCCAACCAATAATTGACTTCCCTGTTTATTCCCAACGAAATATTTACCCATAAGGATTCCACATTTCCCTCATCGCTTTCCAGTTGTGTAATATTAGGCTTTAAATCCTGATTTACATATAAACACACTCCACCCCCTTTCTTATGTTTCCTATCCTTTCTAAACAATGTATAACCGTTTAAGTTTACAGCCCAGTCATGCGTTTTGTCCCACCATGTTTGTTATTCCTATAATGTCGTATTGCTTAGTGTATGCTATTACCTCTAGTTCCCCCATCTTGTTATTAAGGCTCCTTGCATTAGCAAGCATACATTTAATGTTGTCTCTACCCACACATGCTGAATGCGACTTTACATTACATGCCTCCACTGTTCTGACATTACCCATCCCCCCGGCTCCACCCCCCTTAGTCTGAACTGAAACCCTTGCTATCTGCTCTGTCTCCATTTTGTAAGATACTGTATCCCTCCCCCCCTTCCACTAGTTTAAAGTCTCCTCCAACCTTTTAACCATCCTCTCCCCGCACAGCAGACCCTTTCCATTCAGGTGCAATCTATCACAACTATACAGATTGTACCCCAGTGCAAAATGAGCCCAGTGCTCTAAAAACCCAAAGCCCTCCTTCCTGCACCAAGCTTTAAGCCACGCATTGACCTCCCTAATCTCCCGCTGCCTTTCCACTGTAGCACGTGGCACAGGTAGGATCTCAGAAAATACTACCTTGGAGGACCTCTTCTTCAGTTTACTTCCTAATTCCCTGAAATCATTCTTCAGGTCCTTCCATCTTCCGCTTACTTTGTCATTGGTACCAATATGGACCATGACAGCTGGGTCATCTCCAGCCCCTCCCAATAATCTATCAACTCTGTCAACCACATGCCTAACACGGGCACCCGGCAGACAGCAAACTGTCCGGTTAAGGCGATCAGCGCGACAGATTACCCTGTCTACTCTCTTAATAATAGAGTCCCCTACCACCACAACCTGTCTAGGCTTACTTGCCCTCTTTATCCCTCCTTACTTGGTGGCTGATCCCCGGCTGTTAGAGGGAGCAGCCTCCAGTACTGCTACACCTGAGCTGCTGCACCCAACATCTTCGCTCAAGGGGCAAATCTGTTGGTGTGCGCAAGATCAGGACTAGCCAACCTTTTCCTCTTCCCTCCCCCCTGCTACCACGTGTCACTGACACCACCCAGCTACCAACCTGTCCCCGGTTAACTCCACTCCTCCCACACCCCTAGATTCCTCAACTATACTTTGCTCCGTGAGAAGCAGGCTCCTTTCAAGATTGTCAATCTGCCTCAGCGTTACGATTTGCCCTTCCAGATCTCCAATACGAGCTTCCAGAAGAGCTACACGTTCACACTTGCTACAGAGATATGGACCCTGGAAGGATTCCTCCAGACATGCATACATGCAGCAGGAGTGCACTGGGTCAAACCTTCAAGCTTGCTAACACTCATACCCAAACAAGACAACAAATATATAAACAACAATTGATACCTGTTATTTAAACTCCTGTTTTTAACTCCACTTGAAAATAGCCCACTTAAAAGTAGACCACCTCAAGCCCCTGTAAGCAAGCTCAGTGAGTTGCCCCTGAGATTATGTAGCCATACAAGTGAAATCACCTGACAGGCTACACGCCCCCAATTAACAAGTCACCAGCCACCCAGGGAAAAACAACCAAAAAGCACAACAGAAAAAAAAACCAGCAAAAAAAAAAACCAGCAGAAAAAAAAACCAAAAAGAGAAATTAAATTGACAAATAAACCAGAGGTTTCTCTCCCTCTAAAGATACAAACCAGACCAGTACAGGTAGAATTCCTGTTTTTAACTCCACTTGAAAATAGCCCACTTAAAAGTAGACCACCTCAAGCCCCTGTAAGCAAGCTCAGTGAGTTGCCCTTTGAGATTATGTAGCCATACAAGTGAATCACTGACAGGCTACACGCCCCCAATTAACAAGTCACCAGCCACCCAGGGAAAAAAAACAACCAAAAAGCACAACAGAAAAAAAAACCAGCAAGAAAAAACCAGCAGAAAAAAAAAACCAAAAAGAGAAATTAAATTGACAAATAAACCAGAGGTTTCTCTCCCTCTAAAGATACAAACCACCAGTACAGGTAGAATTCCTGTTTTTAACTCCACTTGAAAATAGCCCTTAAAAAGTAGACCACCTCAAGCCCCTGTAAGCAAGCTCAGTGAGTTGCCCCTGAGATTATGTAGCCATACAAGTGAAATCACCTGACAGGCTACACGCCCAATTAACAAGTCACCAGCCACCCAGGGAAAAAAAACAACCAAAAACAACAACAAGAAAAAAAACAGCAGAAAAAAAAAACCAGAGAAAAAAAAAACAAAAAGAGAAATTAAATTGACAAATAAACCAGAGGTTTCTCTCCCTCTAAAGATACAAACCAGACCAGTACAGGTAGAATTCCTGTTTTTAACTCCACTTGAAAATAGCCCACTTAAAAGTAGACCACCTCAAGCCCCTGACTATCAATGCCTATCTCAAGGTCATTTATAAACAAATTGAATAGAATTGGCCCTATAACAGACCCCTGAGGGACACCACTTACCACTGATGTCCATCTTGAAAATGTACCATTTATGACCATTCTCTGTACCCTATCTTTTAGCCAGGTTTCTATCCAAGAACAAGTATTTTCATCTAGACTGATTTTTCTTAATTTAAATAGTAACCTCTTGTGTGGAACTGTGTCGAAAGCTTTGGCAAAATCCAAGTAAATCACATCCACTGCGACCCCCTGATCTATACTTCTACTTACTTCCTCATAGAACGCAATTAGGTTAGTCTGACATGATCTGTGTTTCATAAAACCATGCTGATTTTTGCTAATTACATTATACATCCCAATAAATTCCTGCATATTATACCTTAGCAACCCCTCAAATACTTTCCCAGCCACAGATGTTAAGCTCACAGGTCTATAATTCCCAGACACAAATTTTAAACCTTTCTTAAATATAGGTACCACGTCAGCTTTTCTCCAATCCTCTGGTTCGATTCCTGAAAGAAAAGAATCTTGAAAGATTAAGAACAGAGGTTTACATATTTCAACACATAGCTCCCTCAGTACTCGCGGGTGAATTCCATCCGGCACTGGGAGCAATGTTTATTTGCTGCAAAACCAGTCACTTTTTATTAGTAAGTTTTACTTTGCTGTTACTCAGCAGTAGGGAGCCATAACATCTGAGCTGCAAGCATAATATACATCCCGGCTGGAATGTGACGGTAGTCATTATCATTAAATGAGTGGGGCACCTTTTGGTTTTGCTGGATGATTGTCAACCAGAAAATATTTCTTGTCGTATATCTTACTGGGGCTACAACATGTCAAGAATTTTATAGAAACAATTACACCTGATTCCTGACAATGGATTTGTGCAGTCCCTTTTTTTGTATTCATATCCATTTACCCTTTAGAACATACCACTTGCTTGGGTAGGTAATGCAAAATACAAATACTATCAGGGTTATCCAAAGAGATCCGAATTGCTTGAGAAAGGTAACCGAACGCTGAAAATCAGCGTTCGGATACCTTTCCTGGCCATTCGGCTATCCAGAGAGCAGGCAATTCGCCAAATCCTGGCGAATTGCCTGCACATACGGTGCCTGTTCGGTGCCTATTCGAGGGCAGTGAAATCCCCATGAAAAAGCACTGCTTCGGCTATTCAGAGAACACAAACCAGCAGTGAAAGGTTCCCCTAATGCCCTGAGATTCGGTGGTTTAATTCGGCAAGTTAATTCAGGAGAATCCCATAGGCTTCAATGTTAAAAATATTCCCGTTGTAATTCAATATCTAATAAACCGTTCATTATAAAATTCTGCAGCAAAAGTCTCTTTATTTATAGATTTTTTAGGATACTTTAAGCATTTTTCTTAATTTTTTTTTTTTTAAAAGTCTGATTTTTTTTTTTGATTTATTTTAAGTTTACTTATTTTTTCTGTAACATATTATCATTCCCTGGACCTCATATGTAAATTTCAGACATTTTCGCTCAGTAGTTTCTTTGCAAACAGCGTTTCAATTTCACAGATTCATACAAAGGGTTTTGCTAATTTGTTCACCTCCCTCTTTCTGCGGTCTCAGCTGCTTCGGCTGCTTCGCTGTGTGTGATCGGCTCCTGCTCGGGCTTGGTTTTCGGCAGGTTAATCCAGATGTTTTTGTGGCTTTTCCGCATGCATTCGGTGGGTTTTGCGGTTAGTTTTCGGTGGGTTTACGGTAGCTTTTCCCTGCAATTCGGGGACCCTGTGGTGTTTGCTGAATACACCGCAGGGTCACCGAAATGGGATCGGCAAAAGGAACCGAATTGAAGAGAACGAAAAGTCACCGAACGTGCGGTGACTTTTCGAATCTCTTTGGATAACCCTGTATATAATGTATAGCATAGCAAATAAATATGCTCTTCAGCATCCTTGTTTATTATAGCAGCCTGTGGCCTAGGATAGCTCCAACAAACAATCAAATTCGATGTATCATGTGAGAGATGCATCTTTCAACAACTTTATGAGTACGACTGACTTTAAAGAGGTTATTCACTAGCCTTTGAATTGGCCCCAAATTTACAGATGGTGAATTTCACTGGTGCAATTTCAGGCCAATTCTTCTATTCACTAAAACAGGCGAATTGACTGCAAAATATGGTGCAGTTCGCCACAATTCGGCAGCACCGAAATTGCCCCATAGAAGACTATCATGTCTTCAATTCACAGAACGGCAAACTGCACCGAAATTCTGGCGAATTCCCTGATTGTCGGTGTTTTCGTTCGATGGATTTAAGCAGGCAAATCTCATAGGATTCAAAGGAAAAATGTTATATTTTTTTTTAATTCTTTCTTTAACCACTTGGCTGCTAAGGACGTGCTCAGCGCATCCTGCCAAGTGGTTCTCCTGTGCTATGGACGCGCTGAGCATGTCCATGTACAGGAGGCAGCAATCGGCCGGGATTCCGGCCGATTGCTGGCCCCGCGGTGCGGGCTGACATCTTGGATGTCAGGCCTGCAATCCGGGACCCCGGCGGGGCCATTAGAAGTCATTGCGGCGGCGCGATGACATCTAATTCAGGGGCCACCCCTCGAGTGCGGAAGAGGCGCCTGAAAGGGAGGGGGGAGGTCCTTCGGACCTCTCTCCCTCCCGATCGCCGGGGGCCACAGGGTTAAGGCAGGCACCATTTGGAAGGGCACCCTTCCAAACGGTGGCTGACATTAACCCCTGGGGAGCCGGATCACGATTCGGCACCGAAAAGCGCCGGATTGTGATCCTCTCCCGGAGCTGGCTGACATCTTGGATGTCGGCCAAGCCTCCGGGAACTCCCCCTGATGACTGGCGTCATGGTGCATAGCAGCCAGCAATGCATAGCTGCCAGCAATTGTGGAGATAGGGGGTTCCAATGAACCCCCTATCTCCCGATCCGTGGCAGCTAGGGGTTAATGTTTGATATCGTTGAATCGGCCAGAGCATGGCCTTTCCAACAATATCAAACACTTTTTTAAAAATAAATAAATAATTAAAATAAAAATAAAAAAATATTTCAAAAGAAATTATATAGAATTTTTTTTTTTTTGCTTTTTTTGTTTGTTAATGCAGCAATATTGTTCCCATTTCAATTATAATGTGAACAATGATGCTGCACTAACGATTTTTGTTTGGGGTGCGTTTGTTAAAAATCGCGTAATTTTCCCCATAAAAAAAATGTAACGAGACCCCATTTCTAATTTTTTTAACAAGCGCACCCCATACAAAATATAACCGCAATTGCTCGCATGTTAAAATGTGAAAAAAAACACTTTACACGTTGTGAATTATTGAAAATTCAAATTATATTGCATTTTTTGTTATATTATACAGACAGGGCATGACGTATACATATAATAATGACATATTATGAATCTGCCGAGTCTGCTGGAAAGAACGATATATAATATGTCTGGGTCATATACTAAAATAAGCCTTCAAAACACGTTTAAACATGATGAGCGAAACAGGTAAAAATGAGCTCAGCACACAGGCGTGAAATGCCTCAGCAGCGAAAGGGTTAAAGACCTTTTATTCTTTTCATTTACAGCAAAAACCCTTTTGTATTTTTTTTTAGATTACATTTTTGGTTCTTATTTTTTAAAAGACTTTATAGAAAATTTTAACACCTTATTATTTTTTTAAAGGGCTGTTTTATTATTTGGACACATTTTTAGTACCTTTTTAATGATTTATACTCCTATTAAGAGAATAGGAGACTCCTTTTTTTTTGCAATTCAGCGGATTTCGCCGTTGTCAATTTGACGCAATTCGTCTGTTATCTGTGCAATTTGGTGGTTTTCACAGTTGTCAGATAACTGCTTCAGCGACTCCAGTTTCCGGAAAATATAGTGACCACTTGCTAAATAGAGAATCCACCGTATTTTTCGTGAAATGGAATGGCCGAAATGCAGTGAATTGCGGTGAAACACAAAGCACGGAGCATGTTTCTACGGTTTCAACAGAGTCACAATAATTAGTTTTATCCTGAGTTGGAGCTGGCCCACATTATAACACTATAAAATATGAATAATTAAGTAAAGTATTACTTTCACTTTCATATTTATCACTTTTCATATTATATTGTTTTTACTTTTGTTTCTATCAGAGTTCACTGAATAAGGTCACTTTATAATTCACCAAAATATATTCAGACAAGTAATGGTATAACAACAGTAAATGGTGATTAGTTGCAGTTGTCTTCTATTACGGAAGAGAAACGGTAGTATAGTTGTACCCCATTGTTTGCAGCAACTTCTCATGCAAGTTTTGAATTTTGCTTCTCTGTATAGCTGAAATTCAACATAATTGCAACTACCGTGTTATTTATGGTAAAACAATGGTGGTTCATAAACAGCTCATCAAATAATTAGAAATACCCCACTGTCACACAGCAGCATCCATGACACACTATGGTAATGAAAGTCTGAAAAATTTGTAATACCAAGAGCCAGCTATTTTACTTCTAGAGGAAGTGCTTGGTCTTTGTCACTTTCAACTCTGGATTTAACTAGAAAATTTTAAGTTCCAGTGCCTGCAAAACATTTGACAGGGATCCTGTCATCAGGAAACATTATAACTCTATTACAATAATGGGTTTTAACTCTCATGACGTACATACAGCTCCCACACACTATAGAAACAGTGGTAAGCGCCCAGAAACGTGTAACCACCCAATACCCAGCTCAACCAGAAGATCAGTGGTTTCCCCCAAACCAAAAAAGAGCACTAGAATCGAATACGTATCTGGTCAGCGCGAAATAGGATGCAAGGGATGTCGGGCAGTTCTTGTGGTAACGTCCTCAGTATGGATACAATATATGGGAAACAAAAGCAAAATACTGTATTGGTGCAGTATGTCTCGCACAAGGTATATATTCTATATGGTGGTAGGATATTCACTCACAAAGCAAGAGCCCCAACACTGGCTCTGAGTGGATAAACGCCTGCGGGTTGTTTTTTCTGAAATGTTCTCAGGTAACCCACTCCTTAATATCGGGAATTCTTCACAGTTTTCTCAGTGAAGGAAAAGCAGAAACAGAAGAAATCTCTGTGTGTATCTGATATATTGCAAATCTAGTATAAAACTCTTAATGAAGTGACAACTCACATTTGCTGGAGCCTATTCAAGCTCAAGATATGTGCCCATGGATTTTGTGTGGTCAAATCCAAGAAAAACCAGATGGAATGCTGGAACTCATTCTTTAAAAGGTTTATTAAAATTAACAATAATAAAAACAAAAATTAATGGTCCAGGACGCGTTTCGCCGCTAAACTACGGCTTCACCAGCTGATTAAACCTTTTAAAGAACGAGTTCCAGCATTCCATCTGGTTATATTTGGATTTGACCACACAAAATCCATGGGCGCATATCTTGAGCTTGAATAGGCTCCAGCAAATGTGAGTTGTCACTTCATTAAGAGTTTTATATTAGATTTGCAATATTTCAGATACACACAGAGATTTCTTCTGTTTCTGCTTTTCCTTCACTGAGAAAACTGTGAAGAATTCCCGATATTAAGGAGTGGGTTACTTGAGAACATTTCAGAAAAAACAACCTGCAGGCATTTTTCCACTCAGAGCCAGTGTTGGGGCTCTTGCTTTGTGAGTGAATATCCTACCACCATATAGAATATATACCTTGTGCGAGACATACTGCACCAATACAGTATTTTGCTTTTGTTTCCCATATATTGTATCCATACTGAGGACGTTACCACAAGAACTGCCCGACATCCCTTGCGTCCTATTTCGCGCTGACCAGATACGTATTCGATTCTAGCTCCCACACACTACCTGGGCCCATTTGACGTATAGTACCCACAAGACGCAAATCTCATCACAAATATTGACCCCTAATACAGATTGGATTCTATCACCTCCTTCAAGCTAACGGTAGCGCTCACGTTAGTGCTAGCTTAAAGAAGGTCATAGCTAGTCTCACAGATCGCCTCCGATTCGCTAACAGGTTAGAAAACCTGCTCTTTAATTTGTGATTTCTAGCGCAAGTTTACTGTACTTAGCACTCCCTATACTTAACAATGAGAGCGGAAAGTGAAAGCAGAGATTAACTAGCGTTAGGATCACAAGATCCTACCGCTAGTTACTAAAGTTACTAAAAGAGTTAACACCAGCTCAGAGCTGTAGCTAACTGATTCCGCTGCTACAAATTTAGTTAGCTGCAGCTCAAAAAAAATAAAAAATAAAATACTCATCTCTGTTCCCGCGGCGAGAACAGTGGCCCGATCCGCTGCTTCTGGCCACTGGGAGCAGAGAGATGCTGGGGGAAAAAGTCCCCAGTCTCCCTGCGCGATCACTCCACCGACTAGCAGGATCTCGTGAGAGGCGAGATCCTGCCAGTCATGTGATCCGGCAGGAGAAACCTCCATGGAGTCCCTAGCATCCGCGAACCTAGCGTCCGAAATGGGGCAGGCTGCTGGACTCAGTGCCTGCCCCATGATCTGCTGGTGAACCTGGGACGCAAAGGAGAAATTAGCGATGCCCATGAAGTATACATCTATACCTACACATTCTGAAAAATATCATTAGCATAATGTTTACTATCTATTCTTTCTTCATAGACTGGGCATTTGGCCCAAAATTTGAAGACCAGAAAATTACTGAGAAGAACGAAGATGAAAATGAGCGTCGAGTGGGTGAACTCAACTTCAGTATGGATGGAACTGGAGGTGATACACATAGTCTGTCACCCTTCGATCTTGACCCATTTTTCCAGTGTTCTGTACATCGTCCCTCTATCATCACTTTTAAAGAGGACAACATCAAGGGTAGACTGTTCTGAGATTCTTCTAATCTACCTACTAACTGCTATTGGATGTGGATTCCTTTGGTGGTCAATAACAAAGGCAATTGGTGTTTTTTGGAAAAAGGGATGTTTACAAAATAGACCGGAGGAAATTTTAATATTTATAGTCTTGGGCGCAAGGTATCAAGAGTGGTGTGCATTAATTCTCAACATTCTTGATATCTGTCTACATAATATTATTTTTGCAGACTAATGATCATAGCAAAGTTATATAATATACAGAAGGAGTCTGGATGAATACTAAATCTGAAGAATTATGACTAGATCTGGGTTACTAAAGCTCTTTGCAAGACTTGGGGCTCAGGCTTACTGTTTACATCGTCAATCGCTTCTCCACCCCAAAACCACTCAACAGAGCACTGGTCACCATCAAGGACCAATCGACATCTCAAGTAACATAGTGAAGCTACCCAGAGGCTGACACACTCAGCCATCAGCTGCACACATGATGGACAAGGAAAAGGAATACAATCTATTTAGAGCACTGTTATCTTAATCACTTTAACCACCAATAATAAATAACAATGTCATTGAAAATAACAATAGATTATTCGATCCAGCTGAAGAGTAAATGTTCGAATCCTAACTAATTGTATATATATATATATAAGCAAACCTGATGTTGATGGTCCTCAAAATTCTCTGAATGTAATAGGTAACCAGAGAATCATGGGAGTTGTGGGTCAGAAACATTTGGGGGGATAGAGTTTGAGAGCCATGATCTAGTGTCAGAAGCAGCGGAATTAACATCTGCATTGACCGTGTTGCTTGTACTGTAACCGGTATGAAAGATGGCTTGCACTCTTCTGCAAAGGGCACAAAACGGGTTATTCAGAAAGCATTGAAATTTCCGGGAAATTTCAGTGCTATCTAGTGTGGTGCATTCAGTACACATTGACGATTCCTTTTTGCCGACCCTGCGGTGAATTAGCTATTCACTGCAGAGTTCCCAAAGTGTGCTGAAGATGGAGTTGCTGAAGACTGCCACCGAAGACTGTCAATTAGCCGCCGAATGCCATTAAAGACCACTGAACTGACCGCCGAACTGAAAAGGAAAAAAACCTCTGCTATTCTTCTAATACTTGTTTAAACCATTAAAATGTATCTAAAGAATAAAAAAATAATTTAAAGGTCTGCTACAGAAAAAAAAAGCCTTTTAAAAAAAATTGGGAATTAAAAATTTCCCCAAAAAATACAAAAAGATAATCCAAAAAATAAATAAATACATAGACTGTTGAAAATGAAAAGCATAAACATTTGAATAAATAAAATGAAAATGATAATACTTTGTTACATTGTATCCTACGGGATTCACATGTTTAAACCTGTCAAACTGAATCACTGAAAATCAGGACATTTTACAGCCATTTTGGTGCAGTGCTGCGTTCTCTGAATAGATTAACTATTACTTCACTATGGGACAATTTCGCTGTAGCCAGAGATCACGTAGGTCGGCGATCTGCCGCGTACTGCACCGTAATTTGCTGTCAATTCACCAGTATTAATCGAATTGACAGTTTAGTGAATAGACGTACAGCCATGAAAATGCACCGTACGGTGAAATTCACCATTCGGTGCAATTCTGTGGTAAGTTTGTCCCTTATTAAATAACAGCTAAAGTCTCTGGAGAGTGTGATCAAAGCGGCAAGTGTCTGTAACTGGAAATATAACAAAAAATGTGTTGAGACATCCATAGAAAGGCGGTGGAGCTTCTAATGCAATTAGTGTTACAAAAATATGTGGAATTTAGAGGGACATGTATGTATGCATCCTGAAATGCACAAGGGAATCTAGTTAATGAATTTTAACTGAAATATTTGTAAAAAGACTTATCACGGGTTTAAATATTTCATTATGACTAGAGAAAGACCATTAAGTACAATTAACAGAACTGAGGGATAGAAGAGAGAGTTGTATAAAATGACCAAAAACATGGGAATATAAAAGAAGATATTGTTGCATATCTGGATAAGCTGTAAATAGAGTCAGTTGAGAAATACTTAAGGTTAACAATGGATTACGCTGTCAATTAGTTGCTTTGGTAATAAAACATTTACCAGTCAAAGTCCAAAGAGAAATGCTTAACCCGTTGAAATTCAGAGACCAACAGCATGGTACGGATAGTAAGCAAACATTGCTTTTGCATTATAACCATTCCTCTTGCACTCTGACAGCCACGTACTATATGTTGACGCGGAGTATTTTTGATATATATTTATGTCATGTTATGTTATGATTTGCCATATGCGATTGTTTCTAACAGTTCAGATCAGAACAGAAACAAGTATTTAGACAATGGAAATCAACATATCAGACACTAATAATATATATATTGTTGTTTTACACATTAAAATAGTGTGCTGTGATGACATGACATACAGATTTGTCTTGTGTCTCTTGTGCAGAATGACATTCTGTGGCAGGGAATGGGTTATCAGTGCTCCTGGGAATTTAACATGAAGTCGAGTGGATTTTACCCCCTAGATTGCCATAAAACTGCATATAGCGTGATTAATTAGCAGTGAGGAAGCCTGGGAGTGTCTCTGTAGCACGATCTGCATCTAGCTGCTAAACACTTAATCAGACTTTTGTTTTCTGTGAGGTTCATTCTTTCCTGGCACCACAATGTCCACCAAAATGCACACGCTCTCGTCAATCCTGGTTGTTACAATGCTTGTGGTTTCTACTGGAGCACAAAATGGTAAGCAAATTATATCAACACCTATGTTGGAGGAGTAATAGGTACTGTCTAAAGATTTAATTTCAAAATCCTTGCTGTACATGTGATAATGTATGTCAATATAGTACAAGCGCCAGTACCACACATTGTAGAGAGTCTAATAATCTTGAGGGCATTACAGCAAAGGGGGCATTGTTGTAACCAGTGTTATACTAAGGAAGGGTGAAATCATGCCTAGGTGGAGTTTAGTGTTAGGGGATCCTGGGTTCAAGTCACATAGTTAGTTACATAGGCTAAAAAAAGACATGCGTCCATCGGGTTCAGCCTCTCACACGTCACCTACTGCTGTTTATCCAAAAGAAGATAAAAAACCCAGTCTGCAGCTCTCCCCAATATGCAACATACTGGGAAAAAAATCCTCCTTGACCCTGGCAGTCAGATTTCTCCTTGGATCAAGAAGCTTTTACCCACATGTTAAATATATATTATATTATATAAATATAAGACCCTTAATATTCTGTGTCTGCAGGAAGTCATCCAGTTATTTTTTAAAAGTCTGTACAGTCTCTGACCCAACCACCTCAACAGGCAGAGAATTCCACAGCTTTATTGTGCTCACCGTAAAATAACCCTTCCTATGCTTTAGGCTGAATCTCCTTTCGTCCAGTCTAAATGGGTGACCCCGTGTCCTCTGTATAGTCCTGTTAATGAATAGGTTTCCAGACAATGGTTTATAATGGTCCCTTATATAATATATATATACATATATATCAGATCCCCTCTAAGGCGCCGTTTCTCTAAACTAAGCAGGTTTAAGCTTATTAGTCTTTCCTCATAACTTAAACCTTCCATTCCCCTTATTAATTTACTCGCCCTTTTCACCATGAAGTCCAAATAGTTTTGACACTAAGGCTAGGGTCAGACGAAAGCATTTTTTCACATCTACGGTCAAAAAGTGCGTTGATGCGTCCGAACGCATTTTTTCACGGAATACGCGATAGCGATCATACGATGTGCAATTTCGGCTGTGATTTTTTTACGGATCCAAACCAGGAAACTTTTGGTGTCTGGACGTTATGTTGGCCGGACAGGAGCAGCGTCTGACGTCTCCTAATCACGCACACACGCCGCTATGCGGACACAGCGCACTCTGTATGTCAGTACTAGCAGTTCGATGTTCTTGCAAAAATGCGCTCATTTGCCACTTGCGTTGCGCGGCCGAACTTTCGTGCGGCCGTACTTCGTGTGTGGGCCTGCGTTGGACGTCATTTGCTGCTACCACGGCGGTAATAAAGTGCGGCTAAACGGACATTCACACTGCGTTCGTCTGACCCCAGCCTAAACAGGATTTCTGTACATCTCATTCCCAGTAATAATTTTCCTCTCGCCCTTGTGATATATAGATAAAACTAAAACCAGACTCTGTTTTAGTGAATCATCATGATAATTATCATAATGATATTTGTGATTTAAAAGAAAAGCAACGCTCTATTCTAAATAATAATATAGGTTCTCAGTGTTTGTTTTTTTTAGCCAAATGGGAATGGTGGAGAAACTAAAAGTACATGCAAACAGCAATTGATCAAACAAAGATGTGATTTGAAGACATAATCCAGCTGGGTTTGTGAGGTTCACTGCTTTTTTGGCTTCTAGTGAACATGTTCTTTTCAGTAGATTTTATACTTAATCAGCACATGGCGAGATTGGCACAAATAATCTGGGTAGAAAAGCTTGCTTTGATGCATGCTGTGTAATATCATCATCATATAAACAGGGTAATTCAAAGAGATCGAATTGCTTGGGAAAGGTAACCGAACGCTGATTTTCAGCGTTCGGTTACCTTTCTTGGCCATTCGGCTATCCAGAGAGCAGACAATTCGCCAAATCCTGGCGAATTGCCTGCACATATGGTGCCTGTTCGGTGCCTGTTCGAGGGCAGTGAAATCCCCATGAAAAAGCACTGCTTCGGCTATTCAGAGAACACAAACCAGCAGTGAAAGGTTCCCGAAATGCCCTGCCATTCAGTGGTTTCATGTGGCAGATTTATTCAGGAGAATCCCATAGGCTTCAATGTTAAAAATATTCCAGTTTTAAATCAATATCTAATAAACCGTTCATTATAAAATTCTGCAGTAAAGAGTCTCTTTATTTATAGATTTTTTAGGATATTTTAAGCATTTTTCTTTTCTTTTTCTTTTTTTTTAAATAAAAGTCCGTTTTTTTTTTTTGTTATTTTTTAAGTTTACTTATTTTTTCTGTAACGGCCATTTTTATTATCATTCCCTGGACCTCATATGTAAATTTCAGACATTTTTGCTCAGTAGTTTCTTTGCAAACAGCGTTTCACTTTTCAATCATTCATGCAAACTGTTTTGCTAATTTATTCACTGCCCTCTGTCTGCAGTCTCGGCCGCTGCGTGTGATCGGCTCCTGGTCAGGTTTTTCCATGGTTTTCGGCAGGTTAATCCAGATGTTTTTGTGGGTTTTCGGCGTGCATTCGCCGGGTTTTGCGGTTCGTTTTCGTCGGGTTTGCGGCAGCTTTTCCCTGCAATTCGGGGACCCTGTCGGGTTTGCTGAATACACCGCAGGGTCACCGAAATGGGATTGGCAAAAGGAACCGAAGTGATGAGAACGAAAAGTCACCGAACGTGCGGTGACTTTTCGAATCTCTTTGAATTACCCTTAAAGACATGGGCTTGGTTTGCCGTTTTACTGGTTTTCTTGTACAAACTGCATATTCCATTAAAGAAAAATGGTTTTTTATCAAATGGTTTGGTCCAAAAAAGTAGTGTGAGAACTCAAAGATTGGTTTCCTAAATAACTATTGATATGTTGCACTTAACTTGACTCAAATGTTCTATAAATGTTTAAATATAAAATTAAGCTTTATGGAATCTTTAGAATTGTGATAAAATATTATATACAGTATTTCTAGTGACGTATTGAGGAAACCTATCATTGAAAGCTAATAAAAGCATTACAGTGTGTGGAGTGTGTGGTCGAAAAGAGAACTTGTTTCCCCCTGAAGAAATAGTGGAAGAACTGCATTTCTGCTTAACCCCCGATATTAAATGATGCAAAAACCTTAGGATAATGGTTTTGGAAGAGTTAATTAAAACAATGGCCTGTGAAACTGGTGAAATGGCTATAATTGCAAGGGAACTACGTTTACACCAAAAACAGCTAAACTTTTCCAACTTGACTATTGTGGTCATTAATTTGCAAATCTTCTAATTCTACCAAAATACTGCACATTATCTAACATCTTTAGAAATACCTCTAGAGAATTATAAAAGTGGATTTTTCATTTTAAGGGATTTGGTGTATGAATAAAATATGAAGATTACATGTATCTGATACAGTTTAGAGTTTAATGTTAAACATTAGAATGGAAGTAACTCACAAGGGGCTATATTACAATCTTCGAGCAAAAACGCTCAAGCACAGCGTGAATTTTTGCGCTAAGCGTTAAACTTTTACGCGCGAAAATCACCGCTGGAATTACAATCCTCGCGAGTATTTTTATCCAGTGATCAATAACACGCGCAAACAGGACGCGCCCAACTGCTCGGACAGTACCGTCGCGTGCACAAATCAGTGTGCACACTGTTTTTTTCACGCGATTCAGCCAATCAGAATTAAGAACCACAATTATCTCACGTTAAGTTTTTGCGCCTGCCAAAGTCAATCTGAGCATATATGCTGCAGCAATAATACACGCACACACAACTTCTCCATTTTATTGGTTTGGTATGTGTAGAATGTGTAACTATACTTTGCTGCATATTTTTTTTTTGGCTGGTGTAATTGGTTTCGGCCAGGATGATAGAATTTGCCATTAACAGCTTTTAGGAGTTGCTAAAATTATGCACGCAAAGGCTATGAAGTAATTACCGCGAATAGATTGTAATACCATCCGCGTACCAGTGCACATACGTATTTGCGCTCACAATGTTAAGTATAGGATGCGCAATGTACAGTAAGCTCGCTCAGCATTCGCGCAGGTTCACCCGCAGTAGACGATTATGTGTGTTTGTTGCGCTGGTTATGTAATACGGCATTCGGCGCAATTGGTTTTACCCCTCGCGTTAATGTTTTTTGCGCCGGCGCAAACGTTTGCGCGAAGATTGTATTTTAGCCATTGATGTACAAATTTGACACCTATTCTAAATCCATGCTGTTTGTGGTGTGTCTGTTCATTATCAGGGAGTTAACCTGGTTGGACTTTGTACTGCAGAACGAATCAATATTATGCTATGGATTCTTTTCAATGTTTACATTAATACGATTTTTACAGAATCAAATCTAGAAGATGGTGATAATAAAATAATTTTGTTAAATCTGTATCCATTATATTCGCTGGTGTTTCACCCAGTAAAATCTGCACTTGCAGATTTTCCTTACCGTCTCCATTTTACCGCCTGTATTCCAAGGTGGCACTTTTGAGAACCTACCCCCCCCCCCCCCACAACGAAGTGCAGGGCTGCCTGATAACGGCAGTGGTGCCCTGTGCCACTGCGATCATTGGCTCATGTAGTCTACAGGCATGGAATCCATATTACTTCATGGAGCATTGCGAGTCTTAGCCATGAGCTCTGCGCAAGCTCACTCTCGCAAAATCGCACAGCGTCACTGTGCAATCATGGAGAGAGACCAGGAATTATTTGTTCACAGTCTCACTCTGCTGCCAGCGATCCTATATATGTTTAGCAAACCCAATTTTTATTGCTTACCTCGAACTCTGCCCAGCGTGCTACGGACTACATCAGGACCCATGCCAATCCAAATTTCTTGGGATTTTAAATTGCTAAATACAAAACTGATGAGATCATAACTATCACACTTTGAAATGTAGTAATAGAGCTTGCACTCCAGTGCATGTCATGGTAAAATTTATTATTCCGGTAACTCATGGTGACCTACAATAAGGCTCGGGTCAGACGAGCGCAGTGTTCACGTCCGTGTTGCCGCACATTTTAACGTCCATGGTAGCATACAATTATGATCAATAGAGACCCACACACGAAGTACGTCCGCACAGAAGTGCGGACGCACAACGAACGCGGCAAACGGACGCAAGTTAGGCAAGAATGTAAAACCGAAAAAATAACCTGGATCGGCGCAAGTATTGCTCTCTAGGGTCCTGGATTCTCGCATATATATATGTAAAGAAGGAGACAATAATAGTGCAACACTGATATATACAATATACTGTAATTGTATGTGATGTATATCCCACTCACAAGAGTAGAGCCATAACACTAAGTGGGTCCAGGGTCCACTGGACTAAGTGGGTCCAGGCATGCGGGTAAATTATCTTCAATTTCTTAGGTGACCCCCACCTTACAGCAAATTTTCTGTCCGAAGTTTATGCAGTGGAAAAAAGGGGAAAGATTCCTTGTGTAGATCCACAAACAAAGGTCACAATTTTGTGTACAGTTGGAATCGTACTCACATTCTGTGGAGCTCACATAGCTCGTGGATGTATGCCCATAGGTTTTTTTTTAGGGTGGAAGAAAAAAAACCCAGAGAAAAAACCACCGATGATCCAGGAAACAGCAAGGCAGGAAACAGGATTGAAGATAAAAAATAAAATTTATTAAAACATGATTAAAATAGCCACCAGAACGCGTTTCGCCGCATCAAATAACGGCTTCATCAGCTGGAATGGTTGTAATGGGTCTGTAGACCCTCTTATAGTGTCCATAATCATTATTAATTGTCCCCATATGTCCTGCTTGCTGTTGTAATTGATCCTTTAGTTTCCATCGAAGTCCGGTGCTGGGCGCCGCCATTTTGCGCATGCGTGGTTTACTTCCGCGTTCCACCGCGTTCCAAAATGCCGTTTTTTTTACTTCCGCGTTCCACCGCGTTCCAAACACCGCTCTTTCACTTCCGGTCGGCGGTTCTCAGCCAAAGAATGGAAATGGATGCAGGATTTTTCTTCTTTTCACAGTATTCAGAGGTTAAGACCTTAAAAACCTTGCCTTCAGAGGTTTTAAGGTCTTAACCTCTGAATACTGTGAAAAGAAGAAAAATCCTGCATCCATTTCCATTCTTTGGCTGAGAACCGCCGACCGGAAGTGAAAGAGCGGTGTTTGGAACGCGGTGGAACGCGGAAGTAAAAAAAACGGCATTTTGGAACGCGGTGGAACGCGGAAGTAAACCACGCATGCGCAAAATGGCGGCGCCCAGCACCGGACGTCGATGGAAACGAAAGGATCAATTACAACAGCAAGCAGGACATATGGGGACAATTAATAATGATTATGGACACTATAAGAGGGTCTACAGACCCATTACAACCATTCCAGCTGATGAAGCCGTTATTTGATGCGGCGAAACGCGTTCTGGTGGCTATTTTAATCATGTTTTAATAAATTTTATTTTTTATCTTCAATCCTGTTTCCTGCCTTGCTGTTTCCTGGATCATCGGTTGTTTTTTCTCTGTTTTTTTTTTCTTCCACCCTAAAAAAAAACCTATGGGCATACATCCACGAGCTATGTGAGCTCCACAGAATGTGAGTACGATTCCAACTGTACACAAAATTGTGACCTTTGTTTGTGGATCTACACAAGGAATCTTTCCCCTTTTTTCCACTGCATAAACTTCGGACAGAAAATTTGCTGTAAGGTGGGGGTCACCTAAGAAATTGAAGATAATTTACCCGCATGCCTGGACCCACTTAGAGCCAGTGTTACGGCTCTACTCTTGTGAGTGGGATATACATCACATACAATTACAGTATATTGTATATATCAGTGTTGCACTATTATTGTCTCCTTCTTTACATATATATATGCGAGAATCCAGGACCCTAGAGAGCAATACTTGCGCCGATCCAGGTTATTTTTTCTATTATTGTGTGTAATGGTATAGGGGAAACCACTATATCCTGAGATTGGCTATCTGGGCACCCTGGTGGTGGATGCATGTTGTGTGGCGCTGCACCATTCCTTGTTAAGAATGTAAAACCGCTAGAACGGACGTGCGGAGTGCGCCACGTCCGCATAGCTTTGTGTGTGAGTGATGGAACGTAGTCAGATGGACTGTATTTTTGACATCCAGCATTTTTGACGGAGAAAATGGTTTTTCATTTTAATTTTATTTCCCATCTACATCAGTCAAAAAAAACATCAATCACAAAAACGGACCGTGTGGCCACTACCTTGTCATCAGTCAGAAAGTACGTCCGTTGTGCACGGACGCACAGTCCGCACAGAATGCGTTTGTCTGACCCTAGCCTAAGTCTAAATGAAATGCAGTGTATTTTGATGAGACATTGTACTTTGTGTTTTGGTGTTTTTCTTTCTTTTGTAAACTCCTGGATATACTTGACTGTAAAGTCCATAATTCATAACTGTGACAGGGTAACAAGGGGCAAAGTAATAATTCACCAGTGTATATAAGCAAGTGGTTGGAAAAAGACATTTCCCACTGCTTATAGGGTTAACCATTCCTAGCTCCTTGCTAATCATACTGCTCAGCCCTTTATAGTGTGGTGAGGTTCTTTCTGTGGTTATATTAGTATTCGGCTGAGACCAACAGAGGAAGAATGTGATCTTGACTACTGAGGCAAGTAAGGAAACCTTTTCTTTGAATTTATTGTATGGGCCGGATAAACAGCTTAGTGAAACAGGCGCAGTAGCGCTCACACAGGAGTAACGAGGTTGAGATCTTTAAGGACCGAAATATCTGCTTGACGTTTAGACAATGCTTGGTATACACAGACTTATACTCCAAAGTCAGGGAGCATGAGAGAACAACTGAGTTGCTACTAAGTACTAAAGGTTTCAAGACCTATCGAAAGATACTTCAGACAGGAAATGAATTGTAAATGTAAAACGAAAATTGGGGAATGAGCTCTATAAAGAGACAAAATAACAACACATCATGGTGCAGTAAAACACTCAACTTGGGTACATAAAGGCCCCCTTTCAGATTGCACTCACAGGATACAAGAATTTGAGTGCATAAAACTTAATTACCGCTCCCTCGGATAAGTACAGCCGAACTGGACACCCCGCCGTCACAGGAAGAATACGCCAAGCTGGTTCCAGTTGCAGTAAAGAATTTAATTAAAAGAATAAAAGCCAACGCGTTTCGTCTAAACATAAACTGGACTTCATCAGGGCAAAAGAAAATAATACGTACAGGTCAGGCAATACATTTAAATAGTGCCCCAAATTAGTAGAAGCGCCTCCCGGTTCCAATTACGTTCTTTACATCCGGTATTGAGGAAGATAGTTTCCGGAACTTGCGTTGCAAACCTCACATCCGATCTCTTGGAAAATTGTCACCGGAAGTGGCATCGCGGGACATCCTAGCCTCTCAGGCAGTGTGCGTAAAAACGGAAATAGAAATCCTCTGTACTCTTTTCGCTTCAGGGAACAGTAGTTCAACTGGCAATGACGGAATCAGAAAGATATATCAGTGAACGAAGTGCGCTGATACAGAGGTATCACTCGTCTAGACAAAACAAAAAAAAATGCACTCTTTGCTGAGGAATAAATTCTATCCAAATAACAAAAAATTAATAAAGCACCCTAATAGAACCTACATTTCATGATGCTAAATGGCATTTAAAAACTAAATTAACTTATAACAAAACAGAGATCAAAACAATAAGAGAGCGAGCGAGTGGACCAAACAAGATGCGGTCTACAGACAACCTTTAATATCCATGTCTATATTAAGCCCTCCCCTTTTCCATGTGCCCATCTTGTGTATCCACTCGGTCTCTCTCCTTGCTTATACTTTAAGATGATCACCTCCTCTCCAATCTCTAGCAATCAAAGCGATACCTATCCATTTGAAACTCGGCATATTAAAATGAGGGCACTGATTACAGTGGACTGGAACACTGTGATCAATTTTATTCCGTCTTATATTTCCAAGCTGTTCTAAAATTCTAACTTTACGCTCTCTAGTGGTTCTCCCTACATATTTGGCTCCACAGGGGCACTCTAGTAAATATATGACCCCCTTGCTTAAACAATTAATAAAAGACTTAATTTCATACTCTTTGTTAGTAAGATTGCTTTTAAAGCCCATAGTTTTTCTCGATTGATACCTACAAGCTTTACAGGCCCCTTTATTCTGACACCGATCGTTGTATAGCGATTTATCCCTTGCAGAGACCTCTATGCCTGGCCTGTATAAGTAGATGCAATCACCGAGGACAATCCTTATCAGATAGCTGAACTCACCAAAACACCGTTTCTTTCCACGACTTGCTTTATTCCGAACATCAGGTTACAGCAGATCACAGGATACAGCAGATAATGGAATGAGATGTTTTATGCGGTCAAAAGATGATACTGTCCTAGCTTGCAGATGAACAGACATGTGTTGCTGGATAACTACACCATGCTATAGCTCTTACAAGAAAGAAGGGTGGAACTAAACACACACAGGAAGTGCATCATCATAAAGCGAGGGAAAAAAGAAGGAAAGCATGTACAATACAGAAAGACCACTAGGTGGCAGCATAAGGACTATCTATACAATATAAATCCCCATCTAAATGAATAACTGTAACAGCACACTCCCCGTCTGGCATTGAAAATGTCACGATATATACATCATAACGGTAGTTATGCAAGCGCAAATAACGACAGTGTAATTTGCTACATGTCTTGAAGACCTAAGTAAGATCAGTCTCCAAGCGGTAAGAGCAAAATAAGTTCCGTGATAGGTCTGATAAAAGTCTTTACAGTTCCTTGTCTTGCGACCTTCACCTCCACCTTACGTACCTTACCATCATCGCTAGAGATGCTCTTTTTAATAAGTCCCATAGGCCACTCTATCCTTTCGGCTTGCTGGTCCTTGAGGAGAACGAGATCTCCAACTTGAATGTTCGGGTACAGGCGTTGCCATTTCCTGCGTCCTTGCAGAGTGGAAAGATACTCCATCTTCCAACGATTCCAGAAGCAGTTGGCAAGGTGTTGTACTCGCTTCCACTGGTTGTAGCACATTTTTCCTGCTTTAAAGTTTCCAGGTGGAACAGGAACAGTCCCGAGTTTCTGGGTAAGAAGAGTAGCTGGAGCAAGGATGGTTGGGTACTCTGGATCTGTAGACACTGGAACAAGTGGTCTAGAATTGATTATGGCAGATGCTTCTGCCAGGAAGGTGGTTAGAATCTCATGGGTGAGTCTTGTGGAGTTCAAGTCCATAAGCATTGAGTGCAGTATTTTACGTGTAATGCCTATCATTCTCTCCCATGAACCACCCAAGTGGGAAGAATGAGGAGGATTGAAAATCCATGTACAGCCCTTTTCAGCTAAAAGGTCTTGGATAGGCCTTGAGTTAAGCTGCAACTCTCGACAGGCTCCAATGAAATTAGTTACACAATCAGATCTCAATGTCTTGACTGGACCTCTGATGGCGAGGAATCGTCTTAGGGCATTAATGAAACTTGAGGTATCCATAGATTCTATTACTTCGATGTGTACTGCACGCACACTCATACAGGTGAACATCACTGCCCATCGTTTACTATTTGCTTGGCCACCTCGAGTTCTGCGGGCTGTTACCATCCATGGTCCAAAGACGTCCAGACCGACATGAGTGAAGGGTGGGTCAGTGCTTACCCTGTCAGCTGGCAAATCTGCCATTTGCTGTTGCTGCTGTTTCCCTCTCAGTTTGCGGCACTGAACACAGCTGTGCAGAGTAGCTGTAATCTGTCTTTTTGCCCCTATAATCCAAAAGCCTGCAGCTCTTATGGCACCTTCCTTGAAGTGTCTACCTTGGTGCTTAACCCCTTCATGGTAGTGCCGTATGAGCAAAGTGGAGAGGTGGTGGCGAGCAGGTATGATGAGAGGATTCTGTTCTTGCTCTCCCAACTTAGCCTTGTTTAAACGTCCACCGACCCTTAGCATGCCATCATTGTCGATGAATGGGTTCAAATCAGCAATTGGACTGTTTCTTAGAACGTCCGTCTTGTCACAAATGCATTTAATTTCTGAGCCGAAGACATCCTGTTGTACACTGCGTATTATGATCAGTTCGCCTTCAGCAACATCCTTTGCAGAAAGAAACCTTTGGCACGTGTGCCAACCTTGACAGTGAGCCTCTGCGGGCTTCGTGTGGAAGCAGTGTGCAATATGGACTAACCTCGCGATTGTGCGTACAAGTCTTGTCCACTTGGAGAAACGTTCAAAGCGTTGACAGCCCAAGACGAGTCTTTGTGCAGTTCTGGTGACAAGAGTTTTAACTTCAGGACGAATATCTGGATCTTCGTCAGGATTTTGAAGACCAAAGACGTCATCTGTTGTTTCTTCTGGATGAGCCAGCAGGAAATCAGGACCTGTCAACCAAGAAGAATTTGCGAAGACACTTGTGGACACTGGCCTGGTGGCATGATCTGCAGGATTAAGTTCAGATGGAACATAATGCCATTGTTCAGGCTTAGATGTTTTCCTGATTCTTTCTACACGGTTGCTGACATAGACATAGAAACGTTTAGTCTGGTTGTATATGTAGCCTAAAACAACCTTGCTATCTGTGTAGAATTTGATGTCGTCCATCTGAACTTCTAGCTCTTGTAGCACAAAATCTGCAATTTCTACGGCTAGCACAGTCCCACAAAGTTCAAGCCTAGGGATTGTGTGTTCAGGCTTAGGTGCTAATTTAGCCTTCCCAAACAGAAATCCTATGTGGGTTTGATTGGAGGAGTCTCTTACCTTAAGGTAGGCGACAGCTGCTATGGCCTCTGTAGATGCATCTGAGAAGATGTGAAGTTCCTTTCTCTGACTTGTGGCAAGAGAAGCTGGAGTATAGCAGCGTCGTATGTGAATTCCATCTAAGGCATGCAGAGATTGCTTCCAGGAATTCCACTTTGAAAGCTTGTCTACTGGTAGTGGAGCATCCCAATCTGTAATAGTCTCTGAGAGCTGTCTAAGTAAGGATTTACCCTGTATGGTAATGGGCGCCACGAATCCCACTGGATCGTATAAACTGTTCACCACCGACAGAACACCACGTTTGGTAAATGGCTTGTCTGCAGAGCCGACTTGGAAGCTGAAGGTGTCCTTTAATAAGTCCCACCGCAGGCCTGGACTTCTCTGTACGGGTGGCATGTCCATTCCCAGATTTAAGTCCTTAAACCCTGTGGCATAGTCACCAGGTTGAAAGGCCTTCATGACAGCAACACTATTTGAAGTAATCTTGTGTAGTCTGAGGTTAGCTTCAGAAAGCATACCTTGTGTCCTTTGGAGCAGGTCTATGGCTTCTTCATTTGTGGGTAAGGATTTAAGTCCGTCGTCCATGTAGAAGTCTCTCTCAACGAAGTGTCGAGCATCTTCTCCATACTCCTTTTCTCCATCAAGAGCAGTCCTTCGTAGACCATATGTTGCTACAGCAGGTGAGGGACTATTTCCGAAGACGTGTACCCTCATGCGGTATTCAATCATCTCATTGTCCATGTTGTTGTCACGGTGCCACAGAAACCTCAGGAAGTTCCTATGGTCTTTTTGTACAATAAAACAATGAAACATTTGTTCAATATCAGCAGTTATGGCGACTGGCTCCCTTCTGAACCTCATGAGTACACCTACGAGGTTGTTGGTCAGGTTAGGACCAGTGAGAAGAACATCGTTCAGGGATATGCCTTGGTGCTTGGCACTGGAGTCAAATACTACCCTGATTTGTTTTGGCTTACGTGGATGATACACTCCGAAGAAAGGCAGGTACCAGCACTCCTCATGTTCTCGAAGAGGTGGAGCTGACTCAGCGTGATTATTGTCAAAGATCCTTTTCATAAAGGCGATGAAATGGTCCTCATTTCGAATCTGTTCTTTAGTGTTCGTTGTAGTGACTTGACTCTGGATAAAGCCTGTTCACGATTGTTTGGGAGTTTGACCCTTGCAGCACGAAGAGGTAATGGTGCTACCCAGCTGTTAGACTCATCCTTGAAGAATTATTTGTCCATTACTTTGATAAATTCTCTGTCTTCAACTGATAAGGCTGTTTTGTTGTCATCGCTTGTAGTACAAAACAGTGTGGTACCTAGTTTGTCATCATAGAGGATAGGGGTGACGTCGGACACGCAGAGGATGTCAAGAGGCTTCTCCTTTACGTCATAATGGTGCAGACACGGTTTGAAGTGGGATACACGTCCGTTTCCTAACACGTGAGTTTTAAAGGAGTGGATCTCAGATGACGTGTGCATTTTATCCAAGCATACATTGCCCACTATTACCCAGCCCAGGTCAAGTCTTTGTGCATAAGGGGCATCGTCTGGTCCGTCGCACTGTTCGCGTACTTTATGTACTCTGAGAATGTCTCTTCCTAGCAGGACCAAGATTTCAGCATTCATGTCCATTACTGGAATCTCCTCTACAAGATGCCTTAAGTGCGGATGGTGATATGCAGCCTCTGGAGTAGGAATCTCTTCCCTTTCGTCTGGTATCTGGTTACATTCAACTAATGTTGGTAGGAGTATTCCCTCTCTCCCCTTGACGTGAGAGACCATAAACCTGTTGGCCCTTCTGCCGAAAGTCTCTACGCGACCAGAACAGGTTCTGAGAGTATACGTTGTTGCGTGTCCCTTTATGCCAAAGATCTCAAAGAATTTAGGCTTAACAAGCGATCTGTTGCTCTGTTCATCTAATATGGCATACATCTTCGTGGCTTTCTCCGGTTGACCCTCTGGGTATATCTTGACTAGGCATACCTTGGCACAGCATTTGTAATCTAAGCCTTCTCCACAGACTTCCGTGCATGAAGAAGAAATATTCCCTATAGCTGGAGCATTACCTTGTTGCTCCCCGCCATGATTTGAGACAGGTGCAGAGGTAGGTAGCTGCTGTGGGTTGTCTGGAAGTGGAGTGGGGTGCATAGCTGTAACATGTCTGTCGCTGCTGCATTCTGTGCACTTGATGACAACTTTACAGTCTTTAGCAAAATGTCCATAAGAGGCACAGCACCTGTAGCATACCCCAAGTTTTTGAAGAATCTCCCTGCGCTCTTGTAAAGTCTTTGCCCTAAGGCCACGACATTTCTTCAAAGGGTGAGGCTTCTTGTGAATAGGGCACTGACGATTAGGGTCTATATCGCTATCACCCGAATCCCTCTGGTTTGCACGAGAGGACACGGGTGGTGAGATGTCTGTCCTTTTAACAGATATTGTTCTATTAAAGTCTCTACGATTAGCCGCTGTGTTATCATACCTTGATGCGGATGCTGGTGATGATGATGAAGCTGACAAGTTGGTTTCGCTGAAGCTGAAGCTGGGATCGTTTCTTGTCCAGGCTTGTTCGCTGATGAACCTGCAAAAATATGAGAATGGAGGGAAGGATACGTTATAGTCTCTTTTGTATCTTGAGCCGTGTTGCGCCCATTTCTCTTGCAGGCCGTATGGCAGTTTAGACGCCACTGGATTGACACCATGAGCAGTGTCCAGGAAGCTTAGTCCAGGTAGACGTGGGTCTGTCTTTGCCAACTCTAGCTCCATGAGGAGATCACTCAGTTCTTGGAGCTTGCGATAGTCTTTGTTACCCATTTTTGGGAAGTTTTGCAGTCTCTTGAACAGAGCGCCTTCTATGGCTTCAGCGCTGCCATAAGCTTGCTCAAGTCTTGCCCACGCAGCAACGAGACCTGCATCCGGGTGGTCAACATGTACTGTTCTCAGTCTTTTAACACGATCTGTGGATTCTGGCCCCAGCCACTTTATGAGCAAATCAAGTTCCTCCTTGGTAGTAAGGTTCAGATCAGCAATAGCAGCCTTGAAGGTAGATCTCCAGGCCCTGTAGCTCTCTGGACAGTCGTCGAACCTTGAGAGGCTTGTGTTAGTGAGCTCTCGGCGTATCATATATCTGGCTAAGTCAGTCAAGTCTGATCTCTCACTCTTTGGTGCCAAAGTAACTTGAGGAACCGCTTGGGTGTTAAAGTTCTCTGGTGATGAAGGGTGAGGTTTACCAGGATAAAATGACGTTGCAAGAGCGTTTAACTTTGGTGTAGCCTCTAAGGCTTCTGCTGGCTGTGGCTTGAGCTGCGGCTTGTCACTGGGATTCACCTTGCTGGCAGACTGAGTTGATGTGATTTGCTGCGTAAATGTTCTTGTGTTGTGGACTGGAAGAGGCTCAGGCATTTGGAGCTGAGAGGTCTCTGCATTGAGAGTCAGAACAGTGTTGGGAGGAGGTACAGGAGATGACTGTGCATTGTTGCAAATTATGCTGTAAACCGTATTCGCTAGTGCGTTCGACTGGGTCTTCCAGTTCTGCTGGGATAGGGCAGTCTGCATTAGTACTTTGTCCCATTGCTTCTTCGAGGACCTTCAGCCTCGCTACGGCACCTGCTTCCTCCTTTTCCATTTGCAGAATCTTGATTTGGGATTCCGTCTCTGCTTCTAACTCTGCTTGGCGGACTTTGCTGTGAGCTTCTAACTCTGCTTGTTTTTTAGCAAAGGAGCTTTGCACTTTCTTTGACTCTGCTTCAGTGCAGGCCTCTATTAGCTTGTCGCTTAACGTTGAATGTCTGGAGCGAGAGGATCTGGAAGAACGTGCAGTGAGCTTGGTTGATGTGGATCTGTGCGATCTGGTCTCTTGCAGTTGAGCAATGCGGAATTCTGCCCTTTCTTTGGCAACTTGCACTAGGAGGTCTCTCTGTTGATTTAGTGCATCAGTCTTGGTCAGTTCTGCTGAAAAGTCTTTCATATTAGAGTCCTGCAAGAAGTCTGTGTATTTTTCTGACAGCCTCTGGTAACGTTTATATCCAGCAGACAGACGATCTATAGAGTCATTTAATTCAGCTGGGTGATTGTTAAAGTGTGGTAAAACTGACATGCATTGTGACGTTCTGTCCCACAGATCTGACAGATTGCTGGAGAGCTCACCTCTAGTGCATTCATAGTTTTCTCTGAGTTTCTGTGTCCGTTTTATTGTGCGTTTGGGTTTTACACTCTGTTCGGAAAACTCTGCAGAATCTGCTCCTTGCACGTCTGCGGGTTCAGGGACATGATGAATCTGCGTTGGTTCAGTCATAATAGAGTGCACAGAACCTTGTCTGGACATTTTATACGTTTTTGCAAAAATAGTACTGTCTCTTTAAGAAGATGAACGGCAGCTTAGACAGGCAGGCAACACAGTTAAATGCAGAGAAACCGTTTTCAATATTCAGTGAGATGCAGTATAAGTGAGATGCAGTAAGCTTGTGCGATCATGTGCTTCCCCAAGATGGCTGATGGCACTGAGCTTGATTGCAGATTAAACACACACATATATAGTAGCAGTCTGTAGGATTCTACACATCTTTTGACTATTCTGACTCCGATCGTTGTATAGCGATTTATCCCTTGCAGAGACCTCTATGCCTGGCCTGTATAAGTAGATGCAATCACCGAGGACAATCCTTATCAGATAGCTGAACTCACCAAAACTCCGTTTCTTTCCACGACTTGCTTTATGCCGAACATCAGGTTACAGCAGATCACAGGATACAGCAGATAATGGAATGAGATGTTCTATGCGGTCAAAAGATGATACTGTCCTAGCTTGCAGATGAACAGACATGTGTTGCTGGATAACTACACCATGCTATAGCTCTTACAAGAAAGAAGGGTGGAACTAAACACACACAGGAAGTGCATCATCATAAAGCGAGGGAAAAAAGAAGGAAAGCATGTACAATACAGAAAGACCACTAGGTGGCAGCATAAGGACTATCTATACAATATAAATCCCCATCTAAATGAATAACTGTAACAGCACACCCTTCATTTAAAAAATCTTCAATCGGGGGCAATAGGCTAGGAGCTAGAATATCTTTCAAATTCTGAGCTTTTTTAAAAATAACCAATGGTGACTTAGGGATACTATCTTTTAAGGATCGGATCAGCTTTTAAGATATGCCAGTGTTTTCTCAGCATCTTTCTAACTTGATTGGCGTGCAGGTTATATTGAGTAGTAAATGTGAAATTAAATTTATCACGTTCAATAATGTCTTTATTCTTTTTAACTAGATACAAAGATCTATCTTTCTTCACAATCTCTCTATAATCTTTAACGATCCTAGCTGTATTATAACCTTTTTGATGGTACTTCTCTATCAAGTTGAGTGCTTGATCTTTGAAATCTTTTAAATCAAAACAATTCCTTCTCAATCTGATTAACTGTCCCTTTGGAACATTGTCCAGCCATCTCCCAGCATGGGCACTCGTTCTATCAATGGCTGAGTTAACATTGGTTTCTTTGTAAAAGGTCCTCATCCTCAAGCTACCTCCCTGAACAAAAATTGTAAGATCCAAAAAATCAATAGACTTTTTTGTATATTAAATGTGAAACTTAAATTAAAGTTATTTCTGTTAAAGGAATCAATGAATAATCTTAGCCTCCAAATCGCCCTTCCAAATAATTAAAATATCATCTATGAATCGCCGCCATTGGACGAGACCACCCCCAGCCATGCCAGATGCAACATGCCGACCCTCCCACCTATGCATGTACAAATTGGCGTAGCTGGGGGCAAATCTCATTCCCTTGGCACTTCCACACTACTGTAAATAAAAGGTCCCCTCAAAACAAAAATAATTATGCTTCAGAATGAACATCACAGCTTCCGACAAAAAATCAACCTGGCTAGGAGGTAATGATCCATCCTCCCTCAAGCAATCCGTCACCTCAAGTACTCCCTTATCATGAGGGATGGAGGTGTACAGCGAAACCACATCTACTGTGGCTAGGCAAAAGTCATCTTGCCATTCTATTGCATGCAAACCTTCTAGAATATGACCAGTGTCTCTTATGTATGATTCGGTCTTAACTACCAAAGGTTTGAGGTATGTATCTATATATTGAGATAGATTACATGTAAGGGAGTTAATTCCACTGATGATGGACCTGCCAGGGGGTGCTTCAAGATTTTTGTGAATCTTTGGTAAGAAATAAAAAATTGTTACTTAACAATTTTCATTTAGTAAAAAACTAAATTCTGATTCTTTAAGAATACCTTTCTCTTTACCTGAAATGAGTAATGTTCTTAACTCCTGAAGAAAAGGTCCAGTGGGATTACCATCTAAAACACTATACGTGATGGGATCCCTTAAAATTCTAAGTGCTACCTTGATGTAATATTCACGCAACATTATAACAGACCCCTCCCCCCTTATCAGCTTGCTTTATAACCAAATTACGATTATTTTTTAATTAGTACAAGCCTGTCTCTCTTTGAAACTAAGATTTGGTTGAAAGGGGAGGGATTCCAATTTCTCAAAGTCTTTTAAAACCAAGTCCATAAAGACCTCTATATTGTGGCCCTTCTCCCATACCGGAAAAAAATCTGATGGTTTCTTTAGGTCAGAATGTTTAAAAACAGATTGTGGAGAGGATTGACCAGCACCAGTATTGAGTAACTTATCTTTATTAAGGAAAAATCGCTTTCTCGTAAGCTGTCTGAGAAACTTGTGAGCATCAAGAAAAAGAGAAAAACCTCCTATCGGTCTAGTCGGAGCAAATTTTAGGCCCTTCTCAAGTAACTCCATTTCTTTATTATTAAGTTCTACTCCTGATATATTAAAAATGCCTTTTCCCAATCTCTTATCTATTGGAGTAGTTATTCTTCCTCCCATTCCGATTGTTCTGATAGGACCCTTTTCTTTGTTGGTGGTTGAAGGAGAGAATATGGATTTGAATGTGTCCAAATTGGACCTTGAGGGATACAGTGGCAAGAAAAAGTATGTGAACCCTTTGGGATTACGTGGAGTTTTGCATGAATTGGTCATAAAATGTGCTCTCATCTTCATCTAAGTCACAATAATTTGAAAAAAACAGTCTGCTTAAAATAATACAACACAAACATTATATGTTTTCATGTTTTTATTGACCAGAACATGTAAACATTCACAGTGCAGGGTGGAAAAAGTATGTGAACCTTTGGACTTAATAACTGGTTGACCCTCCTTTGGCAGCAATAACCTCAACCAAACGTTTCCTGTAGTTGCAGATCAGACCTGCACAACGATCTGGAGTAATTTTGGACCACTCCTCTTCACAAAACTGTTTCAGTGTAGCAATATTCTTGGGATGTCTGGTGTTAATCGCTCTCTTAAGGTCATGCCACAGCATTTCAATGGGGTTGAGGTCAGGACTCTGACTGGGCCACTCCAGAAGGCGTATTTTGTTTTGTTGAAGCCATTCTTTTGTTGAATTACTTGTATGCTTTGGGTCATTGTCCTGTTGCATCACCCATCCTCTGCGGAGCTTCAATTGGCGGACAGATGGTCTTATGTTTTCCTGCAAAATGTCTTGATAAACTCTGGAATTCATTTTTCCATCAATGACAACAATCCGTCCAGGCCCTGAGGCAGCAAAGCAGCCCCAAACCATGATGCTCCCTCCGCCATGTTTTACAGTGGGCATGAGGTTTTGATGTTGGTGTGCTGTGCCTTTTTTTTCTCCACACATAGTGTTGTGTGTTTTTTACAAACAACTCAATTTTGGTTTCATCTGCCCACAGAATATTTTGCCAGTAGTGAGGTGGAACATCCAGGTGCTCTTTTGCAAACTTCAAACGTGCTGCAATATTCTTTTTGGACAGCAATGGCTTCCTCCGTGGTGTCCTCCCATGTACTCCAATCTTGTTTAATGTTTTCCTTATTGTAGAAGTGTCAACAAAAATGTTAGCATGTGCCAGAGATTTCTGTAAGTCTTTAGCTGACACTCTAGGATTCTTCTTTACCTCATTAAGCATTCTGCGCTGTGTTCTTGCAGTCATCTTTACAGGACGACCACACCTAGGGAGAGTAGCAACAGTGCTGAACCTTCTCCATTTGTAGACAGTCTGTCTTACCGTGGACACATGAACATCAAGGCTTATGGAGATACTTTTGTAACCCTTTCCAGCTTCATGCAAGTCAACAATTCTTGATCGTAGGTCTTCTGAGAGCTCTTTTCTGCGAGGCATGGTTCACATCAGGCAGTGCTTCTTGAAACCAGTAAACCCAAAACTGGTGTGTGTTTTTAAAGGGCAGGACAGCTTTCAGCAACACATCCAATAATATCACACTGATTGGACTCAAGGTTGGCTCACTCCTGGCTCCAATTAGCTCTTGGAGAAGTCATTAGGCTAGGGGTTCACATACTTTTTCCACCCTGCACTGTGAATGTTTACATGTTATGTTCAATATACACATGAAAACATATAATGTTTGTGTTGTATTATTTTAAGCAGACTGTGTTTTTCAAATTGTTGTGACTTAGATGAAGATCAGAGCACATTTTATGACCAATTCTTGCAAAACTCCATGTAATCCCAAAGGGTTCACATACTTTTTCTTGCCACTGTATCTTTGTTCCTCCTGGGATTTCTGCCTCTCCCTAAAAAATTCTGCTCTCTATAATGATTCTCGGGTGCTGAGACCCATCCTCCTAGCCTATCTTTTACTTTGGCTGGGGATTTAGTTTTTGGTAGACCTATTTTAGGTTTGGCACCTTCCCCCTCATTTTTTTTAGGTTGTTTATTACCACGTTGTCCAAGTGGTTCCATATTGCTATTGTGAAAATTATTTGAATGATTAGGATTAGGACTTTTTCTAAAACCACCCGTGTTCATGTCCCTCTTTAAATATTGTTTCCTTCTTTATAATCTTTTTGGTCCCTTTTAAACTTTTCAGCCTTTCTTTTTGACACCACATCATCCACCTTTTTTATATTGTTTTTCAAAAGCTCATATTTTTCTTGGGCTTTGATTGGTTCATTAACTTTGAGGATCTGTTGTTCTACCTCATTAATCTTATCTTCCACCTTTCCCAATGTTCTTTGTTGGTACTCTATTAGAGAGTTAATCATTTTAAAAGAGCATTCATTAAATGCTAATTGCCATTCATTAACCAGATGTTCATCCTCTTGGCCATAGGCCAAGGAATGGCTAACCCTTAAACCTCTCGGAATTAATTCAGACAATACTTATTGTTCTAAAGAAGAAATTTCCCACCATTTCTTGGTCTCTTTTACCATTAGGTGTTCCATTTCTACGAACAGTTTGTTCATATCCATAATGGTCTCCCCTTTCAGAGGAGATCCCAGAAATAGATCTTTTTGACGTTTTTGTCTATCATTTCTAAGATCGGAAAATATTGCCTGCATTTTCTGTAGTTATTATAGAATGAATACCAATGAACCAATGAATTAAATCAAACAAATCAAGTGGATGGAAACAACTTAGGTGATAACCACTTAGGAAGACACACCAAACACAGTGTGAAAATTATGAAAACAAAAACGTGTGGTCACACAAAAGTATAATACATATCTTTTTAGAGTATCTCTCTCCCCCAGCGTCTCTTCCTAATGGCGCCGATGATATAGTAAATGTAAAACGAAAATTGGGGAATGAGCTCTATAAAGAGACAAAATAACAACACATCATGGTGCAGTAAAACACTCAAATCGGTACATAAAGGCCCCTTTCAGATTGCACTCACAGGATACACGAATTTGTGTGCAGGAAATGAATTGTACATACTGCAGGGCATTCTGGAAATGTGCAGATTTAGCGTTATCTGATAAGCTAGAGCAGGTCAACGGTACCTTATGATTATCAGATGTGACTGACACACAGAGGGGTCTACAGCTGGTACAGTATCGAGAATGCATGGTGGTTTGAGCACCATGAACATATGCTTACCATAAACAATATTTTTCGATCGCGGTTTTCACATAAATTTGTGGCAAAGAATCAGGAGCCCCTGGTCGGGCATAGTAACCTAATGAGGCCACAGACGATTCCCCAAAACGAGATGGGACAAAACCCCAGTAACGAGTGAAAGCCCCAGTGGCAAACTTGGGGTTAAACCACTAAAGCACAACAATGGCGATCGTAAATCGTAGCAGCAACAGAATGGTCAAAAACAAGCCGGATAAAAATCAGGAGCAGGAATCGTATACAGAAATGGGTCGGCAACCAAATCAGCAATAAGAATCAGCTTAGCGAAGCGGGAACAGGACTCCACATCAGGGCGACGAGGCAACTCCTCGTACCCTGTTTTAAAACCGGCGGCTCCTCGTGACCACGCTAGGCCCCGCCCCCTCGAAAGCCGCTCGGCCATTACCTGGCACTGAACCTTGCCCAGACCCTCCAGGAAGCACAGCAGGGGCTGAGGATGTAACAGAACCCCCCCCTGATGGTCGGACTCAGAGCAACCTCCAGGCGCTGAAGGATGGGCCACATGAAATTGGCGAACCAGACGAGGTGCATGGATTTTGCTGGCTGGCAGCCAGGAACGATCCTCAGGCCCATTACCCTCCCAATCTACCAGGTATTGAAGGATACCACGGACCACATGGGACCTCAAGATGGCACGAACCTCGTACTCCTCCTCACCCTGGGATTTGATAGGCGACAGTGGAGCAGTGACTCTGGTATACCTATTACAGGTAAGAGGTTTCGAGAGGCTAACATGAAATACGTTAAGTATACGTAGATATGGGGGTAACGCCAAAGCATAGGAAACAGGATTAAAACGTTTTAGTACCTTAAAAGGACCAATAAACCTGGGAGCCATCTTCATGGATGGCAACAACAATTTGATGTTTCTAGTTGACAGCCATACCAATGTATCAAATACTTTATAAATAAATAAATACCTTGTCCCCAACCATATACACCAGTGCAGGACCTCTGCGTCTGTCTGCTTTTATATTTGCTTTTGAATATTGTCTCCATGATTTCCTTAACCTTCTCCCATGTCTTTCAGATTATTCAGATGCTCATCCAAGGCTGGCAACGCAGTACCTTGGGATACACAGGGAAGCATGGGAGGATCATAACCATAACCTGTATGGAACGGTGAGTGGCCAGTAGTTTCACTCACTGAGTTGTTCAGTGCAACCTCAGCCCAGGGTAACAGGTCTGCCCACTCACTTTGCTTCTCAGACACAAAGCACCACAAGTATTGTTCGACACTCTGGTTGACTCTCTCTGTGGCCCCATTTGTCTGAGGGTGATAAGCCGAGGAGAAAATCAACGTTATACCGAGGTTGTCACAAAACACTCGCCAGAAACGAGACACAAACTGGGTTCCTCTGTCGGACACTATTCCCAGAGGAACCCCATGAAGTCTGACAATATTTTGCACAAATACTGGCACAAGCTCAATAGCTGAAGGGAGCTTGACCAGAGGCACGAAGTGCACCATCTTCGAGAATCTGTCTACCACAGTAAGGATCACCGTATGACCCTGGGACACATGTAGATCGGTAATGAAGTCCTTCGAGAGGTGGGACCAAGGTCTCTCAGGCACTGGCAGCGGCTGCAATAGACCTATAGGTAAGGACCAGGGATTTTTGCTTCTACAGCACACTTCGCATGTGGCTATGTAGTCCTTGATATCCCTTCGCATACCTGTCCACCAGAACTGTTTTTCAATAGAGCCTAGAGTCTTAGTTATCCCCATATGCCCATAAGGCTTGGAGTCATGGGATATCATCATCATCTGTGTTCTCTCCTCCTCAGGTACAAAGACCTTACCAGGAGGTTTTTCAAGAGGAGCAACACCTTGGACAGCTTGAATTCTCTCCAACAATGGAAAAGACACAGTCAGAACTGTTGTACCCAATATCCTTTCCTGAGGAATGATCAGACTGTGATCGAACGTATGCTGTTCATATGACTCGAATTGCCTGGACAAGGCATCAGCCTTCGTGTTTTTTGACCCAGGACAGTAAGTCAGACAGAAATTGAAACTGGACAGGAACAAGGACCAATGTGTCTGCCTGGAATTCAAACATTTTGCGTCTCCCATGTAAATAAGATTCTTATGATCTGTTATTATTATCACGGGATCTTTGGTACCTTCAAGCAAATAGCGCCATTCTTTAAGGGCTGCTATAACTGCTAGTAACTCTCTGTTCCCTATGTCATAATTTCTCTCTGCAGGTGTCATTTTCCTGGAGAAAAACCCAGGTGTAACAGATCAGCTACCCTGCAGGGGTAGCTCCGTCTGCGGCGCCGAGTCTTGCTGGAGAGCTTAGCCGGGTAGCGAGCTAGCAGGGTGGGAGAGAGATTGGCAGCGGTCCCTGGATGGTCTGGAAGCGAAGGATTCAGTAAAGCTGGCTTGTTCAGTGATTATGCCCTCCCCAAATACTAGTCGTGACTCAGTACAGGTTTGAAGGTAAATCAGAGTGTATTTAGAATGGGAACAGACAGTGCTTATATACAAAATACAGCCATGCACATTCAGACTTCCTGCCCACCCCAACAGTTCTGATTGGTTGGTTCCAAGACCATTGCAGGCTTCTTTCAGGTCCTCTCAGTCTTCACTTGGGTCCACTGGTTGTATGCAGATGAAGTCTTGACCCCACAGTGACCACATACAGTGATTTTACATAACCCATTGTAAAGGGAATCAGATAATGGGTGGCTGAGACAATGTGACTCCCAGCCTTTCAGAACAGGTAAACAGATAACAGATATCCAAAGAGAAAGCACTTTTGCATAATCCACAAATTACTCAAACCTATTGTACATTCTATACAAAGGAAAGCATTTGACACTAGTGGCAGGTAGTGTCTTTAAAAAAACCACATTTAGCTAAAGTAATATAAGTCTATTTAAAACTAAAAATGAGCAATTGACAATACATTTAAAACCACACAATATAACTGAGCATAACCTAGCAGGATTGTGCAGGGGAAAAACATGATTAATTAGAAGTCTAGCAACAGTTTTACACTAAATCTAACAAAGGAAATTAGTTCCTATAAATAAAGGGTAAACGAAATATAACAAAATAAAAATGAAATTAAACTAGATAAATCCTGTGGCGGCCGATCCGTCACATAGCTCCCCCAGTCCCATGATGGCAGACCCGGTGAGACCCTCTACGGGTCCGCCTGGGGATGTCCAGGTGCAAGTGTCTTTAAAAAGTCTCAAGTTTGGGTTGCTGGTGCAATGCTTTGCCAACCCCCGATAGTCTTTCGGTCCATAGTCCGTAGGGAGGAGGCTGGCCCCCGGGCTTCTCCAACTGCCCCCTTGGTCTGGACCGGTGTCCGACAGACCATACAGACACCCGGGGCTGGTACCCTGCCACGGGGAAACAACCGGCCCTGGTGGACGTTGAGGGCTTTTTCTCCTCCTGATCTCCTAGCCCCTCGCTGGTGGGCAGCCTTGCTGGCACCATTTCCTGGGGCAATGACCGCTGGGAGGGTACCCCTGTACCTTCTCCCGGTGCCACAGTCAGCCGCGGGAAAAATGGGCCGATAGCACCCTTTCCTGGTGCCTCGGTCAGAAGCTGGGTGGGAGATGGGATGACCGGTGTCTCCAGAAAGAGTGGTTGTGGATCTGGGCCATCTGCCCAGCATCTCGGGGTCACCCACTTGCAAATCCCAGCACCATCAACAATTCCACAATGGGAGTCTCCCACATTCTGGGGAAAGGGAGCAGCAGCATGCCGTTGCTTGGCACAGGGGACACCTCCACCCTCACACTGGGGCTCAAAACGTTGGGGAGTGAGACCTGCCATCTCCCCTTCTGGGATTATTACCTGTCGCTGGGGAGAGGTACCGCCAGTGCTCTCTACCTAGGGTAGCCGCTGCTGTTGTGGAAGGAGACCGAATGACTCCCCACCCTGGAACTTGCAATGCGGCGCACCATCACCGGTACTGTGTTCTGCTGATAGCTCCTGACGAACTGTACTTGCCCAGTCTGATGCTTTCTCCGGCCCAGATGGCATGCTGTGCTGAAGTTGTAGGCTCTCTGCCTCCTGCGTAGCAGTGGAGGCCAGTAGCTTGGTCTGTAGTTCTGGAGAGGAGCGGATTGTCAGTCCCTGGGGCTCCTCGGTGAGAAGGTAGTTCTCCTCAAGTTCTGCTGTGGCAGGGCAGGGGTAGAGGTTAGCGGTCCTCTGCCGCGGTGACAGTTTTTCTGCTGAAGTGGGGGGCCGCTCCCCCATGTATGAATGGCTATCCTTGATCCCTGATGACACCAGCCAGGGCCCCGGGCTAGCTGACCTGCACTTCTCAGGCACCGTGGAATGGACCATAGCCTCTTTCACAGCGGGCCGTAGCATGTCCGCTGTCCCCCGCTCCTCTATCGATACTTGGGTAGGAGCGCTTGGTTGGGGTTCGGGATTCCCTGCCGGGTACGCCAGCAATTTGCACGGGGGGCCTTAGTCTCCCCCTCCCTCGTCTGGCACCCGATATTCTCCCCGGTTTTTGGAGCCTCCATCTGGGGGCAGAGGCTAGCCGACCTCTGTCCCGATGCCAGCTCTGCTGCTGGGTTGGAGAACCGCTCCCCCGTACATAAATTGTCCTCTTCACGCGCTGAAGTGCCTGCTGATGCAAGCAGTGAATCTGGGCAAACTTCCCCACATCTCCTGGGCTCCGTGGAAAGGACCGCAGCCTCTTCCTTGGCGGGCCATGACATTGTCGCTAGCTCCTCCACCCATCCCTGAGCAGGAGCACTCCATTGGGACTCTGGGTCTCCTGGTGAGCCCTCTGGCCATCTGCCTGGGTGGGCCTCAATCTCACCCATTGTCTTCCAGTTCTCCTCTTTCCACAGTGGACCGCTGTCCTGACGGCTCTCGTTGGTGGAGACCGCAGTCCCATCCACGGTGCACTTCCACTGACCTTGGTAGGTGTCCGAAGCACTTGGTCACTCTGCTCCGCTGCAGGTTCTGCAGGAACGGTGCTTGCTGAGTCCTCTGTCTTTTCCCCGGACAACATGCTGCGCTGCGGCTGCAGGATAGTCACCTCCTCTGTAGCAGTTGAGGCCTGGGATGCATTCTGCAGCTGGGGAGAGAGGCCGACTGCCTCCTCACCCTGGTGCTCCGAACCAGCAGAAGATCCTGAAAGTAGGTTGGCACCACCGGGTTCTGTTGGCAGCTCTTCTGCCATGTCCATTGGGGTGAGAGCGAGCGGGGGAGCGTCCTCAAACAATCTCCTGTATCCCTGCTCCAGCTCCCACTCTTGGGTGGCTAGCCAGTCCAGATCACTGCTCAGCCCGAGGTCGTCAAGGTGCTCACATTCCCGAAAGTCCCGGATCTCTTCCCATCTCAGTTTAGCTGTACTGCCAAAGGAGGGGTCGTCCTGGAGAGCGTCAAATATTAATCCTGGGCCGCCGTAGTCATAGCCCTCCGTAGGATCTTTCCTCTCCAACTTTGGACACAGGTTGGCAGCATACCATTCCAGTGCCCGGTACCCGTCCTCCAGCCATAGCTCCATCTGGATCAGGTTCTCCAGTTGGGACAGTCTTTCTACCTGGGGTTGCACTCCTAGGAATGGCACCCGCAGGTCCCACAGTCTCCAGTATTTCTCACCCAAGGTAGGAAGAATCTTTCCAAGGTAGTCCTGTTCAAGCTGTAGGACGTCCCTCCAGAGCTGCTGCCGTGCCGAGTCATTATGCCACAACACCTCCTGGCTGAAACCTGGATCACTGTGATGGTCAGACGCTTCCATTCCTTGGTCCCCGAACTCCTCTTCCACGACTGCAGGGAGTATCTCCTGGGGCGCTGGAGATTCCCCGAGCTGGTACCGCAACTCGGCCACTCTGAGCTGACTGACCCCTGCCAAAACGATAGTGATCACATCCGCCGGGGGGTTGACTCCGAACAGGGCCAGCTTCCATTGTACCTCCCGGCGCCATTCTTTGGATTCTGAGTCCTCGTGGAGGGCCAGACTTGCCTGTTCGTCCTCCATCAGGTCCTTGGTGGGGGCAACCTTTGGCTTACCACTGACCGCTTTATCCCCTGGCTTTGAGAAGTTCCTTGAGGACCGTGTGCTTCCAGCCGTCGTAGCGCTGAGCAATACGGGGTGAACGGCTGTAGGACGGTGTAGCAATCTCTCGAATCCCCGGGTGTCTGAGACCAGGGTCAAGCCAGTGGCTGTATTTCCCCCTGCTGGGCTGGTCTCAGAATCTCCCCGGGTGATGTGCTACTCCAGGCGCTCGGCGGTTGTGGTGCCCGAGACCGGGGTCAAGCCAGCGGCTATATTTCCCCCTGCTTGTCTGGTCTCAGAGATCCCACCGCTGCCAGCCAATGTAACAGATCAGCTACCCTGCAGGGGTAGCTCCGTCTGTGGCGCCGAGTCTTGCTGGAGAACTTAGCCGGGTAGCGAGCTAGCAAGGTGGGAGAGAGATGGCAGCGGTCCCTGGATGGTCTGGAAGCGAAGGATTCGTAAAGCTGGCTTGTTCAGTGATTATGCCCTCCCCAAATACTAGTCGTGACTCAGTACAGGTTTGAAGGTAAATCAGAGTGTATTTAGAATGGGAACAGACAGTGCTTATATACAAATAACAGCCATGCACATTCAGACTTCCCGCCACCCCAACAGTTCTGATTGGTTGGTTCCAAGACCATTGCAGGCTTCTTTCAGGTCCTCTCAGTCTTCACTTGGGTCCACAGGTTGTATGCAGATGAAGTCTTGACCCCACAGTGACCACATACAGTGATTTTACATAACCCATTGTAAAGGGAATCAGATAATGGGTGGCTGAGACAATGTGACTCCCAGCCTTTCAGAACAGGTAAACAGATAACAGATATCCAAAGAGAAAGCACTTTTGCATAATCCACAAATTACTCAAACCTATTGTACATTCTATACAAAGGAAAGCATTTGATGCTAGTGGCAGGTAGTGTCTTTAAAAAAACCACATTTAGCTAAAGAAATCTAAGTCTATTTAAAACTAAAAATGAGCAATTGACAATACATTTAAAACCACACAATATAACTGAGCATAAACTAGTAGGATGGTGCAGGGGAAAAACATGATTAATTAGAAGTCTAGCAACAGTTTTACACTAAATCTAACAAAGGAAATTAGTTCCTATAAATAAAGGGTAAACGAAATATAACAAAATAAAAATGAAATTAAACTAGATAAATCCTGTGGCGGCCGATCCGTCACACCAGGACTCTCTCTTTGAGACAGAACTGCACCAATTCCTATCTCGGATGCGTCCTCCTCAAGTTGAAATGGCAAGCCTGGCTCTGGATGCCGTAGAATAGGTGCCGTGACGAATGCCTCCTTGAGTGACTGAAATGCCTACATAGCTTGATCACTCCAGACCTGATTTTGGGCACCCTTCTTGGTCATGGCGGTGATTGGAGGCACAACTGAAGAGAAACCCTTAACCCTTTCACTGCTGAGGACGTCTGGGGAACGTCCTCATTGACTCCTAAGGAAAGATAGGGATGGAGATGGGGGGTTCCTTTGAACCCTGATATCTCCCAACTGTTGGCAGCTAACATGTCATATTTGGTATCATTAGAAAGGCCAGAGCATGGCCTTTCCAATGATACCAAAGATAACCATGTTTAAAGTAAAGATAAAAAAGAAAATAAAAAATAATAAAAAAAAAGAAAAACGTGTTTTAGAAGACGTGAAATGGCTCAGCAGTGAAGGGGTTAATGAACCTCCTATAGTAGTTCGTGAAACCAAGGTATCTCTGTATAGCTTTTAAGCCCTGAGGTAGTGGCCATTCCTTGATGGCAGACAACTTTTTGGGTCCATCTCAAACCCCTCAGGTGTAATGATGTAATGTCGGACAGATATTTTTCTAACTTGCAGTATAGCTTATTCTCCAACAACCTTTGCAACACGGTCCGCTCATGAACATGGTGTGTCTCAACATCTGGAGAATATATCAAGATATCGTCTAGATACACGTTTATGAAGACTTGCAAAAAATCCCTTAGGACATCATTTATGAAGTCTTGGAAGACTGCTGGCGCATTACATAAGCCAAATGGCATAACCAGATATTCATAATGGCCGCTCCTGGTGTTAAAAGAGGTCTTCTATTCATGGTCTTGCTTGATCCTTACCAAGTTGTATGCACCGCGAAGGTCCAATTTGGTGTAAATCTTGGCACCTCTCAAACGGTCAAATAACTCGGATATTAGTGGGATGGGATAGGCATTACGTATAGGGATTCTGTTTAACCCTCTATAATCAATGCAAGGTCTTAAATCCCCCGCCTTTTTTGATACGAAAAAGAATCCTGCTCCCGCAGGAGAGGAAGAACGACGAATGAACCCTTTAGCTAGGTTCTCCTTAATGTACTCCTCCATGATATTGTTCTCTTTTTGTGACAGCGGATAGAAGTAGTAAAGGACTGTATATAACGTCAAACTCCTTTTGACAGATGCCCCGCCCAGCCACGCCCAGACCACATCTATTCCCACCCACTTTCCACCCAGACCACACCCTAACCCAGCCCAAACCCCGCCCACTCCCTGCCCAGACCCCACCCCAAAATGCCAAAACCACGCCCGATCACTCCCCAAAACGCCAATTTCTCCACCTAGAAATGCCCCTTACCCCACTCAGACTCCTCCCACGACCAGCTCCAAACCCCGCCCAAATTTAATTTTGGTTTGATTTTTTTAGTATTTGTGTAAGCGCCATAAACAGTCTTCCACACCTTCAGAGAATTTTTAACCGGCACATCTACAGGTTTACAACGTATAGTCCTGTGATACGTGTGATTGTAGCTATGGACTATATCCTGTAAAACATCTATGTACCTGAAAGTAGTACGGTGGTGAAAGTATCGCCACATTTTAGACTTGAGGGTTCTAAATCATTCAACGACGGATGCTTTTACGTTGTTGTTGGTTACAAAGTGATATACACTGTATTTTTTAAACACTTTTTTAACAGTGCCGTTCAAGAACTCTTTACCACGATCCGTCTGTATCTTCTTAGGTACACGGCCCGCCTGTAAAATTGTCTCAAAAGCTTTTGCAACAGTGATACCTGTTTTAGCCTTTATGGCTATTGCCCAGGCGTATTTAGACAGTATATTGATGACCATTAAGACATATTTGAAGCCGTCATGTTCTTTCGCTAAATCAGGTAGAGCTATAAGATCTGCTTGCCACTGCGCGTCGATGTTAGAAACGCAAACCATGTTTCTCTGAAACTTGTGTCTAATGGGTTTATACAACGTATGGGTATCTTGCCGCTCGAGCCATTCCTTCACGTCTCTTCTTTTCAGAGGGTAATGTCTGACCTCTCTAAGAACAGCTTCTGCCCCGGCGTAAGACGCCGGTATCCTCGTCATATAATACGTATTCTGAAGTATTACATTTTTATCGCTGTCGACGTATGTCTTCATGATTGTATTTTCTTGCGGTGTTTAAATAAACCTTTCAAGCTTTTATTTGTGCGGCTTTGTGCATTTCTTTTTTCAGGGGGTGGATTATAAACCCCTGCGCCGATCACAAAGGAATCTTCGCTGCCCTATAATACTAAGGCTAAATCCTAACACATCTATAGGAATAGAAACAGGTTCCAGGAACACGATTTAGGACATGCTCGGTCATGTCCGGCGTCGCCCATGTTCCAGGAACAACACTTAGGACATGCTCGGACATGTCCGGCGTTGACTGAGCATGCGCATCCTACGGGGGTGGGATTAGGAGGGCGCTGGGCGGAGTAAGGGGTTTTACAGACGGAGAAATGGGCTTGGAGCTGGTCATGGGAGGAGTCAGGCCGGGGTAAGGGGTGTTTCTAGACGGAGAAATGGGTGTTTTGGGGAGTGGTCGGGGAGTGGTCGGAGTCTGGGCGGGGTTTGGGTGGAGTTATGGTGTGGTCTGGGAGGATAGTGGGAGGGGAATGGGCATGGTTCTGGGTGTGGCTGGGCGGGGCACCTGTCAAAATTAGTTTGACGTTATATACAGTCCTATAGTACTGATAGACATGACCCCTAGGAGGCATGGTGCCTGGCAACAGGTCTATAGCATAATCATACGGCCTGTGAGGGGGTAGAATCTCAGATTTCCCTTTATTAAACACCTCTTTAAAATCTTTGTACCACTTAGGAACCTCTGTGGAGAGTGGAGGAGCAGTGGCTACGTTCAGACTGCCCACCACAGTACTCATACCCAGACATTTAGACCAACACTTAGATCCCCAGGATTCCAACTCTCCCATAGACCAGTTAACAATCGGATTGTGCTTAACCAACCAAGGATACCCCAATACGAAGGGTACTGTGGGCGATTCCATAATATGAAACTTGATTTTTTTCCTTATGCAAGACCCCAGTACAAAAAGAGACAGGTACAGTATCATGTGTACAATGAGGTCTTAACAGTTTCCTGCCATCGATACTTTCGATAAGGAGAGGCACTTCTCTCTCCATCAGAGGCACTTGGTGAAAAGCATCGAAACCAGAGTCTATCAGTGCTTCTGTGTTCAACCTGATGTTCTCCCAGGCTATGGGCACAGGCACAACAACACAAGATCTTTTCTTTCTCTTTTTACTAGATACGAGAGACACAGTAGTAGTACACAGAACCTGTTTCTCAGGGGATTCTAGGCTTTGCTCCTTTCCCGACACATTAGATCTTTTTGGTTACTTGGGGCATTGTAAACGAAAATGCCCTCTGTCAGCACAATAGAAACATAGCCCCTCTCGGAGGCGATATTGTCTCTCCTCTCCTGATATACCAGAACGACCTAATATCATAGGCTTTGGTTCAGTTGGTATAGGCCTGGGAGGAGAGACAACATTAGTAGACCTAGAGATAGAACAGGCCCCCTGAGACGGTTTATGAGCCTTGCTACGACCAGACCTCCTGTCATGCATCTGATCATCGAGACCTATACAGTAAACCACCAGATCCTCTAGCTCCTCAGGTAATACCATAGGTGCTAATTCATGCATTATATTCTCTGAAATTCCTTCGAGAAACGCGGTAACAAGCACATCATTTGGCCATGACAATTCTACTGCTACTGTTTTGAACTCTATTGCGTATTCTGCAACTCGGCGGTTGCCCTGGGATATACGCCATAGCGCCCTAGCTGCTCCTGTTGCCCTTCTAGCGGGGTCAAACGTGTGTCGTAATGCAGCCATAAACTCAGCATAATTATAAACCACAGGTTTCTTTAGTTCGCACAGAGTGGTTGCCCACAGCAGAGCTTTCTCGGTTAGGTGGTTAATTTTATATTCTTTATTCGTATTAGTCCCTATGAAGACAGTAGTTTTTCTATTCTGTAAACTGCAAGCAAGACAGCCCCCGGTTTTTCCTTCAAATTTTTTTTTCATTAACCTTAACCAATGGTTAAACCCTGGGGACAGCTGATTTTTAAGAGACTGTGCCTTCTTATAAATGATCTTGGGAAATTTGTTTAGTCTGTGCACTATACGAGTGTTTTTTTTTTACCTATTCGGCGGCTGGTTGGCTTTTTCCGGCGGCATTTGGCAGTCTGTTCAAACAGGTCATCGGCTGCATTCGGTGGATGGTCAGATGCGTTTGGCGGCTTGCGGCTGCATTCGTTGGATCGTCGGCTGTATTCGGTGGCTTGCGGCTGCGTTCGGTGGTTTGCTCAGCGGGTTGCTGCTACGTTTGGGGGCAAAAAAAATTTCATTCAGGGTGGGCGCAAATCTTTTTTTGGGAGAGGCAAATTATTTTTATTTCATGGGGAGAAATAGGGGGAAGCACTTTTTTAGGGGGGTAGATAAGGGAGACACTTTATTTGAGGGGTAGAGAAGGGGGTGTCACAGGTAGACATACCCATCTCTCTGTGTCTAGCTATAGGTATATCTACCGCAATATGTATTATATAGGCATATTTATATCTATGCCTATCTTTAGATACCAGGCCATTTGGCGCAGCTGGCCTAAGAAATCAATGGCTGCGTTTCCAGTCTGCTGGAGGAAACAATTAAGCAGGTTCGTGACAATTTTCTCTGGAGTCATCAAAGGTGTGAATTAAAGATAACACCTCTTTGGGGTCTACCCAGCAGGCAGAAAAAGCAATTGCTCCTGGCAGGGAGAAGACGCAGACAGAGCGGCACCCCAACCGCATATCAAAGAGGCAATCACATTCTCTGATCACAGAAGGTGGTCTTTGGGAGATGATTGATAGACCAGGGAATTAAGAGTAATGACAAGCATACTGAGCGTGCTCAGGAGAGGGGAACTCTGGGATATGTAGTGCAGGAGGCTGGGCCATTTAAGGGTGGGTTTTGGAAGGACCAGGAAGTGTATAAACTCTGAAAACTGGCCATGTGCTGGTTTCAGATCATGCTGGGTACATTCGAATGATGATGATCGGTCCATGATGTCCATGTTTCTATCTCCAGGCCCCGGGAGTCACCGATGCTAGCTTACTGATTAGCTTGTTGTAAGTAACGCTCTGTGCTTCATCCCTTTCTTTTATTTGCTGTGTAGTGTGTAATTAATTGATTTATTCTAGCTATAATTTTTCCTGTAACAATGCACTGTGATTTTTCTATATCTTAAATAAATAACACATATTTAAGATCTGCTTCTGGCTGATGAGATCCACGCTAACTAAGAGATTGGAGTAATTGCTGATTGTTTTAAGCTCGGGTAGATACGAATGTGTGCGTTGCGGTTGCTGGGGGACAGCAGGGATAGGGGCAGTGCGGTTGCTTAGCCCTGCGTCTCTCGCTGCGACGCGCGTAGCGTCCATGAGGACTGGTGGCAGCGTAACTAATAGAATAGGAAAGTGATCCCAGGGATTGTGGGAGACGTAGTCATTACCTGCTTCAAGAGAAGACTTGTACTGCGTTGCAATCCTGGGATCACTGTATCGCTCTCTGTGTCCCTGTTACGAGAGAGAAGTGTGCAGAGACAGATAGTGGGTGGCTTAACCCGGCATCTTTCACAGCAGCGTGCATAGAGGTCGTGACAGGGGGCACTTTATTTGGGGGGTAGATAAGGGGGCACATTATTTGGGGGGTAGATAAGGGGCACTTTATTTGGGGGGTAGATAAGGGAGGCACTTTATTTGGGGGTTAGATAAGGGGCACTTTATTTGGGGGGTAGATAGGGGGGCAATTTATTGAGGGGTAGATAAGGTGGGCATTGGTGGGCATTTGGACCCCCGTATCCACCTCTATAGCAGCTATAGGGGCATGACCTTTCCAATGATACCAAACATGACCAGGTTTTATGTAACAATAAAAATAAAATAATAAATATTTCTTTATTTTTTCTTTTTTGTTTCTAACACAGCAATATTTTTCACTTTTCAATTATAAAGTGAACAAGGATGCTGCACTAACTCACCATTTCATTTCTCATGTCACCAACAAGTGTGGAGGTGATGGCACAATCCGTTATTACAAATTGTTATATCAAAAATCTAAATCGTCGCACTGCAGCGAAGAGCACTGGAGGGGGCTTTGGAACCCTGCATCTCTAATCTTTTAATCTTTACACCTCACAAGGTCAAGTGAGGTATCCTTGGACAGGTCAGAGTCTGGCTTTTGCATTGTTACCAAACATATCCATGTAAACTCTAAAAGAAAAGAAAACAAAAAAAACCTTTAATTCAATATCTAATAAACCGTTGATTATAATATTCTGCAGTAAAAAGTCTCTTTATTTATAGATTTTTTAGGATCTTTTAGGCATTTTTAGGGATTTGTTTGTGAAAAATGTTATTCCGTCTTTTTAACCACTTGGCTGCGGAGGACGCGCTCAGCATGTCCTGCCAAGTGCTCCTCCTGTGCGATGGACGCGCTGTGCGCGTCCTAGCACAGGAGATAACAATCGGCCGGGATTCCGGCCGATTGCTGTGCCCCCCGGAGCAGGCTGACATCTTGGATGTCAGCCCGGCACTCCGGGACCCCGGCGGGGACAATAGATGTCATCTATTTCAGCCCCCCCTTCGGACCTCTCTCTCTCCCGATCGCCTGTGGCCAGCGTTTAAAGGCAGGCATCGTTTGGAAGCGCACAGCCTGCCCTTCCAAACAGTGCCTTGCTTTAACCCTTTGGGGGCCGGATCGCAATTCGGTGCCAAAAAGCGCCGGATCGCAATTCGGCACCAAAAAGTGCCGGATTGCGATCCTCTCCCGGAGCTGGCCGACATCTTGGATGTCAGCCAAGCTTCCGGGATCTCACCCTGATGAATGGCATCATCGTGCATAGTGCGATGAGGTCAGTTTTAGAGTTAACCCCTAGCTGCCACCTATGGTGCAGATAAGGGTTCCGATGAACCCCTATCTCCCGATCCGTGGCAGCTATGGGTTAATGTTTGGTATCGTTGGATGGGCCAGAGCATGGTCTTTCCAACGATACCAAACATGACCATAAAAGTATACATATAATAATGATATATTATGAATCTGCCGAGTCTGCCGGAAAGAATGATATATAATATGTCTGGGTCATATAATAAAATATGGCTTCAAAACGCGTTTTAACATGATGAGCGAAACCAGTAAAAATGACCTCAGCACACAGGCGTGAAATGGCTCAGCAGTGAAAGGGTTAAATCATTTTTTCTTTTTTCTGTAACAGCACTTTTTATTAACATTCACTGGATCTAATATATAAATTCCAGACATTTTCATTCTGTAGTTTGTTTGCAAACAGCGTTTCACTTTTCAAACATTCAAGCAAACGTTTTGCTTTTTTTCCACTCCCTTCATCTGCGGTGTCGGGTTTTTCCGGCGGCTGCTCTGCGCTGTGATCGGCGGCTCCTCGGGTTTCTCCGGCGTGTTCGGCAGGGTTAATCCACAGGTTTTTGTGGGTTTTGGTGTGCGTTTTTATATTTTCTCAGATAAATGCAGTAACAGGTTCCCATTTCAATTTCTTTTAACAAGAATTCCCCATATAATACTGTATGTAACCACAAAGGTTTTGGATGATAAAATGTGAAAAAATTATTTTAGATGCTGTAAATGACTGAAATCTGAATGGAAATTTCCTCACAAAGTATCTGCCTGGTTAGATATACTGTATCTGCACTATAAATAAATAACCTAAAATATGTTGTCATTTCACTATATTCCAAAAAACAGGCCACCACAATCTTCAGCTCCAGCCCCATAGAGATCTTAATCCGACCCTGGGGTTAGCTATTGGGGGGTAGATAAGGGTGGCACTTTATTTCGGGGGTTAGATAAGTGGGGCACTTTATTGGGGGGTAAATAAGGGGGCACTTTATTGAGGGGGGCAGCTGAACCCAGGACTCACCTTACCGGAGAGGTGGACCCCTGGACAGCGCCAGTGCCATCGCCATCTTCACCCATCCGTGGATGCCACCGCCGGTGTGCTTCTGGCACGAGGGAACCGCACATATCCGGCAACTGGCACACTTCTGGGAAGTCGCTCGATACGAGCGGTTCCCTCATGTACCAGAACACCGGCCAGCGAGTCCTATGACATAATCAGACAGGGCCAGCCCTCTGGCCGACCCCCGCTGATTATGACACATGGCGCGCCTCGTGACTTTTGCTGCCAGATGTCACGCGGCGCGCCCTGTGACATAATCAGCGGGTGCTGGCTGGAGGGCCGGCCCCCTCTGAGTATGAGATTTGGCCGCCGGACGGACGGCTGGCCACCTATCTGGAGTTGTGGGGAATGCAGTCTGTGTGTTGACTGCTGGGTGCCCCCAGTTGCCTTGGCGCCCAGTGCGGTCGCACAGGTCGCACACCCCAAAGGCGGCCTGGTCACTTTTCCCTGCTTTTTCTTCCTGACCTCTTCGCTGCATTTGACACTGTTGACCAGCTTCTTTTTATGGACCACTCTCCCCATCTCTCCAGTCCTTCAAGAAGTCTCTGAAAACACATTACTTTAGAGAAGCACATCGGCTCACGCCATAATTACCCACTGTACATTTCTTGCTCCATCTCCCCACAGTCCACAAGCACACCACTATTTTGCACACTCCGCTATTACCCTCACCTAGCGTGTCAACTCTCTCCTCTTAGATTGTAAACTCGCGAACAGGGTCCTCTCTCCTGTTCTGTGCGTGTTTTAACTTGTATGTATATTTGTTGATCTGTCTCAGCCATTGCACAGCGCTATGGAACTTGATAGCGATTTATAAATATTTGGAACTGTATATTAGTAGGGATGAGCCGAACACCCCTGTGTTCGGTTCGTATCCGAACAGCCGAATGGCCGAAATGTTCGAATACGAACTCGAACAAAATGTAAACCTATGGGGGCCGAACACGCAAAATGTGTTTTCAGTTCTCCTAAATGTACCAGCGGCTGCCGGTACATTTAGGAGACCTGTGGCTGCGACCCCCAGCCCCGTAACTCACCTGTCCTGCAGCTGTCTCGGCCTCCTGTTCCCCGGTCCCTCAGCTCCTCCGATCTGTCTGTCCACGGCTCCTCTGCCCCACGTCTTCATGCAGAATGATCTGATTGGGCAAAGTCCTGCGCCTGACCTGGACTTTGCCCACTCAGGGCTCTAATTCAATATTGAGCCCTGATTGGGTAAAGTCCAGGTCAGGTGCAGGACTTTGCCCAATCAGAGCCCAGCATGAAGATGAGCTTTAACCATGCTCTGATTGGTTAAAGTCTTGCAAAGACTTTAACCAATCAGAGCTTGGTTAAAGCTCTGCCCCATGCCTCATCTTCATGCTGAGCTATGATTGGGCAAAGTCCTGCACCTGACCTGGACTTTGCCCAATCAGAGCTCAATATTGAATTAGGCAATTGATTGGGCAAAGTCCAGGTCAGGCGCAGGACTTTGCCCAATCAGATCATTCTGCATGAAGACATGGGGCAAAGAGGAGCCGTGGCCAGACGGATCGGGGGAGCTGATGGACCGGTGGAACAGGAGGCCGGGACAGCTGCAGGACAGGTGAGATATGGGGGCCGGGGGCCGCAGCCACAGGTCTCCTAAATGTACCGGCAGCCGCTGGTACATTTAGGAGACCTGTGGACGCATTTTTTATTATGGAATGTCCACGGTCGAACAAACCGCGAACATCCCATAATGTTCGGCGTTCGCCAAACACTCGAACGGCCGATGTTCGATTCGAACTCAGGTTCGAATCGAACCGAACGCTCATCCCTATATATTAGTACCTATACTGCTGGGCACCACGATTTCTTTGTGTTGTTTATTTCTTTTAGCTTCCACTTTGATCTTTTCAGTGGTGGTCCTAGAATAATTGACTGCATTTTATTTGTAGAGATATTGTTTGTTAGCTTCTGGAACTGGTCTTGTGCATTCAGTTCATATTTTATTACATGCCACCCACCCTATCAAGTGGTTATGTAGCCAGCATTTGGAATAATCAGAAATATTTGGCAAGGTCTGCTATTTCAGGTCTTTGAGTTCCTATGCAGGAGGAGAGGAACTGTGCACTTAAATGGCAGATGAATTTTAATGTAGATAAATAGAAGGTTATGCACTTTGGAGTGAAGAACGCACAAGCCACTTAATCCCTATATGGTATATAGTTAGAGAAATCAAAGCAGGAGAAGGATTTGGGAATAATCATAGACTTCAAACTAAGTAACAATGCCCAATGTCAAACAGCAGTTGCCAAGGCCAGCAAGGTATTGGCATGCATTAAAAGGGGAATTCACTCGGGATGAAAACATAATTTTACCTCTTTATAGATCAATGGTAAAGCTGCACCTTGAATATGCCGTGCAATTTTGGGCACCCGTTTTACAAAAAGATATTATGGCGCTAGAAAAAGTGCAGAGACTAATTAACTAAATTAATAAGAGGAATGGAAGGCTTACGTTATGAGGAAAGCGAACAAGCTTAAACTGTTTAGCCTTTAGAAGAGATCTGATAACTTTATATAGATATATACGGGGCCATTGTGAGGAAACGCGGTGTTGCCGCCATAGGAAGGCCAAAACCATTGCTGCATCATGATCCAGGCAGCACCTATGCTATTATTTTCCCCATACCTGGCTTACCCTTGCTGCAAACCTACTCCCATCCACGTGACTAAAAAATGTCAATGCTTCCCTACAGCCAATGCTCAATCATTGTAGTTACTATCCCCTAGTGAGAGGTTCTACTTGTTGCAGCTCCTCAAGGCCCTAATTACTATTTCCAAGAACTCTCCTATATTGCCTCACCATTGCCGAATTCTGCCTATACCTGGATTATTCTTTTTGGTTACCGCTTCTGTACCTACTTGGACTACATTGCCTCACTGTTACCGACTTTTGCTTGTTCCTGGACTACCCATCTGACCGCTGCCTGCCTAGAGACCCTCTGCTTAGACTTGATACCATTCTAAGGACTTATTTCCAGTAAGTCATCCCGATATTCCTTTGCTATATATATATATATATCAATCACCACACATTGGGCTCACAAACCCCCTTAACTGGTACCACCCCGGAACCAGCACCTGATATATCCTGACAGCCATTATAAACCATTGTCTGGAAACCTATTCATTAATATGACTATATACAGAACACAAGGTCACCCATTTAGACTGGATGAAAGGAAATTCGGCCTAAAGCACAGGAAGGGTTATTTTACGGTGAGAACAATAAAGCTGTGGAATTCTCTGCCTGTTGAGGTGGTAGGGTCAGAGTGTGTACAGACTTTTAAACAACGGCTAGATGACTTCCTGCAATAACAAAATATTAAGGGTTATAATATGGCCGTCACTGGAATCTAGACGCACTCTTCACCTTTCCAACCTGGTGTTTAAGAGATTTTCTGGGAAGCTACCACCCTACCTGAATAGGCTGCTTCCCCTAGCAGTTCCCTCATCCTATAACCTCCGATCAAGGACCAGCACCTTACTTGCAGTACCACAATACAAAAAGACGATGGCTTGATGCTAATTTTCCTACAGAGCACCGCAATCATGGAATAACTTCCCAGACGCCATCAAATTTTCCCCCAGTCTTAAGTCACTCAAGAGCTCCCTATTAACATACCTCAATACGGAATGCACCTGTAAACATGTAACATAGTGACTATATTACTTACATATTTATTTTCTGTGTTAATTTGTATATTTGTGGTTTGATTCCAATATCTAGCATTTATTACTTTGTATTTCTGTAACAACTGTAAATTTTCAATGTTCTTGAACCCAGGACAAACTTGAAAACGAGAGAAATCTCAATGTATCCTTCCTGGTAAAATCCTTTATAAATAAATAAATATTAAAATTGTGGGTAAAAGCTGCTTGATCCAAGGAGAAATCTGACTGCCATTCTGGGGTCAAGAAATATTTTTTCCCCAGTATGTTGCATATTGGCAAGCGCTTCAAACTGGTGTTTTTACCTACTTTTGGATCAACAGCAATAGGTGATGCGGGCAAGACTGAACCTTATGGACATATGTCTTTTTTTCAGCCTAAGGCAGGGATTTCAACCTCTGGCCCCCCAGATGTTTCTGTACTACACCTCCCATGATTCTCTGGCCATTTATTGCATTCAAAGAATTCTAGGCTTTGAAGGCAATAAACATCTGGGGGGCCAGATTTTGAGATCCCAGGTCTAAGTTATGCCAAGGAGAGGGATGTCGGCATTGAGAAGGCACTGATCGATTTAGAAGAGCTTGAATCTTCTTCTCTTATGATAATGCAATTATGTGCAAGAATGAAACCAACTCACTGTCTGCTAGATTAGAGAGCATGTCGTGATCCATCATAGCACTTCAGAGGCTTGAATAAAACCAAAACATGAGTTAGTTCTTCAGTAGTGTTGTGGAGCAGTATGAAAATAACTCTAAATCCCTGGAAATGAGGGGAGCAGCAAAACCGCATGGGAACCCACCAGATCTAGTTACAGGTACAAGTTTTTATACAGCACTAACAAGCTCCGCAGCGCTGTACAATCTAATCTCACGAGATGTGTAAGAAGCAGTAAAAAGGTCAAAAGTCATAGCAGCAGTAATTGTAGCATCTGAAAAAAGAATGTTCAGGAAAAAAAGTCTGTCTCCATAACTGTTAGCAGAATGAAACTGGGTGAATTGAAAAAAACAGAGTGGTTTGGTATACAGCTTTGGAGAGATAGAAAAAGGGACAACCCAGTACCAAGGGGAAAGGAAATGAGTAACCCGACTGGGGAATCCCCAGAGTGAGGGTACAATGTCAATAAAGTTCAACCTTTCCACATATCCCTATGTTTGTTGATCCAGAAGAAGGCAACCCCCCCCCCCTTAATGAATACAGTTGTGGCCAATTTAATTCCTTCTTCACTCCATAATGGATTTCTCCCTGGAACAATGATCACTGCATTACAATATAACTTGTACGTGTGTTTATATCACATTTGAAAGATGGAAAACAGGAAAGGAGTGACTATAGAGTGTACGCCCTTCACCCCAACACATGGAAAGCGAAAAAATAATGCCTTGGGAACATAATAACTAACAAGAACTAGGTTTGCTTATGTTTTGAACAGCAAAGAAAGAGGGTGAGGTAATGGCATCCTCTCCTTTTATATAGGATATACATTAAAAGTCATTTGCTAGTTGTGACTCTAGCCAATCACGATAGAACCTGTTGCTACACAGAAGAATTTTTTTCAGAATTATTTTTTCTAATTCACCATTGTTTTACAGGCTGCTACTAGAAGACATTGAGGGTTTCAATGCATGACTACATCAATCATATGGATTGGTGTTACTACATAACATTAGACGTGTACTGAGAAAGATTGGGCAGGGGAGGGAGAAACCACAACCTGGAATGAATAGACTGTCAAGTGCCTGCATCGCCAATGCTTATTAAAATAAGACCCTATGGAAGTTATAGACACAAATTAAGAATTTGTCATTCAATAAAACAAAGTTTGATATTCCAAAATAAAGCTATACGAAACAAAGATTAATACATGATCAAGAGTATACAAGAAACTGTTGTCATACATTTTAACATGTGAGTTATAACAAATCCTTTTAATTGCTCAGGACTGAAATGCAAACCTCCAGAAGACTATCTCATATCGACATACATTTATTTCTTACAAAAGTACTTGCTCCATTCAATAAACATAAAACTGTACAACTCTGTATATTTGGTTGTGCGTAATTCCACAGGAGAGAGACATTGACTTAGCATATTACCACTTACAAATGTAAATAATCTTTACCAATGACTCCATTATACTCAATGCAAGAACATCAGTTTTTGTTTTGTCAGGCCAGACCTATGCTTATCCTAGACGTTAAAGAATGAATATGAAACATGCTGTGCCATGCTCTGTTATACATAATATCTGTACTGTTTTTGTTATTGCTGTGCTGTTTCACTCTTTAGAGTTTGTGCTGTCTCAAAACGTTGCATGACGCCATATGCATTTTAAGCGTCTGTTGCTGTTGTCACTGCTTTTTGTATTCAATTCTTCAACTCCTCCACTGTACTATTTTCTGTTCCGTAGATGCTGCCCGGGCGTCAAGTAACGGAAGTAGTCGTCATCTACAGCCCTGGTTGATAGGACTCACTGCAATGGTCACTTTCCTCTTCATCGTCTTTGTCTTGATGATTGCTAACAGACTGTTTTGCAAGAAAAAAAAGTGTGTTTTACTTCAAAGTAACTTGATAGCAGCATAAAATGACTAATAACTTATCTCAAACTAATATAGACAATAACAGCCTAGATGGAGAAAGAATGGAATTTTGGGGCACAAGAAGATCACATCAATTCATGTTTTGGGTCTATTTATGAATCAACATGCATACACTAGAGGACAAATTCCATAGCTACATAGGCTGAAAAAAAGACATGCGTCCATCGAGATCAGCCTTTCACAAAACACCTACTCCTGTTGGTCCAAAAGAATTATTTAAAAAAACCTAGTGTGAAGCGCTCGCAAGATATACAACATACAGGGAATATTGACCCCTTGACCCCAGAGTGCCAGTCGGATTTCTGCCATGCCTGGTCGAAAGTAAACCTGACTATAAAATATAGCCCTGTAATCATGAGCTAAACGCAACAACACATTACTGTTAATGATGACGATTACTATACGTGATCGCAGAATAGCGGCACCAGTAATTATTTATGTTGGCCAGTTAGTGAAGAGACTAAAAGAGGCATTTTAGTTGGTTTTCAGTAATTGAAACTATCCACCTACTTTCTGCTTACAAGAAGTTAATCTATTTTTCGCAGCAGCCTTCGGGTGCAGGACTTTAGTTGTGATCCTTTTCGTTTTCAGAGCAGTGGGGGGGGGGGAATTGATGTTTTGTTCAGTGTCGGGGAGGAGAGGGAATTTAGTTCAGGACAGGTTATGAAGGATATATTAAGAGGCAATATAGCAGCAAACAAAAAACACAGGGTGGCAGATCACACTTAATCCCTTAATGGGGAGCCACAGAAGGTGGCAAAAAATGGGCAAAACTTTCCCATGGGATCCCAGGGAGCTCAGAGTAAACGTGCACAAGCTTTCATGAGCAGGGAAAGGCAAGGCTGCGGAAAAACACTAGGAACTATTTGTTATAAATCATCTTGGATGGCATCACGTGGTTTTTTTTTTGGGGGGGGCAGCATTTCATATTTGGATCCAGGCAGCGCAATGGCTTGGGCTGGCCCTGCCATGGAACATGTAACCGCAAAGGTTTTGATGATAAAAATTTTAAAAAATAATTTTACATGCTGTAAATGAAATCTGAATGTAAGTTTACATTTTGTTGACTTTTCTTTGGTATAGTATTATGATGGGACATGACATATACACATAATAATGAAACATTTTGAATCTCCTGAGTCCGCTGAAAAAAGGATATATAATTTTTCTGGGTCATATAATAAAAAATGACTTCAAATCACGTTTAAACATGATGAGCACAAAACAGTCAAAAAGAGTTAAGCAGTCAGAGGTGAAATGGTTCAGCAGTAAAGGGGTTAAGCAATCAGCTGGTGCTGATATGTCAATAGCCTTAAAGGTCAGTTGTGATCTGGCCCAGAGATTTAAACTATTATGTTACTCTTAAGTACTAATACAGCAAGAAATGTTTGGTTTCTTTTAGGTTGTATCAACCCTACAATTACATTTAAGGGTCTATTCAAGAATCCATTTAGCTGAAAATACAGTGAATTCACTATTTACTGACTGTTCATCGTATTTTGCTGAAATTGGAGTTGATGAAGCAGTTGTTAGATGTCGGCGACAACAGCCAAATTGTGCCAATACCTAAAAAGAACTGGAACCTAAAGCACAACGTATAACTATGGAATATCAGTATTATAAAATATACATACAGGGCTATTCAAACAAAAGAGAAAGTCAGGAGAATGACTGAAGAAGTGAAAATAGGTCAAAATAGTCAAATCAGAATAATTCTCCCATTTATCTCACTTTCCAAATCGGCTATTTGGCCTAGATTGTGCTCTTCTCCTGCCAGTCTCCTGGTTTTCACCTTTCTCTGAGTAACTCTGGTAGTGTAGCTACGTTTTTTTTACAGTCGTTCTCTTAGGTATCTCCCATAATAAGTGGCTCGCATAATGCCATATTCATGAAAGTGAACTCCCAAAAGAAGAGATACACCTTTATGTGTGTTAATTTTGCAAAACGTAACAGATAAATACAGTGTTTCGATGATGAACATAATTGCAAACTCCTGCATGTAATTTAGAACTAGTGAAAGAATAAAACAGTATAGTGATATCACAATCAACCGTGAACTCTTAATGATGAAGGTCAAGTCCTACATAATACCTAGAAGGTTTGCATTCCAACAATGCATCTGTGTGGGACTTTCAAATCTTAAAACAAATAAAAAAACAAGAAGGTAACATTCAGGAGGAGTATTTACTCACTGTTTCCGTTTAGAGCAATTTTTACCATAGCTCACATATTCAGTTTTACTATTAGGTATTAGGTTGAATGCTAAAGGCACATCCACAGATTAGATTTGTGGAATTGTGCCAATAACTGCTGAATTGCGCATTGTTGAATTTCACTGAACTGGAAAAAAAAAGAAGTCACCTATTCTCGATAAAAATATAATAAAAGGTGTCTAAATAATAAAAAGAAGTCCTTTAAAAAGGTCTGTTACAAAGTAATAAAAAATATATTTTAAAAAATAAAAAACAAAAATGTCCTGTAAAAAACACAAATAGGAAAAGGTCTTTTAAAAATTTAATAAATAACAAGGGTTTTTGCAAAAAATAAAAAGAATAAGCATTCCTTTAGAAATTTTTTAATGAATTAATTAATTTATATATAAAGGATTTTACCAGGAAGGATACATTGCGATTTCTCTCGTTTTCAAGTATGTCCTGGGTTCGAGAACACTAAATTTTTACAGTCGTGGTTATAGAAATACAAAGTAATAAACGCAAGATATTAAAAAAACAACACAAATACAAAGATTAACACAGAAAATAAATATGTAGGAAATATACTCACTATGTTACATGTGTACAGGTGCATTCTGTATCGAGGATAGTTAATATGGATCTCTTAAGTGACTTTAGACTGGGGGAAGATTTGATGGTGTCTGGGAGGTTATTCCATATTTGTGGTGCTCTGTAGGAAAATGAGCATCGAGCCACTTTCATTTTGTATTGTGGTATTGCAAGTAAGGTGCTGGTCCTGGATCGGAGATTATAGCAGGAGGGAACTGCTAGAGGAAGCAGCCTATTCAGGTAGGGTGGTAGCTTCCCAGAAAAACCTCTTAACCTCCCTGGCGTTACGATTCTGACATCTTTTAGATGTCAGAATCGTTCCATTTTTTTTGGCCCCCTAGCGGTATTCCTGAGTGTGGCTCGGGGATAAATTCCTATGGTGGAAGTGATAACACCGAGCAACACTCGGGATGCTGCTGGATACATTACCTGTCCCTGCGCTCCCTCGCTGTCCCGCGCAGTCTCCTCCAGCGAGAAGACAACCAGGAAGTATGAGGTCGTGATCGCAGGAGGAGACTGCGGTGGTCAGCGAGGGAGCGCAGGGACAGGTAATGTATGCAGCCCGAGTGTGGCTTGGAGATACCGCTTTCAGCACTGAAAGTTAACCCCCAGCCACACTCAGGAAAACCATCAGGGGGGTTAAACACCAGGTTGGAAAGGTGAAGGGTGCATCGAAATTCCAGAGACGGCCAGTTTAGCTCTTTTAACATATCATAATGGTGGGTCCTGTAGTTACATTGTATCACAAAGCGGCAGAATGAGTTATACAAATTAATAAGTTAATGGGTTAATAAAATATTCAATTTATTACATTGAAATGGGATTTGTCAGTTTATTCCTGTCGAACTGAATCACTGAAAATCAGAGCATTTCGCTGCAATTTTGGTGCAATTTGGCATTCTGTGAATAGAAGACACAATTGTATTTATTTATTTAATGTAACAATTTCGGTGCCAATGAATTGCAGCAAATTGCACTATATTTAGCTGTTAATTTGCCTGTATTGGCAGCATTGTGAATAGGCAAATTGTTACGAAATTGCACATGAGGTGAAATTCAACTTTCGTTGCAATTTTGGAGCCAATTCGGAAGTTAGTAAATAACCCCTTTGGAAATATGTGTAACACTGGTTCATTTAGCATTATTAATGGCCTCTTAATCTTGATTAATTCTACTCCATTTGTGATAGTAAGTTTAAATTAGTCACTGAGCTTCATAAGAAGGGGTGTTTTGCCTTTTACACCTTGTGTTTTAGTCAACTGTCAAACCTCCTACATTAGTTTGTGATGCTGGGGTACATGTGGAATTCAAAATAAGTACTCATGGTATTTTTGTGTCAAGAGAAAGCAACCTTGGCCTTTCAGATGTTTTCCCATCTGTGGCTGGGAAAATATTTGACGTGTTACATAGGTCAGTGTCGAATTAAGGCCTTCATGGGCCTGGAGTGGAAGAGTTGGGTGTGCCTCTGCCCCCTTCTTCTCACCTCCCTATGTACCATTACCAGGGAAACTAGGGCAACTTTTGAAATAGGGGCAAGGACAACCCAGAGGCCCATAGTGCAGTAACTTGGCCACCACTTAAAATGCATCGGCCGCTCATATCTGCTCACAGATTTATTTTATCACATTTTATGTTATCTTGTTAAATCTTTTTAAAAAGGAAAACCTGTTACTGTATTTCTCTGAGAAAATATGCCAGGGAAACTAGGGCAACTTTTGACATAGGGGCAAGGACAACCCAGAGGCCCATAGTGCAGTAACTCGGCCACCACTTAAAATGCATCGGCTGCTCATATCTGCTCACAGCCTCCACAAATTATGTATCCTATTTTTCAGCAGACTTGGCAGATACAAAATATATAATTTCTATGGGTATACATCATATCCCGTCAAAATACTGTAACAAAAAATATTGAAAAAAATTTAAATTACCATTCAGATTTCAATAATTTACAGCGTGTAAATTTATTTTATCACATTTTATATTATCTTGTTAAATCTTTTTAAAAAGGAAAACCTGTTACTGTATTTCTCTGAGAAAATATACCAGGGAAACTAGGGCAACTTTTGACATAGGGGCAAGGACAACCCAGAGGCCCATAGTGCAGTAACTCGGCCACCACTTAAAATGCATCGGCCGCTCATATCTGCTCACAGCCTCCACAGTGATTTTCCCTTCTACGGTATTATCCATCGTGGCGGCACCTCTCATCAGTAGTAAGTCGCAGCTGCAAGTAAGTGGCAGAGAAGAGCGCAGTCCTTCCCTGCTGAGCCATTTCACCCCTGTGTGCTGAGCTCATTTTGACTGTTTTATGCTCGTCATGTTTTATCATCAGACCCAGACAAATTATGTATCCTATTTTTCAGCAGACTTGGCAGATACAAAATATATAATTTCTATGGGTATACATCATATCCCGTCAAAATACTGTAACAAAAATATTGAAAAAAATTTAAATTACCATTCAGATTTCAATAATTTACAGCGTGTAAATTTATTTTATCACATTTTATGTTATCTTGTTAAATCTTTTTAAAAAGGAAAACCTGTTACTGTATTTCTCTGAGAAAATATGCAATTTTAAACAAAACTGAAAAAAAAAAACTAAAATTCATATTTATGAATAATATGACTATGTATAAAACAATAAACTTGCTCCCAGGATAGAAAATGAGAGGGTAAGTAATGGCATTGCTATTGCAGGATTTTAAACCTGATAAATGTACAATGCCATTGCTTTGCAACGAAAAAGAAAAACATAAAAAAAACTATTTTTATTTTTTTTAGCTTTTACATGCTCATAAAGTTTGTATCACTGGAAAGACCAGACTCTGAGGCTAGGGACAGATGAGCGCATTTTCTGCAGCCACCGTCAAAATGTACGTCGATGCGTGCGCACGCATTTTTTCACGGAATACGCTTAAGTGGTCAGACGATGCGCAATTCTGGACGTATTTCATGACGATGGGGTGAAAAGAAGTCTAGGGAAATCCGGCTGTTTGAACGTTATGTTGGCCGCACACTAGCAGCGTCTGACATCTCCTAATCACGCACACACGCTGCTATGCGGCCGCAGCGCACTTTGTACGTCAGTAGCAGCGGTTTCACGTTCTGATAAAAATGCGTTCATTTGCTGGTTGCGTGGTGTCGGCGCACTTTCGTACGCACGTACTGCGTATATTGGCCGTCATTGGCCGTTATGTGCTGCTACTGCCGCCGTGATTTAGTGCGCCTGCACGCGCGTTCCGACTGCCCCACTCTGACCCTAGCCTGACCTGTCCAATGACACTTAACTTGACTTTGTGGGATGTAAAGAATGAAGATAAAGGAATCCAAAGAACCCCCACACAACTCGCAAGAGTGCGGTCGTCTGCTTGTTTGACGGACCAATGCATAATAATGCATTGTGCCATCACCTCCCTATTTGTGCCCATCTTTGGAAATTAGGTGAGTTGGTGCAGCAGCATTGCTTGCTTTATAATTAAAAGCACGAAATGCCACTGCCTTAGAACAGAGAAGAAAAAGTAAATTTTGTATTAATTTATTTATTTTAATTTTTACATGTTACGTGGTCTTGTTTGGTATCAGTGGAATGACCAGACTCTGACCTTTCCAATGATACACTACATGACCCTACAACTCCAAAGAAACAGGGGTCCACAGACAACTGTTTCTCCTTCATAGGGAAACCCCTGCCTGGCTGGGGAGGTCCCATTTCTGATGTCATCGCCCCATGTGTGACAACGTCAGTTGTTGGGGGTAGGGAGGTTCAAGATGTCAGCCCCCTGCGGGAGAAGTCCACCATCAGCACTAGATAAGCACTGAGCCGCAGAACCTTGATGACATAGTTATCCTTTCTTTGGGCCTATTATGGGGCATGGGCCTGGAGCTTCAGCTCCAATAGCCCCTGTGTTAATCCGCCCTGATTTAGGAAAAATATTCAGTAGTTCATTGGGAGGTATAATGTAATTAGCAGAAATCAGCATAGTTTTATGAAACAAAGATCATGTCAGACTTAATTGTATTCTACGATGAAGTATGTAGAAGTATAGATCAGGGGGTATGGATGTGATATACTTGGATTGTGCTAAAGGTTTCTACATAGTTCCACACAAAGTTACTATAAAAATTAAGAAAAATTGGTCTAGATGAAAATTCTTGTTCTTAGAACAATGGCTAAAAGTGGTAAGTGGCGTCCCTCAGGCGTCTGTTATAGGACCACTTCTATTCAATCTATGTATAAATGATCTTGAAATAAATATTGAAATTCATGTGTCAGGTTTGCAGATGACACAAAGCTAGGAAAAGTAATACAACGTCAGCAGGATATTACTTTTCTCCAGAGGAATTTAGATAGATTGGGGTCTGGGCACTTACATGGCAGATGATGTTTAATGTAGATAAATCCAAGGTTACGCACTTTGGAGTGAAGAACACACAAGCACTTATACCCTAAATGGTATGATACAGAGTTAGGGAAATCAAAGTAGTCATAGACTTCAAACTAATCAACAATGCCCAATGTCAAACAGCAGCCACCAAGGCCAGCAAAGTATTAGCATAAATTAAAAGGTGAATTAGTTCTTTGGCCGAAAACATAATTTTGCCTCATTATACATTAATGGTACAGCCGCACCTTGACTATACCATTCAACTAAATTAATAATGGGAATGGAAGGTTTAAGTTATGAGGAAAGGCTAACAAGCTTAAACCTATTTAGTTTAAAAAACGGCACCTTAGAAAGGATCTGATAACTTTATATAAATATATACAGGGCCATTATAAACCATTGTATGGAAACCTATTCATTAACAGGACTATACACAGGACAGGAGGTCTCCCATTTAGACTGGATGAAAGGAAATTCAGCCTAAGGCTGCTGTCAGACGAGCGTAGTGTTCACGTCCGTGATTGCGCCTAAAAGTACGTCCGTGATAGCATGAAAGAAAGTCCATTGGAGCCCGACACATGAAGTACGTCCGCACTGAACTGCGGACGCATGACGGACGCTGCAAACGGACGCAGGTTAGGCAAGAACGTAATACTGCTAGAACGGACGTGCGGAGTGCGCCACGTCCACAACGTCCACATAGCTTTGTGTGTGAGTGATGGAGCATGGTCAGACGGACTGCATTTATACGTCCAGCATTTTTGACAGACAGAATGTTTTTTCATTGTAATTTATTTTCCCTCCTACATCCGTCAAAAATAACTTCAGTGAAAAAAACGGACTGTGTGACCACTACTGCGTCATCCGTACTGACGATGTCCGTACTGCACGGACATACAGTCCGTAGAAATCACGCTCGTCTGACCCTAGCCTAAAGTGTAGGAAAGTTTTTTTTTACCAGTGAGAACAATAAAGTAGTGGAATTCTCTGCCTGTTGAGGTGGTTGGGTCAGAGTCTGTAATGACTAGATGTCTTCCTGCTGAAACATAATATTAAGGGTTATAATATTTAATATGTGGGTAAATACTTCTCGAACCAAGGAGAATTATGACTGCCATTCTGGGGTCAAGAAGAAATTTTTTCCAAGTATGTTGCATATTTAGCAACAGCTTCAGACTTGGGGCTATATTACAAAGTTGATGCTATTGCTAACTTAACCAGAGCTGTTGTTCATAGATTAGAATGGTTTGGTAAGTTTACAACAGCTCTGGTTAAGTTGGCACCAACTTTGTAATATAGCCCTTGTTTTTTGCCTTCTTTTGGATCAACAGCAGTAGGTGATGTGTGAAAGTCTGAACTCGATGGACACATGTCTTTTTCAGCCTATATAACTATGTAACTAACAGGTCGATTTGGAAAGTGAGATAAATGGGAGAATATTTCTGGTTTGGCTATTTTGACTAAGATTTTTACTTTTTATGTAAATTCTCCAGAGTTTCACCTTTAGGGGGTTATTCAGAGACCACCGAAATGTCGCTGACATTAAGGTGCTCTCTTGTTCCCTGCACTTCGAGGAATCAAAGTTCCCCACCCTGCGGTGAATTCAGCATTCACCGCAGGGCCCCCAGAGTGCAGGGAAAACTCGCCGCAATCCCGCAGAACACCCGCCGAAAACTCACCAGAACAGCCGGTAAAAAAAACATGAACACACTGGAAAAAGCCAATGAGCTGCTGATTACTCCATAGACCAGCCGCCAGAAAAAGCCAACAAGTTGACAAACGGGCTAAAAAAAAAAAAAACAATGTGATTGAAAGTGTCAAAATTGAAGTGCTACTGAACGAAGATGCCTGTACTTTACATATAAGGTCCTATGAATGAAAAGAAAAAGGTCTGTTACAGAAAAAGAAAATCCGTTATTAATAAAAACCGGGGGAAAAGAATTGCGGAAGAAAAATCAAGAAAAATGCCTAAAAGATCCTAAAAAAATCAGACCTTTTACTGTAGATTAAAATAATAAACAGTTTATTAGATATTGAATAAAAGCAGACATATTCTTAACATTGAAGCCTATGGAATTCGGCTGAATAAACCTGCCGAATGAAACAATGAAAACACCGAACAGCAGGGCACTTCGACAACTTTTCACTGCTATTTGGTGTTCTCTGAATACATTAACCATTGCTCCTCTATGGGGGATTTCATAGCCTTCGAACATGTATCGTATTTATTATTATTTATTATTTATAAAGTATTTTACCAGGAACTGCCTGCTCTCTGAATAGCTGAATGGCCCCGAAATGTCACCGTATGGAGGAAATTCACTGTGCGGTGACATTTCAGGGCCAGATCGTCTCTCATAATAACCCTTTTAGTGATTAGAACGGTATGTAAATCTTTCTGGTCGCTCAGCCAATCATTAGACTGGTTGAGCCTTATAGGGAATGTAGTTGTAAGACATCAGGCGAGCCAAAGTTGCTTACTCCTGCTCTATGGGATCCAATCTATGGATGGGTGTTTATGCACAATGGAAACAGCATTGGCAACAGAACACGATGATTTATGGTAATGGTACACCTTACAAAATACAACATTAAAAAGGGACTATATAATAAAATTTTAAAAATGGCAAAGGGGAACCAATATGTCCACAGAACTTTCAGTGGGACTGGTGATAAAATGTAAAATTTTGATAGAGAATGGTGCCGTATTTGGCAAAAGCTTTTGCACATGTAGGGCTCTATTACATTCTTCGCGCAATCGTTAACGCATTAACGCGAGGGGCAAAACCCTTTGCACTGAACGTTGTACTACAATGTCCATGCAAAAAATGCACGTAAACTTCTACTGCCGGTGAACCTGCGCGAACGCTGCGCGAGCGTACTGTACTGCGCGCGTGCTATACATAACATTGTGAGCGCAAATGCGTTTGTGCGCTGGTATGCGGATGGTATTACAATCTATGCGCAAAATTTAACGCACAACGTTTGTGCGCATAATTTTAATGTCTTTTAAAAGCTGGTGTTAATGGCAAATCTGAACGTCCTGGCCGAAACCAAATACACCAGCCCAAAAAAAAAATACAGCAAAGTATAGTTACACATTCTACGCATACCCAACCAATAAAATTGAGAAGTTGTGCGTGTTTTTTTATTGATGCAGCATATATGCGCAGATTGACTTTGACAGGCGCAAAAACTTAACGGGGGACATTTGTGGTTCTTAATTCTGGTTGGCTGAATCGCGTGAAAAAACAGTCCGCACACTGATTTCTGCGCGCAACGTTGCTGCGCGTGTGTTTGCGCGTCTGTTTTACGCGCGTTAATTTTTGACGGATGAAAAAATGCGCGAGGATTATAATACCAGTGTTGTTTTACACGTGTTAACGTTTAACGCTGTGTGCAAAAATTCACGCGTTCTGCGTGCGTTTTTGCGTGAAGAATGTAATAGAGCCCGTAGTGTGTATAAATATATATAAGTGTATGTATTAACACTGCTTTTTATATATTACAGGGATGAATTTAATGAGGAAAACATAAAAAGAGAAAGGTGAGAACTATTTTTTGCTGGTCCGAACAGTCTCATTATTTGAATTGTTTTAGATTGTTGATGGAAAAAAGAAGAGAGGATTCAATGTGTCTCTTTTTTCTCAGAAATCTTGTGAATTTAACACATAGGTATGACAGTATTAGTCAGGTCAATGGCCACTCAAACCTCTCACAGCTCTAAACAGCACTTTCTTTCACATGGTGTCTCAACTACAAATACATATACAATAATGATATTAACAATAATAATATCAGGGTTATTCAGAGAAAGGTGAAAACCATGAGAATGGAAGGAGAAGAGAACAATCTAGACCAAATAGCCATTTGGAAAGTGAGAAAAATGGGAGAATTTTTCTGGTTTGGCTATTTTGACATAGAATTTTCACTTCTCCAGTCATTCTCCTGGTTCTCACCACTCTCTGATTAACCCTGATATATATCACATACACCCTGTAACTATAAGTAACTATAATCACAGTTTGACTAGTACATTCAGGGTTATCCAAAGAGATTCGAAAAGTCACCGCACGTTCGGTGACTTTTCGTTCTCTTCAATTCGTTTCCTTTTGCCGATTGCATTTCGGTGACCCTGCGGTGTATTCAGCAAACACCACAGGGTCCCCGAATTGCAGGGAAAGGCTGCCGCAAACCTGACGAAAACCAACCGAATGCACGCTGAAAACAAGCAAAAACATCTGGATTAACCTTCGAAAAAGCCGAACAGGAGCCGAACAGGAGCCGAATCACACAGAGCCGAAGCAGCTGTGACATAGAGGAGGCAGTGAATAAATTAGAAAAACCATTTGTATGAATCTGGGAAAATGAAACGCTGTTTGCAAAGAAACTACTGAGCGAAAATGTATGAAATTTTCACAGGAGGTCCACGGAATGATAATAAAGAGGGCTGTTACAAAAAAAATAAGTAAACTGAAAAAAAAAAATCAAAAAAAATCGGACTTTTTAAAAAAAAAAAAAAAATCAGAAAAATGCTTAAAGTATCCTAAAAAATCTATAAATAAAGAGACTTTTTGCTGCAGAATTTTACAATGAACGGTTTATTAGATATTGAATTAAAACGGGAATATTTTTAACATTGAAGCCTATGGGATTCTCCTGAATAAACTTGCCGAATGAAACCACCGAATGGCAGGACATTAGGGGAACCTTTCACTGCTGGTTTGTGTTCTCTGAATAGCCGAAGCAGTGCTTTTTCATGGGGATTTCACTGCCCTCGAACAGGCACCGAACAGGCACCGAATGTTCAGGCAATTCGCCAGGATTTGGCGAATTGCCTGCTCTCTGGATAGCCGAATGGTCAGGAAAGGTAACCGAACACTGATTTTCAGCGTTCGGTTACCTTTCTCAAGCAATTCGGATCTCTTTGGATAACCCTGATAGAAGAGGGTGGGAGGCCACAATATGACATATCAAACCCACCAGAACTCACAGTCCCACACCTCCCAAAACCAATCTTGGGTCTAGATATCCCCAATTCCAAATGGCTGCCATCACAGTCTAGAATAGGCATGAATGAAAAATACTGTATATATTCACAAAATTGCTTTTTAGAATGGTATTTTTCCTATCAGGGTTATTCAGAGACCGTGAAAAGCAGAATGACTGGAGAATGAAAAATTCTAGGTTAAAATAGCCGATTTAGAAAGTGAGATGAAAGGGAGAATTTTTCTGGTTTGGCTATTTTGACCTAGAATTTTTCATTCTCCAGTCATTCTCCTGCTTTTCACCTCTCTGAATAACCCTGTATGTGTGTACATATTTAATGGTAAAATATCAGTATTTTGTGAAAGTCTGATTCTTTTTTGTGTTGTGTAACAAGAAGGCACATTTGAGCGTATCAATGGGTTAATCTGTGTTATGTCTATATTCGAACATAATATCCATTACATTTTACACAATTTATTTTCTGAAGAATGGAGGGAAACACCTATGAAAACAGAATCCTAGATGAAGATGGAGAAAATATGATTGAAAGGAATGTAGTCCAGTTGGAAGAAAAAGACAAGGAAGCTCAGAAGGTCACAGAAATGTGAAAAGGGCCACACAAAGACACTGCAGCCTCTTTCTCAACTTCCCAATGTATAGTTAACCATAGCTTAATCATTAACCTAAAATTAAGGTTTATGTTTGTGTTTTATTTCTTGTGTGTCCTGTCACAGAAATGTGGAAAAACAAATCAATCTTCCATAGTTAAAAACATTGATTTCACCACGTACCTTCAATAAAGTGCACGTGACCATGCACCCAGATGTTAGTTGAATATATGGAAAGTTATGCGCAGGTGATAATACTAATGCCACAAGCAGGTACTAATCATCAAGAAAGCACTAAGAGGGGATCTTCTAAAGCATTCTTTACACGGTAAATGATCAAAATACATCTTACTCTGTGCAAAATAATATAAACAGAAATGAAAAAATATGTCTCCGAGTATTCTTTAGTTAAAGGAGAACACCATTAAAACCCTCTCTTTTCCCCTAATTAATTGGACAGATGTTGCTGGCAGCATGGACCCAATTTTTTTTTATAGTAGATGGAAAAACTGACCAATTCTCCCCTGCTGACCGGCTGCTCCTCCCCATCAGCTCAGGGCTTCCGAAATGTCACTGCAGCTTAGTATTATTATTTTTATCATTATTTATATAGCGCCAACAGTTTTCGCAGGGCTTTACAATAACTGAATGGAAGAAGACACAAATAAACAAACATAAGACAGAGACAAGAGTTATACAGGACCCTGCTCATAGGAGCTTAGAGGGATCTAGAGGGATTGCAGTGGAGGAACCAGGGTGTCAGGGATCTACACCCAAGGCACAGCACAGACGTAAAAAAAAAATGCACATGAGCTGCTTTACTGGAAATTATGCCATAACCCTTTTTTGTTCCAGTCCAGCTCTTTTCCTTTTTTAGCATTGTGCAGCCCTTGGGAAAGTAACTTGGATTCCATGCCTGGATTCACATTTGGCTCTGAGCAACTACAGATGTGGCTCCTAATCACCTAGCTCCCTTCCAATATAAGGGCAGTTCTCCCATAACTCAATGCTCTTACATTGTATCCTGTTTGGATGCATATCCCCAGTAACACCACATTGAGCTATCTGCTTTATTTACTTTCCTGCAAGTTCAAGACCTTCCATGTCCCTATCGCCACTGTGAACTTAGACTCTCCTACTCCTCCATAAGTGCCAATTTCCAGGGCCGGATTTGCATCTCAGGAGCCTGTAGGCACAGAAATGTAGAGTTACCCCCCCCCCCCCCCGAACAATAAAAGGAAACATGCCAAAATGACTTTTTAAATTTTCGTTTTGGGGTACACTAAAATAATTTAAAAAAAAAACACAAATCAAAAGAAGGTGCAGGACCTGTTGCCTCAGTTGAGTTAGTGCAGTGGCATTGTTTGTATTACATGTAAAAGCATATATTGCCTCTGCCGTAGAACAGAGAAAAAATTAATTTTGCATTTAATATTTTTATTTTTATTTTATATGGTCATGTTTGGTTTCATTCTAAAGACCAGACTCTGACCTTTCCAATGACACCTTACTTAACCTTGGGCTAAATTACAAACTTCATGCAAAAACGCTTGCGCAAAGCGTGAATTTTCGCGGCAAGCGTTAAACGTTTGCGCAGTTTTACGGTCTAGGTTGACGATGACACAATGCAGCATCAGCTCCACACTTGCTGGCAGTGTGGGAAATGAGAAGGTGAGTCAGCGCAGCATCACTGTTCACTTTATAATTGTAAGCTGCATAATAGTGCTGCGTTGGAAAAAAAAAGAGAAACATATTGTTTTATTTATTTTATTTTTACATAAATCTAACCTGGCTATATTTGATATCACTGGAAAGGCCATAATCCGGCCTTTCCAATGATACCTCATATGTCTCTAGCCCTTAGGCCTCCAGAGATACAGTGGTCTAAATTATTGTAAATTATAAAATAAAAAAAATCTTTACAGAACAAGGTGCCACTTGTGGCAGGCGCCTGTAGGCACATCCCTACTCTAATTATAAATCTGGTCCTGCCAATCCCGCTGCTGCTGTTCCCACTGTGCCAGTTTTGCCTCCGCTATTCCTGTTGTACCAGTTCTGCTTCCATTGTTCTCGCTGCTGGGTTCTGCATCCGCTGTTCCCGCTGAGTCAGTCCTGCTCCTGCTGTGCCAAGTCTTATCTCTGCTGTTCCTGCTGTGCAGTCTTATCTTGCTCAGTCTCCTCTCCAACCTGTCAATCTCATCTCCAGTCTTTCTTATACCTACAGCCAAATCTTCTATGAACCTGCCTTCTTCTACTCTCGTTCCATATCCAGATACAGTGGGCTCTATCGCATCCTTAAAGGTAACGCTAGCGCTCATATTAATGTGCGTTAGGTTATTTGAGGCGATAGTGTTACGCCTGCATCACCTACCGTTCGCTACCGGGTTAGAAATCCCGTTAGTAAATCGATATCAGCATTTTTTAGCGTGAGCTTACTGTACTTTGCGCTCCCTGTGCTTAACATGGGAAGCGAAAGTGTAAGCATAGAGTAACTAGCGTTAGGATCACAAGGTCCTAACGCTAGTTACTCACTGCTGTTCCTAACTCAAAAGGTTTGCAACAACTTGGAGCTGGTGCTAACTGATTCCTCTGCTGCGGAATCAGTTATCACCAGCTGTAAACCCCCCCAAAATTCACATACTCACCTCTCATCCCATAGTGAAAATGGCATCCCGATACGCTGCTTCTGGTCACTGGGAGCAGAGTAAAACTAGGGGGAAAAAGTCCCCAGTCTCCCTTGCGATAACTCCGCTGACCTACAGGGTCATGCGATAGGCGAGATCCTGCCGGTCATGTGATCTGGCAGCAGAAACCTCCATGGAGTTCTATAGATTTCATGGAGGGGATGCTCGGGATGGCGCTTTAGCGCTTCCCTGAGCATTTAGGACCCTAGCGGCCGATTACGGGGCAGGCTGCTGGACTCAGCGCCTGCCGCATAAGCTTATGATAAAACCAGGATGCAAAGGGGAAATTAGTGAACGCTAATGTTTCCCCTTAGCGTCCCGGTTTAAGCAAGGGCGAAGTGATAGGGCTCAGTATTGCTTCACATCACTTACATATACCTGTATATATATATATATATATATATAAAAACACATAGGGAGTTATTCAGAGAGCACTGAAATGTCACCAACAATTCGGAGCTCACTTGTTCCCTGTACTTCCTTGCACTTCAGCGAATCAAATTTGCCCACCCTGCTGTGAATTTAGCATTCACCGCAGGGTCCCTGAAGTGCAGGGAATCGGCCACCGAATGCTGCCGCCAACCCGCCTCAAATCCACCAGCTGTCACTGCAAACCTGTCACCCACCACCACCAACCTACAAAACATTTGGTGCAAACACAGAGGACAACCGCCAAACACAGCCGCCGAGCAGCCGAGCACAGCACCGACCAGACGCAGGAGAAAGCCGACAAGCCACAGGATGGGTAAAAAAAAAACAATACAATTGAATGTGTCAAAATTGAAGCGCTGTTTAAAAAAAAATACTGAACGAAAATGCCTGGAATTAACGTATAACGTCCTATGAGTGATATTAAAAAGGTCTGTTACAGAAAAAAGAAAAAGCGCTTTGAAAAAAAAATTTGCCGAAAAAATCCAGATAAAAAGGCCTAAAAGATCCTAAAAAAATCAATAAATAGAGAGACTTTTTACTCAGATTAAAATAATAAACGGTTTACTAGATTTTGGTTAAAAATGGGAATATTTTTAACATTGAAGCCTATGGGTTTCACTTGAATAAACCTGCCAAATGAAACCACTGAACAGCAGGGCACTTTGGCAACTTTTCACCGCTGTTCAGTGTTCTCTGAATAGATTAACCATGGCTTCTCTATGAGGGATTTCACTGACTTCGAACAGGCATCGTATTTGCAGGCAGTTCGCCAAAATTTGGTGAACTGTCTGCTCTCTGAATAGCCGAAAATTCCCTGTTCCATGACATTTCGGGGCGAAATCGTCTCTCTCTGAATAACCCCTCTTGACTTTCATTCTGGACTGTTCTGGTTTATCCCCGCACATAGGGCACTATCCCCTGCTTCCCGGGTGCAAATCTGACAGAATGTAAGAGCCATATGTGATGTATGGGTTGTAAGACATTAACATCATCAACATTAACATCACACCATATTTTGGAGCCCGCGAGAATAAATAACATGCTGAATTCAATATTTCGGTTCCTCTTGCAGTTGGCAACTGATTTCAAGAGGCTGGCGGATTTCCTTGTACAAACGCCTACAGAGACTTTGGATACATACCGTTGTTCAGGAAACAAATATTATGCTCCTCTAACACAAGAGGAACACACTACAAGGAAGCTTTGTGGCCTCTGTTACTATTGTGAAGAATATGACCATTAGGTTTCCTCATGCCCAGTGAGGCACCCAGACAGACAAACCCACCTGTTAGTAGGCCTGGCTCACTAGGTATGTTTCTCTAATACATATGATCCCTACACGCAGACATGGTCTTTAGAATAGCCAGATTGCTAAACACAGAACAACCAGCCAGAACAAAGGATGTCAGGGTAAGCTGAAGCTAGAAACCAAAATCAGGTTATCAGACAAAGCCAGGGGTTGGAACCAGAACGAGTACTCCTACAATGTCACAAGTCAGAGCCGGAATACAGAAAATCCAGCGCAGAGACCCACTACCTCTCCTATCATCCAACACCTAGTCAAGTCTGCCCCTCTGAAGAAAGGGGTCTGTCCCTCTGAAAAAGTAGGTTTTTCCCTCTCCCCACTGAAGAAAAAGGTCTCACTGATTCGAGCCACGAGCTGTGCTCCCAAGGCATCTCGAACCACAAGCCCTGCTGCCAAGGTGTCTCAAGCCACGAGCCCTGTTACCAAGGCATCTCGAGCCACAGGCCGAGATCCCCGTTCAAGCCCAGGAGCCACAGGCTATGATCCCCCATCATGGCAAGTGTCAGTTTTGGCAAGCTTGAGTTTAAGGAGGCTGGAAGACATCCCTTTAGAGACGGCGAAGAGACATTCAGTGACACGATCCAGGAGAGCAGGAGAAATATCAGGGGAGGAAAGGTATATTTGAGTGTCATCAGCGCATAGGTAGTACTGGAATCCTTGGGAGTGTCACATTCTGAAAACGCATTACTTTAGAGAAGCCTATCGGCTTACTCCATGACCTCCCCACTGTAATTTCCTGCTCCTCGTCCCATCAGCCCTCCTGCAACCCACCACTTCACTTACCCTATTAACCATCACCTAATGGGTCACCCCTCTCTGCTTCCATTGTAAGCTCTCAAGCAGGGTCCTCCCTCCTTCTGTTCCATGTGTGTAACGTGTATGTATATTTGTTTTTCTGTCTCTCCCATTGTACAGCGCTAAGGAATTTATTGGTGCTTTATAAATACTTGTAACTGTAACATTCCTCCTAGATAATTATGGTACTGGTCCCTGTACGCAGAAAAACTATCCTACCCTTCCTATCCTTTGAATGGTCAGTACATCTTCCTGTTAACAGAATCAGAGGAGTACGTAACCAGAATATAAGACCAGAGGGTTGTATGCCACAGTGGGTAATCAGAACATCCAGGGGTCATATGTCAGAGCGGATAATCAGAACAACCAGGGGTTATATGCCAGAGCGGGTAATCAGAACAGCCAGGGGTCGTATGCCAGAGCTCATAATCAGAATAGGAACCAAGGGGTTAACAGCCAGAAGAGTAAGCCAGACAGACAGGGGTTGATAACCAGTAATCAGCAGAGAATATAGAATGAGCACTGAGAGGAGTGTAAACCACATCAAGCATGTTTCAGTTGGCCGGTTTTAAACCTGGCAGGCACCGTGTCACCACGCTGGGTTCCGCCTGCAAGCCTGAACCGTGACCGCAAGCAACCTGCATACTACTCAGCGCCCAGCCAGTGAGGAAGGCGCTACTCGGTGCTTGGGTTGGAAGACAGCGTGGAGGGACAGGGAGCTGATCAGTTTGCCTAGAATGGCATTGTTGATTGAAAAAGGAAAAAGGGGCTAGTACTGAACATTGGGGTACTCTAACTGAAACAGGCTGCTAGGAGGAGGTACTTCCAGAAAAAGAGACACTAACTGATTGTTGGGAGAAGTAGGAAAAGAACCATGAAAGAACAGTACCTTGAAGGCCTATATTAGGGAGAGTTTGAAGGAGGAGCATGTGGTCAACTGTATCAAAGGCAGCAGAGAGGTCAAGAAGGATCAGTAGCGAGTAGCACCCGTTAGATATAGAAGTTACAAGGTCATTGTTAGTTTCATAAGAGCTGTTTCTATTGAGTTCAGGGAGTGAAACAGATTGCAGAGGGTCAAGGAGAGAGTGGGGATTGAGGTAGTCAATTAGAAGGGCTACACAAGATTTTCAAGGATAATTGTAATAGCGTAAAGACCTCTTGTTCAGTCACGGTAGAGAATGAGTTAAACATGTGAGGATAGACATGATTAATTCATTCTTGCGTGGGTGATAATGGCATTGCTGAGATTTTCTGTTCTTATCTGTTCTGTTTTTGCTGTGAAAAAGCATGCTAGGTCATCAGTATTAGATAAGTGTAAGGAGCAGCCACAACAGGATGGAGAAGGGAGTTGAATTTTCTGAACAGGCTGTTTTGGTAACGGGAGTGAGTGGCAGTATAATACACTTGCTTGGCTACAAATAGGGCAGAGCTGCAGGACTAGAGCATAAATTTATAGTGAAGAAAGTCCAAGGTGAAGCGGGTCTTTCTCCAATAGCGTTCAGCAGTTCGAGAACATCTTTGGAGATAGCAGGTTAGTTTGGTATGCCAGGGTTGCAGTTTTAGGATAGATTAGAGCGGTACACATATATCAGCAGAAAACTGCTGCGGATCAAGAGAGTGGAGGTTTCTGCGAGTCTTTTAAGGTTTGGGTTCAGATGAAGGAATGCAGGGAGAACTGAGGATGCAAGTCATAAGATAATGGTGAAAGAGAATGAGAGGTGTAATAGTGAGATTACAGTTATGGGTTGAGTAGGAGAAGATGAGATCCAGAGTGTTACCAGCAGTGTGCATGGGGGGAGTTGGACCACTGAGTGAGGCCGAACAAAGATGTTTTGTAGAGAAACCGCAATGCAGTTCAGCTGAATGGTGAGTCAACGGGAATGTTAAAATCTCCAAGAATGAGAGATGAAATGTCAGCGGACATGAAGTGTGGAAGCCAAAACGAGAAATGATGAAGGAATAGTGCAAAGGGTGATGGTGTGGTGGTAAAATACCAAATACTGTGACTGTTAATATTAATTCAATATTCAGTGAGTGAATTCTATGCTGCCGTATCTGTAAACTAAGCTTGCATAATAATAGCTTTGTTTTAGTTACTTAATAATCATAATATTATATAATAATGCTACTATTATTTATAATACAATCTTATAATAATAATAATATTAGCATTATAAATAAATAAGGCACTGGAAGAAGTATAATTTTTTTTACAAAGGCCATGCTGGCTTCAATCCTAGGACTAACTACTTGCTTACTAATGAGGTGCATTAATCTGTTGAGCCACCGGGCTAACATGTGGGCAGTGTAGGTTTCAGAGTTATCATCTGTCATATACCTATGCCCTGGACCTACGTTGGTGTCACCTGTACTGCCACGACTCGACCTTCTATAATAGTTACCGGGTGCCGAAATCAACATCCTCTCGTTCCACACTGTAATGCCATAATGAACCACGCATGCACGTACAGACACGACACTCCCGGCGTACGCTACAGAGAATGGCGTCGCACCCCAATGACGCAAACCCGGAAGTAGTGCCATGCATCTCGAAGTATGCTGGCACCTGCACCTGATTAACCCTCTATAAAAGAAGCTGTCGGAGGGTAAGTAATTGATTGTTTATTGTATTTACAATCCTGAGCGACTACGTCCCGAATACTCGAATTGACCCCCTTTGTTGCCGAACCTTGCTTTACCTCCGACCTTGCTTGAACACTGCCTGCCTCTCAACCATCTGCTTGCCACCGACCCTGCCCGAACGCTGCCTGCCTCTTGACCATCTGCCTGCCATCGAACCTGCTTGAACACTGCTTGCCTCTCGACCATCTGCTTGCCACCGACCCTGCTTGAACGCTACCTGCCTCTCGACCAGTCTTTCGCCTGACTCTGCTTATGCCCTGCTGGACTCTCTCTCTTGCCTTCGAGACTGCCAGTGAAGCCTGCAGTATTGTGTACCACCTATCCTCGACAGTTGCAATCGTGGGAGACAGTAAGAACTGTTATATATATTCCTCCATTACACTCCCACTACTCCTGGTTCACAGACACTCAGAAGAACTAATACCTGACACCATATCCACTGTGCTCGGAGTGTTGTATATATATCCTGACTGTCACGATAAACGTGCACCGTGACGAAGGAAGCGCAGGGTTAAGCAAATCACTATCTGTCTATCCTAGACTAAAATAATGACTATGTGGCCCACAATCCCCCGCGCGCGCTTGCCTAACTGTCCCAGCAACGCCTTCGCTCGCGACGGGCACACGATCGTGATGAAATGATCACAGGATTGCAACGCAGTATCCGTCTACAATCGACCCGGAATCCTGACTAATGTTATGTGTTGAATCTGCCTTTTACTGCTTACAGTTATGATTTCATAGCTACTGTATTTTGTTCCTGCTGGGTCACCATAGCCTTGCTGGATCCATCTAGCTCCGCCCCTTTTTCTTCAGTCTTGTTTCTGAGGTACTTCTGGTCACTAGCAGCCATCTTTGCTCTATGCTGGAGAGAACGAATGTCTTTTCACCTGCATTGCTGTACACTATTACAAAGATTGTCAGTCTGATCATTAAAGGTTTCAACTGGATTCGTCTTTCTACGGGTCAGTTTTGCTGAGTTGGTGCTGTCTGCTGAACTTTTATCGTGTGAGTACTGGTCATATACAGACTTAAAGTTAGTCTCAAGCACCTATTCCTCACAGCTTTGCTAGCGAGGCAGAATATATATTCCTCCGTTACACTACCACGGCTTCTGGTTCACAGACACTCGGAAGAACTAATACCTGGCACCACATCCACTGTGCTCGGGGTGTTGTATATATATCCTGCCCTCCTTGCCAGTGTTCATTTTGAACAGGACTACTATCCTCCAAAGCAGGTCCACCTTCAGATCCCTGACATTATCATTTTCCTGTAACCGGTTAAAGAGACCAGCGGGAGACCGCAGCCCCTGTCTGAGGTAGGAGGAATCGGGGAAGGGAGTCTGTCTCTTTAGCGTCCGCACAGAACGAGTAAGTTGTGAGCGCGCTATCGAAAAAAGTTTTAAAGCATGGGAACAATTTAGCAAATCGTGCCCACGCCTTAAATAGTTTTTTTTCCTCCTGACACCAGTGGGGTTCCATAGAAAATTTAAAAAAAAATTAAAAGAGAAAACAGAATGATGCATTGGGACTGAGCGTGCACATGCACCACCAGTCCCCGTCTGTCGTCTCTTAGAATGCTTGCTGCTGTGATCATCAATCTTCACGTTGGTCCCCTGGAATTGAGATATTCAAAACTTTGCTGAGTGAAAGCTGGTGGGCGGAGAAAACTCTTCGGGCCCTATTACATTCTTCAAGCAAAAACGCACTCAGAACGCGTGAATTTTTGCGCGAAGCGTTAAACGTTAACGCGCGTAAATCAACGCTGGTATTACAATCCTAGCGCATTTTTTCATCTGTCAAAAAATAATGCGCGTAAAACGGACGCGCACAAACGCGCTCGCAGCAACGTTGCGCGGAGAAATCAGTCTGCGGACCGTTTTTTTCACGCGATTCAGCCAATCAGAATTAAGGACCTTAATTGTCTCATGTTAAGTTTTTGCACCTGTCAAAGTCAATCTGCGCATATATGCTGCATCAATAAAAAATGCACACACAACTTCTCAAATTTATTGGTTTGGTATGTGTAGAATGTGTAACTATACTTTGCTGCATTTTTTTTTTGGGCTGGTGTATTTGGTTTCAGCCAGGTTGATAGAATTTGCCATTAACACCAGCTTTAAGGAGTTGCTAAAATTATGCGCGCAAAGGCTGTGCGTTACAAACTGCGCATAGATTGTAATACCATCCGTGTACCAGCGTACAAATGCATTTGCGCTCACAATGTTAACTATAGGACGCGCAAAGTACAGTAAGCTCACGCAGCGTTCGCGCAGGTTCACCCGTGGTAGACGTATACGAGCGTTTGTTGTGCTGACATTGTAATACGATGTTCTGCGCAAAGGCTATGGTGACCCAGCAGGAACAAAATACAGTAGCTATGAAATCATAACTGTAAGCAGTAAAAGGCAGATTCAACACATAACATTAGTCAGGATTCCGGGTCGATTGTAGACGGATACTGAGTTGCAATCCTGTGATCATTTCATCACGATCGTGTGCCCATAGCGAGCGAAGGCGTTGCTGGGACAGTTAGGCAAGCGCGCGCGGGGGATTGTGCTGTGTATATTATTCTGGGGGGGGTGTATATTATGCTAAATGTTCTTTTGCTATACATGCATGTATTCTGTGTGTACTGTATTTGTACATGTACTGTGTGTGCACTATATATGTAGGGCCCCATCACCTCCTTAACGCTAGCACTCACACATGTGAGCGTTGGTGCTAGGTTAAATGAGGTTACTGCATGCTGCCCATATCACATCCTAGCAGAGGACCCTCATATTACAATCCCAACGGTAACAGGTTAAAAAATCCAGGAGATTGTGCTTTTCAGCGCGAGGTTACTGTACTTTGCGCTCCCTATACTTAACATGGGAAGCGCAAAGAGTAAATAGAGTTAGGATTACAAAGTCCTAACGCTAATTACCAACCAGCCATAGCTACAAAAGTTACCCACAGCTAGACGCTGGTGCTAAGTGATGCCGCTTCTGCAGAATCAGTCAGCATCAGCTGGAACCCCCCAAAAATCACATACAGTTGTGTTCAAAATTATTCAACCCCCAATGCTGTAAAGGGTTTTAGGGAATTTGGTGTACATTTGTAATTATATTCAGAATGAAATCCTACAAGGACTTTTTAAAGAACCATATGCAACTAAAATGACATCAATTGGTTTTGTAATACAGTAGTAAATGTTTCTTTTGTGAATTCTTCATTGACACAATTATTCAACCCCTTAAAGACTACCACTCTGAAGAACAGAGGTTTATTCAAGTGTTTTCAATCAGGTATTGAAAACACCTGTGGATGTCACGGAGCAGCAATAAAGCATAATAAGCACCAATTAGGCAGCTTTAAAATGACTGTGATACTCGGCTCCTTCTAGACATTTACTGGTGTGGTTACAAACATGGTGAAGTCAAGAGAACGGTCCAGGAAGACAAGAGAAGAGGTGATTACTCTTCACAGGAAGGGCAATGGCTATAAGAAGATTGCAAAGATGTTAAACATACCAAGAGAGACCATAGGAAGCATCATTCGCAAACTCAAGGCAAAGGGCACTGTTGAAACGCTACCTGGTCGTGGCAGAAAGAAGATGCTGACTTCGACTGCTGTGCGCTACCTGAAGCGTAGAGTGGAGAAAATTCCCCGTGTGACTGCTGAGGAACTGAGAAAAGATTTGTCAGATGTGGGTACTGAAGTTTCAGCTCAGACAATACGGCGCACACTGCGTAATGAAGGCCTCCATGCCAGAACTCCCAGGCGCACCCCCTTGCTGTCTCCAAAGAATAAGAAGAGTCGACTGCAGTATTCCAAAAGTCATGTGGACAAAACACAGAAGTTTTGGGATAGTGTTCTGTGGACTGATGAAACAAAATTAGAACTGTTTGGGCCCATGGATCAACGCTATGTTTGGAGGAGGAAGAACAAGGCCTATGAAGAAAAGAACACCTTGCCTACTGTGAAGCATGGTGGGGGGTCAATCATGCTTTGGGGCTGTTTTGCTTCTACAGGTACAGGGAAGCTTCAGCGTGTGCAAGGTACCATGAATTCTCTTCAGTACCAGGAGATATTGGATGACAATGTGATGCAGTCCGTCACAAACCTGAGGCTTGGGAGACGTTGGACCTTTCAACAGGACAATGATCCCAAGCATACCTCCAAGTCCACTAGAGCATGGTTGCAGATTAAAGGCTGGAACATTTTGGAGTGGCCATCGCAGTCACCTGACTTAAATCCGATTGAGAACCTCTGGTGGGACTTAAAGAAAGCAGTTGCAGTGCGCAAGCCTAAGAATGTGACTGAACTGGAGGCTTTTGCCCATGACGAATGGGCGAAGATACCCGTAGATCGCTGCAAGACACTTGTGTCAAGCTATGCTTCATGTTTAAAAGCTGTTATAACTGTAAAAGGATGTTGTACTAAGTACTAAGATTGAATGTCACTTGGGGGTTGAATAAAACTGATAATGATGTGAGCACAGAAAAGACATTTGTGGTTATTTCATTATAAATGTTATGTTATACAGGGTGAGCCAGTCAAACCTGCATTTTTGAAATGACTGTAAAAAATAAACGGATGGATATTTCAAAATTTTATTGTTACTATCTTAATGTACATTAAAAAGCATTTAAGAAACAACATTCACTGTTTAAAAATAACTCCAGTAAGATGGTGTCCTTCCCGATTGAGACATTCTTGTAGGCGATTTCTGAAACAGCCCATTTCCAATTGCAACATTTCCGAATAGCGTTGTGCATTCACAGTAACTGCTTGCTCCCTGTCATTTTCAAAAAAATACGGGCCTATGATTTCCAATGAGGACATTGCGCACCAAACTGTTACCTTGCTTGAATGGAGTGGTGTTTGATGGAGTTGTTGAGGGTTTTCATCACTCCAATATCGGAAATTTTGTTTATTCACAAAACCGGAGAGATGGAAATGTGCCTCATCGCTCATCCACAGGTTGTGAACAAGGTCCTCGTTTTCATCAAACATGTCCAACAACGTTTGACAAAAACACCGTCGAGCTGCAAAATCGTTTTCATTCATAGCCTGAACAACCTGAATATTGTATGGGTGATGGTGTAAATCTAACCTCAAGATTCTTTGGACGCTCGTGTTTGCCATGCCAAGCGCAGCACTCTGTCGACGCGCCGATCTCCGAGGGGTTCTTTCCACAGCAACTCTCACGCGGTCAATATTCGCGGGAGTTCGCACTGATCTTGCACTGCCACCCCTTCTGCTTCTCGTTTCACCAATTGCTTCAAAGTTTGTCACCCACAATTTGATTGAATTAACAGACGGCACTGGCTTATTTCGATTAATTTGAAAATTCTTCCGGAAACGACGCTGAGCGGCTGCATAACTACCACTTTGGTAAAACGCTTTCACAGCGAATGAACGTTGTTGTTTAGACCACTGCTCCATGACGACTGAAATGCTTAGTTGTGGGGGACACAATGGTAACCTTGCTAACTCGCTCCGCCCACTTTCACGGCTCTCCCGCCCTTTTCAAAAATGCAGGTTTGACTGGCTCAACCTTTATTTATCTGACCTACACGTGCCTCTTTGATTTAATTGTAAACAAGATGACTGAATGATCAAAATCAATGTCAAACTGGCCAAAACACTCAATTTCAGTGGGGGTTGAATAATTTTGAACACAACTGTACTTGCCTCTCATCCCACAGCGCAAAGGGTGGTCTGATCCACTGCTTCTGGTCGCGGGGAGCATCCAGGAGCTTAGCACTGCGCCACTGGTCGGGGACTCTGATTTTTAAAATTATGTGGGGGGGGGGTACAATTTTCTGTTTTTGCCTCGGGTGCAAAAGGAGCTAGCTACGGCTCTGAGGCAGATAAATTGCTTTGGTGTGTTTCACCGGCCTAAGACGTTGGCTTCATCAGGAATGGGCCATCTGCTACTGGTATATGGGGGGGGGGAAGAAGAGTGACTAACAATTGTATTTTTTTCTCACCTTTTGACTGTCCTGTATTCTATTATTTTATTTCTCGGCTTTTGACAGTCCCAGATTTTACTGTTTTTCTCAGCTTTTGACTGTCACAGATTTTCCGCGCAAAGAGGAACTGTGCTGTAAGGGGACAATCTACGCACCTGGACCACTTTAGGTAATTAAAGTGGTTATGCTGCCTGGAATGCCCCCCTACAGCCCTGTTTTGATTGTAGCGCAGTGTGAAGAGGAAGGGCCCTATTACATTCTTCGCACATACGTTTGCACCCTCGCAAAAACGCATTAATGCAAGGGAGCTAGCGTTATGGAGGTGATGGGGCCCTACATATATAGTGCACACACAGTACATGTACAAATACAGTACACACAGAATACATGCATGTATAGCAAAAGAACATTTAGCATAATATACACCCCCCAGAATAATATACACAGCACTGAGCCCCCAGACTATTTTCCCCAGTACACATGGATATTATTGACCCCCACTCATATGGATATTATTGACCCCAGCTCATATGGGTATATATTGCACCAGTTCACATGGATATGGCCCAGCTCATGGATATTGCCCCCCAGCTCTCATGGATTTTGCTCCAGCTCTCATGGATAATGCCCCAGCTCTCATGGATAATGCCCCCCCAGGTCTCATGGATAATGCCCTCCCCCAGGTTTCATGGATAATGCCCCAGCTCTCATGGATATGCCCCCCCGGTCTCATGGATAATGCCCCCCAGGTCTCATGGATTATGCCCCAGCTCTCATGGATATGCCCCAGGTCTCATGGCTATTGCCCCCAGCTCTCATGAATAATGCCCCAGCTCTAATGGATAATGCCCCCAGCTCTCATGGATAGTGCCCCCAGGTCTCATGGATAGTGCCCCCAGGTCTCCTGGATAGTGCCCCCAGGTCTCATGGATTGTGCCCCCAGGTCTCATGGATATTGCCCCCAGGTCTCATGGATAATGCCCCCAGGTCTCCTGGATATTGCCCCCAGGTCTCATGGATTGTGCCCCCAGGTCTCCTGGATTGTGCCCCAGCTCACCTCTCATTGGCGGCGGCCGCGTGCTTCCTGCTTGAACGGCCGCTGACAGGAAGTGCAGCCGCTTGCCTGGGATCAATGAAACAGCCTGCCTGTTTTATCCCAGGCGAGCGGCTGCACTTCCTGTCAGTGGCCATTCAAGCAGGAAGCAAGCGGCCACTCGCAATCGTTTCGGGCTGGGCGCTTCACAGCTGTGAAGGGGCGCAGCCATGGCTCGAGTCCTGCTGGAAAGCTGTGGGAATGCAGGTTCCCGCAACCTGCGTTCCCGCAGCGTTCCCGCAGGACTCGAGCCATGGCTGCGCCCCTTCACAGCTGTGCCCGAGGCACGTGCCTCACTCGCCTCGCCCTTCCTACGGCCCTGATCTGCCTTCTCGAGCTCCTAGCAGTCATATAATAGCATCTAGTCTTAGGATGCCCACCTGCTTATAAGCCTCTCTGTCACATTTCCCCGTTCCAGCCCTGTCCCCCTGCCCTCTGTATTCTTTATGCCTGTGTTTCCCTTATGGTTCTGTGTGTTGCTTTCCCTGGATTGCAGCTCAGGGGTTAAGTGACTTCTTCGTTAGCTCTCCTGCTGGTGATGTGTGTTTATCACCTCCCTTTAGATTGCAATGGGCCTTTATCCCATTGCTCTTGAATTTTGGTTCACTTTCAGTTATTTTATTTATTTATTTATAAAGGATTTTACCAGGGAGAATACATTGAGATTTCTCTCGTTTTCAAGTATGTCCTGGGTTCAAGAACATGGTTACAGAAATACAAAGTAGTAAAATGCAAGAAATTAACGCAAAACAAATATACAGATTAACAGAAAATAAATATGTAGGAAATATAGTCACTATGTTACATTTTTACAGGTGCATTCTGTATATAGTCACTATCTTACATGTTTACAGGTGCATTCCTTATTGAGGCATGTTAATAGGGAGATCTTAAGGGACTTTAGACTGGGGGAAGATTTGATGGTGTCTGGGAGATTATTCCATAATTGCGGTGCTCTGTAGGGAAATGAGGATCGAGTCACTGTCTTTTTGTATTGTGGTATTGCAAGTAAGGTGCCGGTCCTGGATCTGAGATTATAGGATGAGGGAACTGCTGAGGGAAGCAGCCTATTCAGGTAGGGTGGTAGCTTCCCAGAAAAGCTCTTAAACACCAGGTTGGAAAGGTGAAGGATGCGTCTAGATTCCAGCGACGGAAAGTTTAGCTCTTTTAACATGTCACAATGGTGGGTCATGTAGTTACATTGTAGCACAAAGAGACAGAATGAGTTATAAAATGTAGTAAGTTTCTGGAGGTGCGTTTGCGGGGCAGCTGCATACACTACATCTCCGTATTCAGTAGCTGGCATAAGCATTTGTTGTACAATCTGCTTTCTTACCGCGGGGCTCAGGCAGGATTTGTTTCTGTACAGGGCACCTAGTTTGGGGTAAATTTTAGATGAAAGTTTATCAATGTGGGGGCCAAAGGATAGATTTGGGTCTAACCACATACCTAGATATTTGAGAGAAGTGACTGTGGTCAGCGTGCCATTTGATTTTGTCCTGACACATAGATGGGGTGTTTGCAATTTGTGTAGTTTAGGTGCTGTTCCAAAGAGCATTGTAACAGTTTTGTCAGCATTTAGAAAAAGTTTGTTATCTTTGATCCACTTTTCTACCTCTGTGAATTGGTCTTGCAGCACGGCCTCCAGCTGTAGGAGATCTGGTTTGCTGGTATAGATTACAGTGTCGTCTGTGTACATGTGTACAGTTGAGGCTTTGCAGACATTGGGCAGATCATTTATGAATATTGTGAATAGCAGGGGGGCCGAGTATCGAGCCTTGGGGTACACCACGCATGACTGGGAGGGGGAGGGAAGTGCTGTCATATAATGGATGCATATTGTGACCGATCAGACACATATGATTGAAACCAGGTTAGCGTGCGATCACCAATACCAGAGTTTTTAAGTTTTTGTAATAAGATGCCATGGTCTACTGTGTCAAAGGCCTTGGCAAAATCAAGGAAGATGACTCCAGTTAGGTTTTCTTGTTCCATGCCAGCCTGGATATCATTGGAAACTTTTAAAAGGGCAGTTGTGGTTGAATGATTTGGACGGAAGCCGGATTGATCTGGGGTTAAATAGTTTCAATACTGATAGTAATCGCATAATTGAGTGTAAACACATTTTTCCATTTTTAACATTACAGGAAGCAATGACATTGGACGGTAGTTGGATACAAAAGTATTGTCTCCACTTTTATGGATAGGTACCACTCTCGCAGTCTTCCAGAGTTTGGGTATACATCCAGTCGCCAGTGATTCATTGATTAGGGTTGCAACAGGTTTTGCAATTGCCGGCGCGCTGATTTTCAGCAGCATTGCTGGGATTTGGTCAGGTCCTGACTGGTGTTTCATTTTTTGGTTACAGAGAAGTTTAGTAATGGCACTGACAGGCACCGGTCTAAAACTGAATTTCTCTTTGATACAGGGATTTTGCACAGTTGGAAGGATCTGACTTGTGTGCTGCCATTCTGAATGTGTTTCAATTGCTAGTTTAGCAATCAAGGTGTTGGCGCATCCAACAAAATAGTTATTAAAGGCATTTGCTACATCTAGGGGGTGTTGCAGGCAGGGCCGGATTAACATAGGGGCAGATGGAGCAGCAGCTCCAGGCCCATGCCCCAGAATAGGCCCAGAGAAAAAATAACAATGTCTGCATTGATGGACATTTGGACCTCATTATCTCCACCACCATAGCAGCTACAGGGTCATGTCAGGTATCACTGGAAAGGCCAGCGCATGGCCTTTCCAGTGGTACCAAACATGACCAGGTTTTATGTAATAATAATAAATATTTCTTTATTTTTTCTTTCTAACACAGCAATACTTTCCACTTTTCGGTTATAAAGTGAACAATGATGCTGAACTAACTCACCATCTCAAGTGTGGAGGTGATGGCACGATCCGTTATTACGAATTGTTACACCAAAAACCTAAACCGCCGCACTGCAGCAAAGTGCACTGGGAAGGACTTTGGAACCCTGTGTCACTAATCTTTACACCTCACAAGGTCAAGGGAGGTGTCATTGGACAGGACAGAGTCTGGCCTTTGCATTAATACCAAACATGACCACGAAAAATCTAAAAGAAAGGAAAACCAAAAAAACATTTTTATATCTACTTCTTTTTAGTTCCAATGCAATGGCATTGTCCATTTGTCACGTATAAAATGAGCAATACCACTGCCATTACTCACCTTCTCTTTTCCCACGCTGGAAGCAAGATCTGTGTTTTATACATAGCCATATTATTCATAAAACATCATCCTCCAAAACACAAGGGAAATATTTCATTTTTTTGGTTAAAATTGTATATTTTCTCAGAAAAATGCAGTAACAGGTTCCCATTTCAATTTTTTTAACAAGATTGCCCTATAGAATATATAACCACAAAGGTTTGGATGATAAAATGTGAAAAATTATTTTACACGCTGCAAATGATTGAAATCTGAATGGAAATGTCCTCACACAGTATCTGCCTGATTAGATATACCCGTATCTGCACTATTAAATAACCTAATATATGTTGTCATTTCACTAAATTAAAAAAAAAGCCCATCAAAATCTTCAGCTCCAGGCCCACAGTGATCTTAATCCGGCCCTGGTTGCAGGGTTTGCTTGTTTACTTTGACAGCAGATGGTTGGGAGTGGACAGGGGGCGATTGTATGTTATTTATGATTTTCCAAAAATTTCTCGGGTTTGATATGTTATTGTTTAGATTTTCATTGAAGTATTGGGCTTTGGCCATTTTTGTTTGCTTTGTGCACGCATTCCCGCCAATCTCGGTATTCACAGTGATCTTTCATAGATCCAGTACTCTTGAAATTTGACCAGAGTAAATCTCTAAACTGGTACATGTGTGTGAGGTCAGCTGTAACCCAGGGGAGATGTGCCCCTTTGACTTGCACTTTATGCAGCGGAGCATGGGCATTCCAGACCTGCAGGAGCTCTGACTGAAAGTATTCAATTGCACAGTCGAGGTCTGGGATTAGGTTTAGCCTGTACCACGTGAGGCTTTTGAGATCATTTAGGAAGGATTCAAGATTAAATTTCTTGAAGGACCTGGTGATTATTACCTTTGGGGGAGATTTTGTGGCCTTTGTTTGCGCACACAGTACACTAGACAGTGATCACTGAAGCTATTAGTGAAAACACCTGCCTCCTGTATTCTATCAGGACATGAGGAGAGAATCCATTCCAGCAAGGTATGGTTAAGGCTTTTCATATTAAAGCGAGTGGGGAGGAGATTAATTGTGTTAACTGGAAAGCCTTAAACTGGGAGCAGTGTTTATTGTTTTTAGGATTCAGCCAGTCAAGTTCCTGATTCTTGCTGAGTGTTTGTTCCTGAGAGCTCCCTACTGGTTATTCTGTTCAAGTTTATGTTTTTTTTTGAGAAAGGATTTTACCAGGAAGGATACATTGAGATTTCTCTCGTTTTCAAGTATGTCCTGGGTGGCGAGTATGTACCGTTAGGTGTCTTGCCCAAGGACACTTACTGGAGAGGTGCTCGTCGGGATCGAACCCATGTCTCCACAGGCTCTCTCCACGCAGAGTAGTTACCTCTACGCCACCCAGCAGGGTCTTGTCTCCTTATCTGTCTGTTTCTTTAGTTAGTCCAGGTTCTAGTTCATGTCCAGTCATTCCTGTGTATATAGTTCTAGTGTTTTTCCTTTGTCTGGTTATATTATATTTGTAAAAAAGAAAAGGGCGCAAGAACATATGGTAATTGAAAGAACGTATACCTCTGGAGTACCCCAGATACAGTAGAGGTACTCCTAGGGTGCACAGTGGACTGGTTTCTCAAAAAGCACTCTGCTTCTTACTTGATCTATACAGCATGTACTGAAAACCAAAAGAGAAAATATATTGTGCAGTATATTTAATGAAAAAATCCTAAAAATCACAGTGTTAAAACAAATTCACAAAAGTGGAGCACATAAAATATGTGCAAATCCGCATTTGCCACAATGGCTAGAACCTCCCGATATCTTTGTTTATTCTGATCCTCCAGTCTGCAGTCCATCAACACATAGATTGAAGTCCGTTGGAACGAGATACTTGCTCAGCAAAGAAAATTCGGATTAGTCTCTGGCATGTAGGACTTGCTCAATGCATTTCGTGGGAAACAACCCACTTCCTCAGGAGATAGTCCCCAAATGTCCTTACATCTATTTTACACACTCCCACATGAACAATAATTGAAAAATACAAAACGGCTGGTCTTAATTGCAAAGGGACGCTGGAGACTGCCCGCGCATGCGCCCTCAGTGGCACACATCAGTGGATTTCCTCTAGCCAGAAAACCATCGATGTGTGCCACTGAAGGCGCATGGGCAGAAATTCTCCGGCGCCTTTGAGTATCGTGAACGATGAAGACGTAGATCAAGTAAGAAGCAGAGTGCTTTTTGAGAAACCAGTCCACTGTGCACCGTAGGAGTACCCCTACTATATCTGGGGTACTACAGAGGTATACGTTCTTTCAATTACCATCTGTTCTTGCGCCCTTTTCTTTTTTCCTAATTTGTACTAAAAGGGTTAACAAGGTACCCTCGATAAGAGGCTGCAGTGGGGAAGATACTACCTGTGTATTTATTTGTTGGTTATGTTATATGTTTTGCATATATAGGTTCTGATCCTTTTGCCTGGCTGACTCTCTCCCGGTTCTGGATCCCTGGCTTCTGTATAAGGTATACGTTCTGTTTTTTTTTTTAAATACTTTATTTTGAAGGAGTCAGGGTTAATCATACAAACAGTAAAACAGCATATGAATGAATTGGGGTCCAGTACCCAACCCAATTTTTTCACTTATGAGGAAAAAACCACTAGATGACTTCCTGCAGACACAGAATATTAAGGGTTATAATATTTAATATGTGGGTAAAAGCTTCTTGATCCAAGGAGAAATCTGACTGCCATTCTGGGGTCAAGAAGGAATTTTTTCCCAGTATGTTGTATATTGGCAAGCATTTCAGACTGGGTTTTTTGCCTTCTTTTGGATCAACAGCAGTAGGTTATGTGGGAGAGGCTGAACCGGATGGACGCATGTCTTTTTTCAGCCTATATAACTATGTGACTATGTGACTATGAGGAGACACACAAAGAGAGCGAAGAAGAGACAACAGAAGTACAAGACACACTGGGAAGGGGGGACAAACACCACATAAAGACTACACAAAACAATACACAATAACAAACAAAGGCACTGAGTGAGCCGAGAACAAGCCGGAGTGCGATTAAAAGAGTTCCCCCATTCATCCCTAAAAGGTTACTGCGCCCCAAAGGAGTCCCAGGTATCCCAAACTTTCCGGTATGCCGGCAATGTATAATGATTTTTTACTGAGAGTTCGTCCATTAACTGGATGTGGTCCAATATTTGCAGCAGACGTCTCTGTGAAGGGAGCTTTGGGGCCCTACAGGTCTCGGCCACAGCCTTCCTTGCTGCTAGTTAGATTTTTGAAAGGAGACGTTGCGGTGCAGGGTAAAGTCCAGTACAGGGTTAGCAAACAAATATGTCCAGGGGTTTCTTGGGATTCCAGGGCCGAAGATCTGTTCCAGCCGGGCCTGAACTGAGTCCCAGTATTTGGAAATCGCCGGACATGACCACCACATGTGTGCCTGGGTGCCCCTGCGCCCGCATCCCCTTCAACAGTCAACCGGGATAGCGGCTTCAGCCTTGTGGTGGAGCAATGGTGTGGTATACCACCTCATCATGGTCTTCAGTGCCTGCTCCTGCAAAGTAGTACAAATGGAGACTTTCCGTGCAGCCTCCCAGATGTCCATCCACTCATCTCCTTCAAGAGTCGATCCCAGGTCTCTCTCCCATGCGGTCATGTAGGTGACGGTAGGCAAGGAGGGAGTGCACACCAAGTGGGTATAGAGTCTAGAAATAAGGCCCCGGGGCGGATCTCCAGACAAGCACAGTCGTTCAAAGAAAGTGAGGGGGGAAGAGCCCACTGTTTTATTCTCGGGGGTAGAGGCGAAATTATGAAGTTGCATTTATCGGAAGAAATCCCGTGGGACCAGCTGGTGACGGGCGGCCATAGAGTCAAAAGCGTAAAGTCCAGAGCGATCTTGCATGTCCCTGATCCGCAGGATACCCCCCCCTGATAAATCTATAAAACCGTTCCGGTTACTGTCCTGGCAGGAACTGTGGATTTCTCCATAGTGGGAGCATGGAAGATAACTTTTGGCGGAGCTTCTTTGGGGAGGCGAGGGAGTCCCATAGAGTTATCGAGTGTCGTAGTGGAGGACAGGGCACAGGCACAGCGGGTCGAAGGCTTTTTGGCGCCATATCAAGTATCTAGGATCCTCCGATGACATGCTCGCTGTTTCAAAGTCCACCCAGTGGCGAGTATTAGGCGGGGAGTGCAGCGCCACCACCTGTGATAGTTGCGCAGCTTGGAAGTACCATAGCAGATTAGGAAGGCCAAGGCCCCCGCTCCCTTGGGCAGGAGAGTGAAGAACGAGCCACCCTGCGTCTCCCCCCTTTCCATACAAACGCATCAATATGAGATTGCAAAAACCTTGTCGAGGTTAACCTTCTACCCCGAGACAGCCAAAAAGCAGGACAGCAAGGTGGAGGTAGCCTCCAGTGAGGATTCTGGGGAAGTCAGGGTTAGTAATACGTCATCCGCGTAAGCGGATACTTTAAAGGAGTCGTCGTGGACCGTGATGCCTTTAATGTCAGGAGAGGAGCGTATGTGTATTAGCAGGAGTTCAAGGGTGAGAGCGAAAAGGAGGGGAGAGAGAGGATATCCCTGGCGAGTGCCATTATGAATAGAAAAAGGAGATGCCTGAGATCCAGGGATGGAGACATCGGCCCTAGGGTTGTGGTAGAGGGCCCGAACAGCGGTGCAGAAATGGGGGGGGGAGACATACATTCCAGTAGGGAAAATATGAATGGCCATTCGATGCGGTCAAATGCCTTCTCCGCGTCCAACGACAGGAGCACAGAAGGATGTCCTGCCGTTTCCAAGTGCCAAATCGCGCTAGCTGTCCTATGTGTGTTCTCGTATGCCTGACGCCCCGGGATGAACCTCACCTGGTCTGGGTGTACTATAGACGACAATAGTGGATTAAGTCTGGTAAATCAAGAGTTTAGCATAATTCTTGACATCCAGATTCAGCAGGGAGATGGGGCGGTACCCAGATGGAGTGGAGAGGTTTTTGCCTGGCTTAGGGAGAACCACCAGAGATGCTAAGAGTGAGTCGCTCGGGAAAGGGCTGCCCCCCTTTACCACATTAAATAAAGGGACAAGGTGGGGGCCCAAGACCGGGAAGAAGGTCTCATAGTAGCGGGCCATGAAACCGTCCGGTCCAGGAGCTTTGTTAGGTTTAAGTGAAGTCACGGCCTCCGAGATCTCCTCAAGACAGAAGTCTCTCGCAAGCGCCTCACCCTGGGCCGTCGAAAGAGTGGGTAGGTCGATGTCAGAGAGAAAGGAATTAATGTTCGCTAAATGGGATGCAGTGGGGGGCAAGTGGAATGGGAAATTATTGTATAGGGAGGAGTAGTAGTCAGTAAAGGCACGCTTAATACTTTTGGGAGAGCTGAGCGATCTACCTGAAGAATCTTTGAGGGAGGGGATACGGGTCACCGGAGGGCGAGGGTGAATCTGTTGCGCCAACAGAGTGTCCATTATTTGCAGATTCGTAGTATCTGCGCTTCGTCTAGGTCATTGCACTGGCAACATCCTCGAGCAACAACCTGTTCAAAGCATGTTGGGTACCCTGCAGGCGGTCAAAACCCTCCTGTGAGGGCGCTGATTTATGCGCGAGTTCTAGATCATGCAGCTCATGCTGCAATTTCAGTACGCGGCGCAGCTTTAAGCGTTTGCAGTATGACATCCTCTTAATAATCTCCCCCGTAACATAGCTTTGTGCGCTGCCCAGACAGTGGAAAAAGAGACGTCCCCCGTGAGGTTGTCACGGAAGTACGCCTCCAGCTCCCCCGTCAGATCCTCCACCAACCCAGTATCCTACAATGTGTGAGAGCCGAGCCGCCAGTTCCACACCGGAGAGCAGTCGGGGAGGCTGAGCTCCAGGGCTACCTCCGCGTGGTCCGACCAACTGATAGTCCCTATAGAGGCCGCTTTTACCCAGGGGAGCAGGGAGGGGGAGAGGAGGATGTTGTCAATCCGGGAGTAGGAACCATGGGGATTAGAATAAAAGGTGAAATCTTTAGTGGAGGGATGGGAGACCCGCCAAACGTCAATCAGTGCCCGCTGAGTTAAGAATGCACCGAACAAGGCATCCTGTCTGGAGCCAACGGCTGCAGGATGGGATCTGTCAATCGTAGGGCATGGGACTGCGTTGAAATCCCCACAGACAAGGACCTCCCCAACGGCACATCTGTCCAAGTCAGAATGGAGAGTTTCCCAGAATAGCTTGTCCGGTGCGTTCAGAGCATATACACTAACCATGGTGAGGGCGTCTGTCCCAGGGTGCCGGTGAGTATAACATAGCGACAGGCTTGGTTAGTATAAACATCATGTTTTGTAAAAAGACAGTTTTTATGCACAAAACGATAGCCACTCCGTTGAGTTTGATGAGAGCGCAGGAGGAAAACACCTTGGAGAAACGGGGGTCACGTAGCCTAGTCGAGTCCTGCCGAGGCAGTCTAGTCTCCTGGAGAAATGCAATGTCAACGTGTTTACGTTCTGGGGGGACTTTAACCCCTTCACGTTAAGTGAAAGGGCAATCACCTGCTTAGGTGGCATCAAGGAACCAAGGGATGAGGTGATGTTTTACTCCAGCGCTCCCAACCCACATTAGTGCCAGACCGACAAATACAAACAGGACAACACGCACGCAAATGAACAAAGTGAACAAAGACAAGACACAAAAAGGGGAAGAAAAGAAGGGGAAAAGAGAAGGAGACAAAAAAGCAAAAGAGGAAAGCCAGAGACAATCTCAGTAGAGTCGAGTAGTCCCTCGAAGGGGGGGACGGCTAAGGAGGACACGTACTCCATACATGCCACCTCCCCAATTGACACGTGAAGCAGCACAGAGATATGAACTTATAAAGAACCCAAAGAACAAGAAACTTGTCAAGATATCTTATACTTAAGTCAGAACAGAATTAGAGAATTAGTTAACTAAACAGGAATCATAACATTCGATAATGCCCAGCTTGCGCCGTGGGGAGGGAGAGAAAAACCTCAGCCTCAACAGGGGCCGGCTCCCAAGTGACCACAGGCTCGGGTACCCCACCAACAGCCATGTTGCCCGATGTGCCCTTAAATGGAGATCATCGCTGAGGTGAGGTCAGCTGAGCGGAGAAGATCCGGGCCCACAAGGCCCCGTTGCATTCCTCTCACGTTGGACGGTGAGGGGAGCCCGATGAGGGAACAACCTCCTATTCAACCTCCACAGGCTCCAAGGGTTGCAGCCAAGCCTCTGGCAGATGTAGCTCCAGGGCCGGAAGGCCGAGCTGGGCCAGGACGGCGGGAGCCCCCGTCAATGAGGCGCAGATGACAGTGGTGCCGTTATGAAAGGCCAGCATTTTCAAGGGGAAGCCCGACGCGAAGCGAACACCGTGGCCCCGCAGATGGTCAGCGAGGGGTTTCCAGGTGCGGCGTTGGGCCAGAGTGCTAGGAGCAAAGTCCTGGTAAACCTTGAGCTCAATATCCTGGTACAGGAGGGGAGAGTCACGCAAGGCTCGCAGCACGGCTGATTTCAAAGTGAAATAGTGGAATCGGAAGATAACCTCCATCGGGCCTGCCGGAGGGGCCGCTCTCACTCTTAATGGGCGACGTACCCGGTCCAGTAGTAGCTGGTCAGCAGTGAAATCGGGTAGAAGGGAGTGCAGAAGGCCCATCACCGTGTCCTTCAAGGCAGCCGAGGACACCGACTCCAGGAGCCCCCGGAGTCGTAGGTTGTTCCGTCTCGACCTGTTGGATAGGTCCTCCACTTGCTGCTCCAGTTGCTGGATGCGGTCTGCCAGCACATTGGATCTGTCGACCACTGTGTTATGGCCCCTGAACGGTGTCGTCACCGCTTCCTCCAGTGCGGATGTTCGGGCACCAATCGCCTGCACCTCCACCCGAATGGCGCGAGACGATTTGTCCAGCTCACCCGCCAAGAATTGTCGGACCTCGACCAGCCAGCCGAGGATCTGCTGTATGTCGCCTTTGGTGGCCGCCTCCGGGCGTCCGCCGGGGCTGGAGCATGTGGAAGAGGCTGTCGGGGAAGCCCGGCCGCCATCTTGACGGCTAGGCCCAGATGATAGTGGGCGAAAAATCGGGGCCACTGAGGTGCCTGGGGTCCCCTTCGCCCTTGGCATTTTAGCGGGAGACATCAGTGGGCAGTCTGCAGCGGTATGGGTCAATGTGGATCAGCTCGACTCCGGTGAATCTCGGGTTCTTTGCTCGTTAGGACGGAGACATCAGATCACACGTCTGTTCTCATGCCGCGCCACTACGTTCTGTTTTTTGACTCCTGGCATTTTCTTGACTTTTCTATTTGGATGCTCCTTGTCTGAACCGTTGATATACACTATATTGTCAAACGTATTCACTAACCCATCCAAATAATCAGAATCAGGTGTTCCAATCACTTCCATGGCCACAGGTATATAAAATCAAGCACCTAGGCCTGCAGACTGTTTTTACAAACATTTGTGAAAGAATGGGTCGCTCTCAGGAGCTCAGTGAATTCCAGCGTTGAACTGTGATAGGATGCCACCTGTGCAACAAATCCAGTCGTGAAATTTCCTCGTTCCTAAATATTCCACAGTCAACTGTCAGCTGTATTATAAGAACGTGGAAGTGTTTGGGAACGACAGCATCTCAGCCACGAAGTGTTAGGCCACGTAAACTGACGGAGCGGGGTCAGCAGATGCTGAGGCGCATAGTGCGAAGAGGTCGCCAACTTTCTGCAGAGTCGATCGCTACAGATCTCCAAACTTCATGTGGCCTTCAGATTAGCTCAAGAACAGTGCACAGAGAGCTTCATGGAATGGGTTTCCATGGCAGAGCAGCTGCATCCAAGCCATACATCACCAAGTGCAATGTAAAGCGTCAGATGCAGTGCACGCCACCACTGGACTCTAAAGCAGTGGAGACGTGTTCTCTGGAGTGACAAATCGCGCTTCTCCATCTGGAAATCTGATGGACAAGTCTGGGTTTGGCAGTTGCCAGGAAAACGGTATTTGTCTGACTGCATTGTGCCAAGTGTAAAGTTTGATGGAGGGGGATTATGGTGTGGGGTTGTTGTTCAGGAGCTGGGCTTGGCCCCTTAGTTCCAGTGAAAGGGACTCTGAATGCTTCAGCATACCAAGACATTTTGGACAATTCCATGCTCCTAACTTTGTGGGAACAGTTTGGAGCTGGCTCCTTCCTCTTCCAACATGGCTGTGCACCAGTCCACAAATCAAGGTCCATAAAGACATGGATGACAGAGTCTGGTGTGGATGTACTTGACTGGCCTGCACAGACTCCTGACCTCAACCCAATAGAACACCTTTGGGATGAATTAGAGCGGAGACTGAGAGCCAGGCCTTCTCGTCCAACATCAGTGTGTGACCTCACAAATGCGCTTCTGGAAGAATGGTCAAAAATTCCCATAAACACACTCCTAAACCTTGTGGACAGCCTTCCCAGAAGAGTTGTAGCTGTTATAGCTGCAAAGGGTGGACCGACATCATATTGAACCCTATGGATTAGGAATGGAATGTCACTTAAGTTCATATGCGAGTCAAGGCAGGTGAGCGAATACTTTTGGCAATAAAGTGTATGTACTTATGCATATTCCGGTCTTGTCTATAGGTCCTTAGACTCTGCACGGCGCTGCTGTATTATTTTCCTTAGAGCAGATCCGGCTACCTCTAAAGACCAGTCTTTCAGAGTAGGGCTGCTGTTTACCGTGCAGGGTCTCTGGCCTAAGTTGTCTACTCAGTATTGTCTGCATATTGGGGCTTTCCTATGTACCAGGACCTCACCGTGGCGAGTGCAAGGTGCCCTCTTTGTGATGGATTATGACACTCTCTATCCATAACATATAGATCAGTCTAGCGACAATTATTAGGCCTTTGCCTTATTCATCAGATATTGGGGTTTATGACTACACCCCATTCTGAGCGCTGCTTGGTATATTTTTACCTTTTTTCTTTTTGCAATCTACCCTATCTAATACGGTCCCTTGAAGAACCGTTTCCTACCTGTCACATCTTTGGCCCCCGCAGCGTGTGGGGAGCCCGGGCACCCGGCGGCATCGCTGGCTGGCCAGGTGCCAGGAGCCCGAGCTGGCAAATTGGCGTGATGACACAGAGCCGCTGGCTTTAAATACAGGGCGCGAGATTCAGCTCATCGCCCTGACGTGGAGTTATTCCCGCATCGCCAGCTGATCTCGTTACTGTCTCAGTTTGTTTTCTTCAGTTGCCAATTCTGCTTGCACGAGGACCCTGCTTGTGTTTTGAACCCGGACTGCCTGTTGACTATTCTTACGCTCTTGCCCTTTATTGTTGTATGTTGTGCTTGTATATGTACCGATCATACCGCATGGTCTCCGATTGTGGCTCTGCCCTGCAGGTTGCTGAATCAGTCAACCCACGATGCCTCTCAAGCAGTAACGGTTTCCTCCTTGATTGCTGCTGAGGTATCCCATGTGAGTTTAAAAACACCCATATGTTTCAATGGGAATTCTGTTTCTTGTAGAGGGTTCATTACACAAATTGACATTATGTTTGAACTCAATCCTGGGATGTGTCCCACAGACAGAGCTAAGGAGGGTTATGTTATTAACCACCTAACAGAAAAAGCTTTGCTTTGGGCGACTCCTCTATGGGAATTAAAGAGACCAATTGTATATAACTTTGTCGAGTTCATGAAAGACCTTTGGCGCACTTTTGATCCTGCAAGATGGGCAACTGGTGCTGCCAGGGCAATATGGAGTATAAACCAGGGTACTCGCAGAATGGCTGATTAAGCATTGAATTCAAAACCGTGGCAGCAGAATTGCAATGGCCTAATGATGCACTTACTACGGCCTTCCTGAAAGGTATTTCTGATACACTCATGTATGAATTGGCTCCTTTGTCGCTACCCGAGGAACTAGATGATCTGGTTGATTATTGCATAGCCCTCGATGATCAAATTCACGATAGGAGGTCTGGCCGTAGTAAGTCTCGTAAACCTCCCCAAGATACTTCTTCCACTCCTAGGATGGCTCGCAACGCCTCACCTCCTGGGGTGGTCTCGGCTGAACCCGAACCAATGCAGTTAGGTTGGTTCAGCATCTCTGGGTAGGAAAGACAACATCACCTCAAAGAAGGCCTGTGTTTGTATTGTGCAGATTGGGACATTGTAACCGAAAATGACCCCTAACAACCCAAACGTTTGTCGATGTCGGGTAAACGAGTATGCCTTGAATCCCCTGAGAGACAGGTTCTAGGTACTACCATATTGTCTCTCGTTTCCAATAAGAAAAAGAGATCTCGGTTGGTGGTTCCGGTGTCAGTTGCTTGGGAAGATATCAAGCTTGACACTGCTTGCAGCTCTAAAATAGTGGAGCTACTTGTTGGAGGGTACCAAAGATCCTGTAATCATAATCACAGATCATAAGAATCTTGTCTATATGGGTGATGCTAAACATCTGAATGCTAGACAGGCAAGGTGGTCTTTGTTCCTGTTTAGCTTTAACTTCTTTCTGACTTATCGTCCTGGTTCTAAAAACACCAAGACAGATGCTCTGTCAAGACAGTATGAGTCCTATGAACAACATACGTTTGATCAAAGCCCCATTATTCCTCAAGAGAGGATCCTAGGTACACTCTCCTCACCGTGTCTTCTCCTCTCTTGGAGAGACTACAATCTGTTCAGGGTACCGCTCCCGCTGAGAGACCTCCTGGTAAACGCTTTGTTCCTGAAGGAGAGAGAATACAGGTTATAACGGTCTAGCACGATACAAAGCCCTTTTCTGCACATGGGTATAACAAAAACCCTAGCTACTCTTGAAAAGAAGTTCTGGTGGGCAGGCATGCGAAAGGATGTCAAGGAGTATATAGCCACCTGTGAGGTGTGCTGTAGAAGCAAGAATCTTAAGACCTTGCCTATAGGCTTGTTACAACCCTTGCTGGCCCCTGAGAGACCATGGGCCCACCTGTCTATGGACTTTATTACAGATTTACCTGTATCTCAAGGTAATACAGTAATCCTTACCATTATGGATAGGTTTTCCAAAATGGCTCATTTCGTGCCTCTTGCCAAGTTGCCCTCTGTATGAAGACTGGTACCAGCTTTATGGCAAAGTGTTGTGAGACTGCATGGAGTCCCACTGGGTTTCATGTCTGATAGAGGCACTCAGTTTGTGTCCAGGTTTTGGAGAGGTTTCTGTGAGAATCTGGGCATAGAGTTAAGCTTCTCCACTGCCTATCATCCTCAAACTATAGGGGCAGCTGAGAGAGCTAACCAAAATGTGGAGCAATACTTAAGATATTTTGTATCTGAAGAACAAAACGAGTGATCAGATCTGTTTGGGAGTATGCTAGATTGGAAATACTAGCACAATACTGGACCCTCCCTGTAAACTGATATAGGGAATAAAAGGCAGTGTGGAAACATTGCAAGTATCAAATATAATGAATGGAAACAGACCTTCGAGGGTCTGTGGGTATAGGAAAGCATGAGAAAACACACAACCTTTATGAAGAGACCTATCAAGGAACAAACAATACAGGCTTGAAAAAAAAAGGCGCTCCCAGTAGCTAAGGAATATTTCTATCAAGCCAGAAAAAACACAGTTTCCAGAGCAAGGATTAAAGGGTCCCTAAAGCCTGTATTGTTTGTTCCTGATAGGGCTCTTCATAAAGGCTGTGTGTTTTCTCATACTTTCCTATACCCACAGACCCCCGAAGGCCTGTTTCCACACTGCCTTTTATTCTCTATATCAGTTTCCAGGGTGGGTCCAGTATTGTGCTAGTATTTCCAATCTAGCATATTCCCAAACTTCTTTATGACCTCTTTTTTGTAGTGGCCTTTATTTTACTTATGTTCTTGCCTCCGCTGAGACATATATACGTTATGTTTGTCCTAGGTAAGCACTGCGACTGTGTCTGTCTGCCTACCACAATACAGCTTTGAAAGCATTCCATCTCCACTCTCTCTAGCAATTTAACATTGTGATACCTCCATTACCCCACTGCAGTACTTTTCATTTATGGAACATCCAGACCTAAATTTCGGAAACATAGCTTTAAGAGATTGAAGCATAAAGGTTTTATTTTCTTTAAACAAATCGGGCTCGATTACATTCTTCACGCAAAAATGCACGGTAAAGTGTGAATTTTTGCGCGAAGCGTTAAACATTAACGTGCGTAAATTAATGCTGGTATTACAATCCTGGCGCATTATTTCATCCGTCAAAAAATAACGCAAGTAAAAAAGACGCGCAAATATGCGCGCGCATTAACGTTGTGCACAGAAATCGGTGTGCGGACTGTTTTTTCACGAGATTTACAAGTTTTTGCGCCTGTCAAAGTCAATCTGCGCATATATGCTGCATTAAAAAAAAAAACACGCACAACTTCTTAAATTTATTGTGTAAATTCATTCAAATAGAATGTGTAACTATACTTTTTTGCTGTATTTTTATTTTGGGCTGGTATATTTGGTTTCGGCCAGGATGTTCAGATTTGCCTTTAACACCAGCTTTTCAAAGACGTTAAAATTATGCGCGCAAAAGCTGTGCGTTAAATTTTGCACATAGATTGTAATACCATCCGCATACCAGTGCACAAACGCATTTGCACTCACAATGTTAAGTATAGGACGCGCGCAGTACAGTACGCTTGCACAGCATTCACGTAGGTTCACCCACGGTAGACGTTAACGCCATTTTTTCCGCGGACATTGTAATACGATGTTCAGTGCAAAGGGTTTTGCCCCTCTCGTTAATGCGTTTTTGCACACGCGTTAACGTTTGCGCGAAGAATGTAATAGAGCCCATCTTGTTTGAAAAATATGCAGTGGGTTCTGGGTCAAGGTTTGAAACGAAGTTCCATGTTCCATTAATGAATGTTATAGATTAAACTCCATCATCTATGTCAAAATGCTGGCCTTATAGATGTTGCTGAACTACAATTTCTAGAATTCTTTGAATGCAGTAGGTGTACAGAGAATCTTGAAATCTGTAGTCCAGTGACATCTGAGGTGTCAAAGTTTGGAGCTCTCTGCAATAATGGATAATAAAGGATTCTAGATATGTGTTAGTGCTTAGCCAGTCTAAGGAATCTTTCTGAACACTATAGGTTCTCTTACACCTGAAGTGGCAAGGTTAGCACCATCTTGTGTGTAATGTTTGAACGGATGTTAAGCTGAACAATACACATTTACACTTTTTAAAGGGCAATTCAATATGATTATCATAAAGAATTTTTTTTTTTTTAAAAAAAAACTTATAGGAGGCAGGAAACATTGAATGGGCAGAGAAAACATTGTAGGGTCTATTCACTAAAGGTGAAACTCAGGAGAATTGGCAGAAGAGAATAATCTAGACAAAATAGCCAATTTGGAAAGTGAGATAAATGGGAGGATTTTTCTGGTTTGGCTATTTTGATCTGGATTTTTCACTTCTCTTGACAATACTCCTGACTTCACCATTTTGTTAATAGACCTGTGTGAGTTTTCCAAATACTCACTTGTTTGTTAAGAACACATGGAAGAAACAGTGTTGTGTAAAGTTTGTTTGATGCAAGTCAAATATGAATATAAACACTACGGGCAGTATTACAAAGCTGGTGCTAACTTAACCAGAGCCGTTGTAAATTTACGAGAGCCATTATAGCCTATGGAGGTTTTAAGTTAACAACAGCTCTGGTTAAGTTAGCACCAACATTGTAATACTGCCCTACATATGTGCAAATTTGGAATGACAATGCTGAAGATCGCCCATGTGATGGTTGCATATCTCATACACAACTTTCAAACTTTGCCACCACTTTCTCACTCTACACACGTTACACACATCATTCTCCTTTCAATCAATAAAGAAAACACCCTCATATTTAGTTTTTTTTTACTTTTTATATATTTTCCTTATTTTTTGACTGCTTACAAAAGAAACTATTTGTCTGTTCTTAAAAAAATAGGGAAACGCACATTTACTCCCTCCCCCACAAAAAATCCCAAAACAAAACGGAAGATTTTTTTTATTTTTACGCATGAAAAACTATACAGATTAAAAACCCAAGTATTCAAATTCAACAGAATGTAATTACCCCGCCATTTAACCCATAAGTAGCCGAAAGAGGCTGATGAATTACAGTGCTTTGGGCTACATCTGGGTTTGTTTTAACCCTGTAAAAGGTCTGGGGGGAGGGGGTTCCCAAAATTTGGTATTTTCTCCTTCTAAACAAAACATAGTCTCCCTCCAATGGAATTCTAGTCCCCGCACCAGTTCAATACAATCCTTGGTAGGCTAGAGGGGCCACCGCCTCACCCCATACTTTCAAAGGGTCTAGGGACAAACACAACAAATTGCATATATTTAGGAGGCTTTGGAAGACACCAGAGATAAAACAAAAGAACTTGTCATCTGCATAAGATAAAAGAGGGAGAAGGTAAAATCTTTTGTAGAAAAAAGTAACTGAATTGTAGTTTTAATCTCTTGTAAATCCAAATCAACATGGCCTGAAGAACAGGTTATTTTCAGGCATCCCAGATTAATAGGACAATCTAGTTACTTCAGTAACAAGGTCAAGATCGAGCAGTCCTGGAATTATAGGTCTAATGGTAATAGGATTCTTTGGCTGGAAAATGTATAATTCATGACGTAATGATGTGTATATCTACATATAAGCTAAAAGAACTAGATGCAAGATGAAACTTATTATCAAATAAAAAGTTAAAAGGTCTAAGTGTAGGGGTGGAAAGGTTATATCATGCAGGTTACTTAAGAAATAGCAGAGACTACATTGGGAGGTTATGAGACGTGATAAGAGAATATATGCATGTATTACAAGTCGTGCTATACAGACGAATAGGAGTAGTTGCAGGGATAACCCATATAAAGCAACTTGAACAGGTAAATGAAGAGGCATGAAGAATCAATGGCTACGTTAAGCGAAATCGTAAGGTGAATCATAGGGACAACTTGAAATGTTTGCTATATTTAATGTAATTGAAATACACAGAACAATAAAGTGGTATAAAGTAAAGGAAGGCTACAAAAGGGAACATGTAATGAAATTAATCATTTCAGACTGTGTTGATATATCCAAGCAGGACTGGATGAATTTGACCAAGAGATGTAGAGAGACTGTTAACCTAGCTGGTCGTTAAAGACAATAAAAAATGGTATAATTGGAAATGGGAATGAATCAGCTAAAAAAGTAAAAGAGGACACGCAAGATCTAAAATCAATTGCACAGTCATGCTCTTAGTGCTTGATGGACTGTAAAATACTGGGAATAGCATCTAATGGGGTTACTGGTGACCGGTTTGATAATAAGACTGGACAAAGACCAAGAGGCTGGGCATTTGGGCTTGAATAAAAGAAATGTCAAGTACAGGAGAAGACAGGCTTCACCACAGCATACACATTACAGATTTGGGAGTATTGATCTAAACAGAGAACGAAATAAAGTCTTCTTAACAGCTGGACTGTTTTTTGTTCTTAATTCCTTTAATTAATCAGTACATTTTTGGATATAATAGTTCATGTGTGTTAACAGCCATTCAAGGAGACATTTGAGGAGGTCAGGGGTATTACATACTTTTTTAAAACCTATATTATACTGGAACAAAGTAATTTTTTCAAGGTCTAGAAATTTAAGTTTAATTATTTTTTATTTATTAGAAAAGTAATTTGGTCAATTTTTTTTTTACACTAAAGCTTGGTCAGTCAGACACTATGGGTGAAGTGGAATCCTACTAGTTGCTTCCTAAATCTCAGCATTCACTCTATGCTGGAAATACACAAACACAATGTTTTATGGTGAAATTTAAGACCGCTCACGTAATAAATGTTTCTCTCAGCAATGTCAATGGTTAACAGCCTCTCTTAGGGTAAGGATTTTGTGTATTGGGAGGGTGAGTAGACAGAAATATGGTTGAGGAGGAGGGAGACGGGACTGAAGAAATGTAAAAAGCCATTAAAACAAAATAATAAGAAATCAGAAATCATTAACTGTTTAATGTCTGTACACGTTTCATATTTCCTGTATACTGAAGTCAGAGCATGCAGCAAATGAGCAGTGGTTATTTCATCATTTGTCAGAAGGCAAGGCACATAATGTGATAGAAAATTCCGTGCAAATAAGGGAAAAAAAGATCATTTGTACATATTTAATGCTATATATATATATTTATATATATTTTTTGCGTAGGGTTTATTCTCTCTAGTGTTTTTTTTCATTTTTTCTATATAGGACTTTCTTTTATTACCTCCAACAAACATTTAAAAAACAGCAGACCTTTTACCCCAAAATTCTAGGTTGACCTAAGAAGGGTATCCCCAGAGAGTCTATTCTTCAACCCCACCACTTCTTCCTCACTCCTGGGGGTGTTTAGAATTACTAATATAATAGTATGTTTGTAAATGGTCGAAAACACAAAATAGAAAACAATCTTCCTAATGGCCACTGGAAGAAGTAGAACGATTGGTGATGAAGAGTTCTAATACGCCAGGTATGTTTCTATAACTATGGGGTTTATTATTGGATGGTGAGGAGGATGTTTGGAGGGATATCCCTGCAAGAGGGACCATATATACATATTTATTTTATTTTTTCATAAAACAGAGCAGCATGTCTGCTTTATACACCAGTATATAGTTTATTCCTTTGCTAAAATCCCTTGCAAAAACATAGTAGGGATGTTTCATTCATGGCAGTAAAGGAAAGGTTTTAAGTGTCTAAAATGCACTTTCCCTTGCTACCTCTAAAGGTTCTAGTGCCATATTTATATCTGCCATGCAGGTCCTCAGCCACAAGCCTGTAGGATAAGCCCAAGTATGGGAGTGATTGCCAGAGAAAGCACCATGCAGGTTATGCTATTATATGGCTAAGAGCTTTCCCCTTCTGTTAAATTATCTTCCTAATTTTATTTCTGCCTTGTGTAGCTGCTTCCATTATCACGAGTCAGAGTGAAGGATATAAATATAAGTATATCTAAACATATAATCACACACATAAGTATGTGCATATTTAAACACATGTTATGGGTTTGGGATATATAAACTCATTTTATATACAGTACATGGAAAAACAACCCAATTTAGAAAATACGCTCAGAGGCACATACTACCTCTGAAATGTACATGTAATTGCCATGACTGATTGGCTGGCCTTTAAACAACTTGAAAAAATGTAAATTCAGATTATAAGGCCTTCTCTGATAGCTCTTTTCGAGTTAGGAATACTGGAACACACAGTGAATGTTAAAAAAAAATAGATTTGGGCTCACAATGTATACAAAGCAAAATATATCCTGTACTGGCGTACATTGCTGACATGATGGTGTTCTTGCAAACTGAGCATATTAGTATTAGACTTTTCTGATGTGCTCAAATGTCATCATTATTGTTGACAGCTCCGAGAGTTTAATGTTCTGTCAAACTGGAAACATTTTTATTGGTACTATAGGGCAAAAGATGGACTTAAGAATATGTCTGAGAAAAAGGTCTATGACCAAAAATGTCCAATTTACAACAATGACCATGTGGTATGATAGGATTATATATAAATGATTAATGGGGTGGTGGAAAAATGTATGTTATGCAGGCAGATTGCGTGGGAACAGAAGCATTACATGCTACTTAGAATTGCATTCATAGTACTTGTCGGTACTTTTCCAGACCTGAGAAATACTGATGTTAATTGCAGATCTAGCTATACTCTATAAGGTATATACATATACCTACAGATGAGTATAAGCACAGATAAATGCACACTAATAAATAGATGTGACAGAATAGTAGGCATTTTTTTTTTTTTTTTTTACAGAAAAGCAGACTTTTTAAGGTTAAGAATCTATGACCATTGTTGGATTTCCAAGTGAATATAACTTGGCCAGTCAGAATTCAAAGCTGTTTTAGGTTCTGGAAAAAAAAGCTAGGAAATTCAATCTTTATATTATGTAAGTATTGTGCATGTATTATGTGACAAAACTACATAATTGCAATATGTTTTACGGCCTTTACAATCAGTTTTGGTGATGTATTACATGCTTATCAAAATCGACCTCTGATTTCTAGAGGTATAACCTATGTTTTACCAACATGACTAATGCACTGACATTTTGAAGACTAAGGCTAATATAGAGACTTCTTCCCTGTCACTTTCTGTCAGATTGGTCGAGTGAAGGGGCCACTGTTTGTCAAACTGTTTTTTTTTTTTTTTAGAAAGGATTTTACCAGGAAGGATACATTGAGATTTCTCTCGTTTTCAAGTATGTCCTGGATGAAGAGTATGTACCATTAAATGTCTTGCCCAAGGACACTTACTGGAGAGGTGCTCTTGCCGGGATCAAACCTGTGTCTCCACAGTCTCTCTCCACGGTTATGGAGCAGTGATGTTACCTCTACTCCACCCAGCCGGCATGCTTGAAAATTATTTGACAAAAGCCCATACGAATTTTGTCAACAGACCGCCAGCACCAAGCTGTTATGGTGCTTGCTGTGCTTTGACATATAATTCAAAAAAATGGTTGCTATGAGAACCTTGGAAATAATTTTAAATATGTAATATAAAAATAGAAATCAAATGGTACTATTGCTTTATCTGTGTTGATGCTATATAGCTGAGACATTTTCAGAGCTTTTTAAATATTTATGGTAATCATTTCAATAATTCTGGGGATCCTATTGCCAGTGCATTGGCATCCCATTAAAATGCCACAGCAATAACAGTAACCTATTTAGTCATTGCATTTAAATAATTACTGTCTATAAAATACATACACAAATACATGACTACACTATATTGCCAAAAGTATTCGCTCACCCATCCAAATCAGGAGCTGGGCAGGTGAGCGAATACTTTTGGCAATATAGTTTATTTGCTCTTAATTTTGAAATGGCTTAAAAATTGTCCTTTATAAATAGGTGTGATTATTCTGAATATAATATATATATATAATTTATTTATTATGGGCCATATTAATAGTTGGTGCTAACTTAACCAGAGCTGTTGTAAACTTCCCAGAGCCATTATAGCCTATGGAGGTTTTCAGTTTACAACAGCTCTGGTTAAATTAGCACCAACATTGTAATACTGCCCTTTTTGTTTTCTATTACAATTATAGAGTTTTTTTTTTTTTTTTTTTTTTAAATGATGGCAAGTATGAGTATTTGTGGGGCCACAGATAGAGTAATGGGTTTTTACTTGTTAATTTAAGAATTCCTAAACATCTGGAAATATTCCAGGCCCAAAAAGGTTGACAATATTCATTGTATGCATTGTATACAAGTTGCAGACCAAAATAACAGAAATATTAACTGGATCGAGGATCCCAAAGAAAATCATTATTACAATTTTCAGAAACTATAAGGACGTGATAACTCACTAGAGCAGACTTTAGTCTGTTGGTGTCTTAGGCAAATAGTATCAGTGACCTGACATTATTGTACTAACACGAAGGAGGGCTCATTAGCCTGCAAGTGGTAGATAACTATTAGATAGTTCTTTCACCAACATCAAATGAATCAATAAAAAAGAAAACTAAAGAGCAGACAGTGCCCAGTAGGTTCCTATCAATTACCTACAGGCCTTAAGGTGCAAGAACACAACTTTGTTCCAGCTGTGTCTAAAGACTCCATTCTCTCCCAAATGCAAAGCTGTGATTAGACAATATCCTTCAGCCCAAAAAACAAAATTAAGTATTTTGAGGAGGCAGGTGGGTCATAAATCGTCTGTGAATGTGAAGAATAATGTGTACCCAAAGGAAGAAAATACTTTAACTTCTCCTTCCTTCTTGCTGGCTGCTGTTAACCACCTTGTAAAATGGTTGAAGATAAAAAGATTATTAAATCAAATTAGCATATGTATGTATATATTTTTATATATAATTTTTGCTTATATTGTCTTTGAAGCAGAATTTGAAGCCATATGATGGTTTGGGAGAGAGTAACAATGATTTCCCTCTTGGTATTCCATTTAAAGTTCAGGGTCCCAGGAACACAGTAAGGTCTTCGCTCCTGACTCTTTTCTTTCTTATGTTGCAACCCAGGATATCATTGGCTTTCTTCTTCTTTTTAAAGAGAATCATTTTTTTTTTCTTCTTTGCAAAAGCCTATAGCAAAAAGTTTATTTTCCTTCTCCATGTTGTCTTGCATACTTCAACCTGGAAAAAGATCTTCATCTTCTACGTTCTGGCTCCAATGGAGTTGACTGGCTCAGGCCGCTATCCCAGGTACCAGGACTGGAGAACAGAAGAATAAAATGTTATACTGGGAATAGATAGTGTGCGTCTGTGCAGAACATATTTGAGTCTATGCAGAGTGATTTAGGAATGTGGGTGTCTGATGGATTTTGCTTTTCAAAGGTGCAAGTACATATACCATTGCCACAGCATACGATAAAACGTATTAAAACTATTTATTTTATAAAATAATATTTTTAGGGGTTTCATTTTAAACTCTTACAGGCCAGATATCAAAAAACATAAATGTCTAAATATAGTAGAATATAAAGCTTTTTCAGATAAACTATAGAAAGGGGCTGTGGCTGCAAACAGAAACGGAACAGAAATGCACAGTATTTATAGTCTAGCATAGGTAAGTAAAACTATCAGGGTTATTCAGAGAGCGTGAAAAGCAGGAGAATGACTGGAGAATGAAAAATTCTAGGTCAAAATAGCCAAACCAGAAAAATTCTCCCTTTCATCTCACGTTCCAAATCGGCTATTTTAACCTAGAATTTTTCATTCTCCAGTCATTCTCCAGTCATTCTCCTGCTTTTCACGCTCTCTGAATAACCCTGTATGTAATTTTTCTGAAGCTACTACTTTAAAGCTTGCAAAGTTCTATTAGTTTTAATATTATAACAGAATATAAATGAATACATTAGCATATATTGTCTGTACTCAGACCAAATGATGCTTATTGCTATTGCAGCCTAGAGTGTAATTCAATAACACACTAATATTGTGTGTTTTTTATTAATCAAATGCATTTTCTTTAACATTTAATGATATTTAAGAATAACTTTTGAATTTTAATAGGAAATAAAGTACCAGAATGCTATGTGCAATGCCATACTATGTACATGAAGACTGATTCAACATAATGTAAGTATATCTACAAGCTCATAGAGCAGGTTGACCTGAAAGCTTGCAGTGTACGTGGAATAGAGAACAACAATTGAACAATACAAAAATTAGTTGTGTAGCATTTGTGTCAGGCACACTGTGAAAGATTAATTCTGCAGGCTAGGAGTACAGTGAACTGGGATTTACAGTTTTGTTAAAATGGAGAAAGACTAATGCACGTTCATGAGTTAGATCCTGAGGTTTAGAGAAACCTTTCTGTACATATCTTAAAGTTGCATAATGAAAAAAGTTGTACAAGGTTAACAAGATGCACCAGGAGAGATGGAGTGTGGGATTTACGAAATCATTATTTTATTTATTATTTTAATATGGGCAAAAACAGAAAAGAAAGTGGAATCCTTGGGGAATGTACTTGTCGGGGGGGGGGGGGGTCAGTATGTCGTGCTTCGGTCGCGGAGGAAGAGAAAGCCATAAGAAGGATTTGCGAAACAGAGAAGAATGAAAAATGAGCGGCAGCGGCATTTTGGAGAGATTGAACCTGAAGCAGTCTGAAGGCCAAGGCATCTGAGATGAAAAACGCATAATGATATTACAGTTATCCAGGTGCTTTGGAAAAGAAGCATTTGAACAGGAGCAAGTTCTTCAAATAATGTCAGCAGGCTTAAAGAAAGAACTCTAAGTATCTGTGTTTGGTTTGTAAATGATAATGTAAAAAAGAAGAAGCAAAAACCCATTGGTTCCATTTCAGTTAGTGATTAAAAAGCCATGAGTTCATTAGAGTGTCAGGAGGTTAAGAAGAATTGAGGGCTCAATTAGATGATGTATAGAGTTGTACCAATAATATTGTCATCAGCATCAGTATCATTGTGGACGTTCATCAAGGTGAGGCAAACTTCTATGTTTGGAAGCCAATTTTAGTAGTATAGGGATTAGAAACCATATTGGAGACAATCCAATACACATCAAGAGAAATTTGCAAAGAGGATGCTTGCATTTAGGGTCCTTTTGAAGGCAAGTATGATCGTCCATAATTTACAAATTCCCTTATCCCTCTTCCATTTCATATAAAATATACACTTGGTGTAGGGGTATGGTTGATTAGAAGTGTGTTGATGGGAAGTGGACTAGTCATGTTATGAGAAAAATTATGTTTGATGCCAAAAGTGGGCTTTAAAATAGGTGTCATAGGTAAAAAAAAAAAAAAAAAAGAAAAAAAGAAGACATGTGTCCATCGAGTTCAGCCTTTCACATCACATCTACTGCTGTTGATCCAAAAGGCAAAAAAAACCACTCTGAAGCGCTCGCCAAAATGCAACATACTGGGAAAAAATTACTTCTTGACACTAAACAGCGGTCAGATTTCTCCCTGCTCAAGGAGATTTTTTTCCACATATTAAATATTATAACCCCTAATGTTATATATCAAAATCAGGTATCAAGTATATGTGTCAAAACTTATACCTGAAAGATATCTAGTGGAACGATAATGAGTGAGTAAATGGATATGGGGATGGAGTAAAAATGAAATAAATGATAGTGCAAAGGCAGATATAGCATGACCTTGGAAGATATTTGGTGGTTTCATAAGGTGACATTCCAGTGCAGTTCTGGCAGCAATATACTCCTATGCCACTGTAACGTTAATTTAGGGTTGGTGACAGAGAGGTTTTGTGGTAAGCCATGTCATAATAAAGGCAATCTTGGCAAGTGCCAAAGAGTTTGTCATATTACAGAGTATGTGAGAACAATATCACATTTATACATCATTAAGTATGCATCTGAAAAGCTTATTTGTCTTTGAATGTTTATTGGAATGTGTTGGAACCTATGTGTTAGAGATAATTTGCAAGAAAGTCTTATTTGCAAGTACCTGATGCTATTTTAGGCATTACAGGTTGCAATCCTGTTGTACACTTACCAGAACTATAGTCTGTGCAGATGTTAAGTTCACCAGAACCCTAAATAATTGTACACCAGTATTGTGAATGCGCCCTAAATACACTATATTGCCAAAGGTATTCGCTCACCCATCCAAATAATCAGAATCAGGTGTTCTAATCACTTCCATGGCCACAGGTATATAAAAGCAATCACCTAGGCATGCAGACTGTTATTACAAACATTTGTGAAAGAATGGGTCGCTCTCAGGAGCTCAGTGAATTCCAGTGTGGAACTGTGATGGGATGCCACCTGTGCAACAAATCAAGTCGTGAAATTTCCTTGCTCCGAAATATTCCACAGTCAACTGTCAGCTGTATCATAAGAACATGGAAGTGTTTGGGAACGACAGCAACTCAGCCATGAAATGGTAGGCGACGCAAACTGGCGGAGCGGGGTCAGCGGATGCTGAGGCGCATAGTGCGAAGAGGTCACCAACTTTCTGCAGAGTCAATCGCTACAGACCTCCAAACTTCGTGTGGCCTTCAGATTAGCTCAAGAACAGTGTGCAGAGAGCTTCATGGAATGGGTTTCCATGGCCAAGCAGCTGCATCCAAGCCATACATCACCAAGTGCAATGCAAAGCGTCGGATGCAGTGGTGTAAAGCACGCCGCCACTGGACTCTAGAGCACTGGAGACGCGTTCTCTGGAGTGACGAATCCCACTTCTCCATCTGTCAATCTGATGGACGAGTCTGGGTTTGGTGGTTGCCAGGAGAACGTTACTTGTCTGACTGCATTGTGCCAAGTGTAAAGTTTGTTGGAGGGGGGGGTTATGGTGTGGGGTTGTTTTTCAGGAGCTGGGTTTGGCCCCTTAGTTTCAGTGAAAGGAAGTCTGAATGCTTCAGCATACCAAGACATTTTGGACAATTCCATTCTCCCAACTTTGTGGGAACAGTTTGGAGCTGGCCCCTTCCTCTTCCAACATGACTGTGCACCATTGCACAAAGCAAGGTCCAGAAAGACATGGATGACAGAGTCTGGTGTGGATGAACTTGACTGGCCTGCACAGAGTCCTGACCTGAACCTGATAGAACACCTTTTGGGATGAATTCGAGTGGAGACTGAGAGCCAGGCCTTCTCGTCCAACATCAGTGTGTGACCTCACAAATTCGCTTCTGAAAGAATGATCAAAAATTCCCATAAACACACTCCTAAACCTTGTGGACAGCCTTCCCAGAAGAGTTGAAGCTGTTATAGCTGCAAAGGGTGGACCGACGTCATATTGAATCCTATGGATTAGGAATGGGATGTCACTTAAATTCATATGCGAGTCAAGGAAGGTGAGCGAATACTTTGGCAATATACAGAGAGCGTGAAAAGCAGGAGAATGACTGGAGAATGAAAAATTCGAGGTCAAAATAGCCAAACCAGAAAAATTCTCCCTTTCATCTCACTTTCCAAATCGACTATTTTGACCTAGAATTCTCCATTCTCCAGTCATTCTCCTGCTTTTCACGCTCTCTGAATAACCCTGATAGTGTATCTAGTACTACTGGTTTGTGAGGATGTAAAAACCAGTGCAAATAGGGCCCTGTTCAGATCTTTTGACTAGTACCTCACCTAATGCCAAAGGGAACTGGGCTACAGAATAGCTTTATACATCGTTTCTCAGTTAATATATGGCATATGGGCTAAAATGGCTGCTTGCAGAACTGAGGCTCCATCGAGATACAAATTGGTAAGTATGGTTATGGTCAAGCCCTACTGGGAAACATCCAACCCCTCTCTAACTCCTGAAAGGGATGTCCCTTTTCTGCGCTCTAGAGGAAGGCAAATGTTCTAAAGAATAACAATGAGGTGGTACAGACTGAGTATCTAAGGAGAAGACTAACAGGGTTATTCAAAGAGATCCGAATGGCTGGAGAAAGGTAAACGAACGCTGATTTTCCTTTCTTGGCCATTCGGCTATCCAGAGCAGGCAATATGCCAAATCCTGGCGAATTGCCTGCACATTCGGTGCCTGTTCGAGGGCAGTGAAATCCCCTATAAAAAAGCACTGCTTCGGCTATTCAGAGAACACAAACCAGCAGTGAAAGGTTCCCGAAATGCCCTGCCATTCGGTGGTTTAATTCGGCAAGTTTATTCAGGAGAATCCCATAGGCTTCAATGTTAAAAATATTCCCGTTTCAATTCAATATCTAATAAACCGTTCATTATAAAATTCTGCAGTAAAGAGTCTCTTTATTTATAGATTTTTTAGGATATTTTAAGCATTTTTCTGGATTTTTTTAAAAAAAAATTAGATTCTTTTTTTTTTTAACTTTACTTATTTTTTCTGTAACAGCCCTTTTTATTATCATTAGGATAAAGTGGGGTATACCTCGGATGGGCGCTGCTTATGTATGAATAGTTTGGGTGTGAGTAAATGTTTGAAATTCTTTGTACGTATATATATATTTATGGCATTGAAATGACACAATAAACATTGGTAATAATCACGTGCTCTGATATATACCTGTCAATCTGGTGAAGGCAATATTCTTACAGAGTCTATTACAGAGTGTATATCAAATTGATGACGGGTTCTATATTCGGTATTTAAATACCACCTTGTGTCCGTCAGATACAGTGATAGTTCTGGGGGTTTGGTGGAATCAGCGTTATGCTGCCACCTGGTGGTTTTTTCGGAAAATGGACAACCGAGTATTTTCTGATATAGTTTATTCCTTATCCTATGCTGCCATCTAGTGGCCAAAATGCGGTGTAGGATGTTCAGAGATGTTTCAGTATTCTGCTTTTTCGTCTTGCTGGTGACAAGATGAACCTCAAATGCAAGAGGACACAGAAACAGAGAACACGGATAGTGTTTTACCGTTGCATAGATAATACATAAAGGACAAATCAATTGCCAACTCACATGGATTTGAGCCGGTATTTAAACCATGCTCACTCTTTTGTGCCTTCCTAGCCGATATAGGTGGCCGGGAATCCTTCTTTCCCTCCAGCTGAAGAGGCCACATACGCTGGCGAAACGCGTCCTGGACCTATTCCTCATCATTTTTATATTTATTTGTTAAAACGTTTGTTACCATTTACTTTTTACGATATTAAATTTTATTTTTCCCAAACCACTGTATCCTGGTCCTTCCGAGTGCAGCTTAGTTTATCCACGGGCAGAATCCAGCGCCAATAACGTGAGGACTCCAGCCCAGCAGAGAAAGACCTGCGGTAAGGAAGGAACAAGGAGGTGGAGGGAAATGGGAAAGCCGATTTGCACCGAATTGAAGAAAACGAAAAGTCACCGAACGTGCGGTGACTTTGATTCTCTTTGAATAACCCTGTAAGGGTCCATTTATCCCTCTGCATCAGAAACTCTCCTCCTTTTGTCTCTGCCCCTGGGACACCCTGAAGGACACCAAGGATTGGTAACATCAAAGCAACTGTGTGTACATGCAGCATGTGCAATGTCCATTAGATTACAGGGGGTTACGTTTCCACTGTAATTACAGTAAATATAAGTTGTACTAGTTTGCTCAGCCTCTGCTAAAAATATTTTTGGATTGTAGAAAGCAGAGATTTATACTCAGTACTTAAGTTTATTCGTGTAATTAAGCATATTGTAAGATTGAGTCACATTTTTTTTAAAAAAAACTTTATTTACAGATTCAGGTCACAATACAGAGATTCTAACAGGTGATGCAATTACAAAACCAACCTCTCATCCCCATTTAGGCCCCGTTCACACTGTGCGATTTATCGCGTGGATTTTTGGGCAACGTCACAGCAAAATCCGCGCTATGTCGCGCTGTGTAGCTTCAACACTGCATTTCAATGGAGCTGTTCACATCTTGCCGCGCGACGTCACAGGTCGCGGTAGCATGTCGCTGGTACATGACCCTTTTTTTGCGATTTGTTATCTGCGATTTTGCGATTTGCATTGGTGGTGCTTTGCAAAAATCGCACAAAACCGTGACGTCGCGCGACATTATTGCATTATGTTGCGAATATGAAAATCGCGCGACTTTCAAATCGCGCCTGAAAGGGACTGTCTCATATACCAACATGTTTATCAAAATTCCTTACGAAGTTTAGAACGTACAGTCTCTGGTAAATGCAACATAAACACCCTCCAAATATCAAAAAAATTACGCATCTCAGCTTCCCTGTTAAGAGCAGTCTCCGCACAATCGTACTGGAAATTGGCCTATAAACAAGAATAAAGCATGGAGAACATGGGGGGGGGGGGATCCATTGTCCCAAAATGGCTTTTTTTGCAGTCGCTGAAAGAATACCTAAAATAATTTTCTGTGACCCAGTTAAGGAGTGAGCTTCATGATCTGTCAGAATATTAAACAATGTCCTATCAGGCACCTGTAATTTAAAAATGTGGGAACTGAAGCTCTGAACTACATTCCAGAATAGGGCAATAAAAGGACCGGACCATAAGCAGTGAAAAAGGTCTGCATTGTTGTGCAAGCTCTTTAAACCATGGCCATAGCTTTGTGGGGAAATGAGGGTCAGTCTGGCCAGGGTGACATACGCTTCATGCAATAACTTGACAAGCATTTCCCCATATTGGGCAGAAGGAATTTGTTTAAGAGATTTATTGGTGGCCATGATTAAAGTGATTGTTTAGGGAGGAGACTGTACCATCCAGCCAGGCCGGAGTTCGTAGAGGACCAAGCATATTGGGGTCTAATAAGTGACCGGAAGGTTGCGATGGAGCTATGAGGAAACAGATTCCTGTAGGGATCAAGTTTCGAAGACGAGGAATTTAAAAAATGTCTGATTTCGGTAAGGTCCTTCCCCACCAAGGCTCTGAAGACAGTAGTCGCTGAGCCATTTTGAAAGATCGGATTATGAAATAAAGGTTGAAAGACTAACGTCCTCCAGAACAAACCCAGTTACATAGGAGCTTTATACCAGGCCACCGGACCCAGAGAGGAGAGGGTTTTTTTCATAAAGAGGGGTTATCAAAAAGGGGGGAGATGGAGAAAAGCCAACAATGACAACGGCTGAGCCATGGCCGGATCCAGGACACAACTCGTTAATCTGGAAGTCTCAGTGAGCCCATCAGAAACAAAGCAATAAAGGGCAGCTGTTATAAGACTGGACATCCGCAGGTTTATGCCCAAAAGACTGTAAGAGTTAAAGTTCATGCATTCACACTCGCCCATCACCCCAGATAAATATAGAAATAGTATGATTAATAGGTCCCTCTTTTTAATGAGGATAGGCAGAATCTGAATGGGATACAGGAGATCTTGGAAAGCGACTATTTTTAGCAAATCACATCTACTCGGGTAAAAGAGAGGTAACTTGTCCCAGGCGGATAATAAACGGTTGAGTTGATGGATAACCGGCAGAACATTTACTTCATAGAGTCTAGAAATACCTTTTGGGAAAAGCACTCCCAGATATTTCAACTCACCTCCTGTGCTAAAAATCAAGTTAAAATCAAGCCATCTTACCCCCACACGGCAGAGTATTACAACTCTCCAATCACAATATTACCAAAAGAAAACTGTCCAAATTTCTATTTATTATGCTACTTGCCCTGACAAATCATGTGGAATCTAACCGTAGTCCAATAGTTGACACAACCTTTAGTCTCCCCCCTAAAAAAGGCCTCTCCTTTGTGCACCGCAACATCAACAGCTTACTCCCTAAATTGGATGAGCTACAAGCTTACAAACCTAAAGTCATTGTACTCACAAAATCATGGTTAACCCCAGGAGTACCAGACTCTGCCATATCAATACAGGGGTTATGCTATAGAAATGACAGAGCAATGAGGAGGGGGAATTGTTATTGATGTTGGCAAGTTCATAAAGTTCCACTCTTTACAGAATTCTGGCAGGCCTATTCAAAGAAAGGTGAAACTCAGGAGAAAAGTGAAAATTCTAGGTCAAAATAGCCAAACCAGAAAAAGTCTCCCATTTATCTCACTTTCCAAATCGGCTATTTGGTCTAGATTGTTCTCTTCTCTTGCCAGTTCTCCTGGTTTTCACCTTTTTCTGAATAACCCTGTAGGTTTCCTTTCTGGTATTATTGAGATCCCGTTCAGTAAACCGATCATTGTTGCTGGATTCTATCGCCCACCGAGCTCTCCATTGCACTCCCTTTCTGAAATAACCCAAATCCTTAGTAAATTAGTAGAGCAAGACCAAAAAAGTGAACTGCTGGCCCTTGGCGATTTTAATATTGATTGGCTAAATCCTAAAAACAATAGACTCTACTCACGGTTTAAGGCATTGCAGTTAACATAATTCCTGTCCTTCCACACTCGCATTAATATGAAAAGCCCTAACCATACCTTGCTGCATTGGATTATCACATGTCCTGATAGAATACAGGAGGCAGGCGTTCTCCTTAATAGTTTCAGTGATCACTGCCTAGTGTACTGTGTGCGTAAAATAAAGGCCACAAAATCTCCTCCAAAAGGTAATTGTCAGACTTGCGCCATGAAGGAGCCATGGCACGGCCTCTGTGTGATGATATATTCCCAAGCGCTGGGGTTGAGCAGGCAAACAGACAATGGAGGCTATATTGGCACAATAAGCTTGTATTGTAGAATCTGGTACACAGCAAACAGTCCTTGCAAAACACAAAAATACAGGCAATAGCAAGTGGATGGTGGGCCACGTAGTCTCTCAAGATACCCTTAGGGAGAAGCAGGCTTTTGGCTATAGTACCTTGATACAAGGTAACCTCCTTGGAGAGAGCTTGAGGGCTGGAAGCCACTTGAGAGTCTCTGGACCCACTGGATAGTGGGCTACGCAGTGGATCTTCCAGCAAGCAGGAACCAGGTAATGCAGACACAGCAAGGATGGAACAATACTGGTATACACGTCAAAGTGGAATAAATCAGGAGACAAGGAATAAACAAGAGGGAGCTCTCAGGACTTCTTTAGGGAAGGGTATAGAACAAAATGAAAGAGCAAAGGGGAGGAGGGTGTGGTCTGGTTTTATGTAGAACCTCAGGTTCAGACACAGGAGTTAACCCTTTGGTGGGAAGCAGGTATGGAGAGCTAGTGACCCAGGCTGGCCCCAGCAGGCTCTCAGGGCTGAGGCATGACAGTAATAATCACCAGGTCTTTTAAGAAATTTAATCTTGAATCCTTTCTAAATGATCTCAAACAGCTCCCATGGTACAGACTAAATCTAATCCCAGAACTGGACTGTGCAATTGAATACTTTCAGTCCAACTTCTTACAAGTCTGGAAATCCCATGCCCCGCTGCGACAAGTAGTAAAAGGGGCATTGTATAACTCATTTTGCCGCTTTGTGCTACAATGTAACTAAATGACCCACCATTGTGATATGTTAAAAGAGCTAAACTGGCTGTCGTTGGAATCTAGACGCACCCTTCACCTTTCCAACCTGGTGTTTAAGAGGTTTTCTGGGAAGCTACCACCCTACCTGATTAGATTGCTTCCCCTAGCATTTACCTCATCCTATATCCTCCGATCCAGTACCTGCACCCTACTTGCAATACCACAATACAAAAACAAAGTGGCTCGATCCTCATTTTCCTACAGAGCATCACAATTATGGAAAAACCTCCCAGACGCCATCAAATCTTCCCCCAGTCTAAAGTCACATAAGAGATCTCTATTAACATACCTCGATACAGAATGCACCTGTAAACATGTTACATAGTGAGTATATTTCCTACATATTTATTTTCTGTTAATCTGTATATTTGTGTTGTTTTTAATATCTTGCATTTTATTACTTTGTATTTCTGTACCTACTGTAAAAATTCAATGTTCTTGAACCCAGGACATGCTTGAAAAAAAGAGAGAAATCTCAATGTATCCTTCCTGGTAAAATAATTTATAAATAAATATTTAGTTTTTCACCCACCAATCTTTAATCTCCCTCACATTTTGCAGCCCTTTTCAGAGTATGGTGCTCTTAGTAATTTAAAAATGAATATGGATAAATCAGAAATTTTGCCTCTACATATCCCTGCCGCTGTGCATAGAGGCTTAAAATCTTCCCTCTCCTTTAGATGGTGTACTACGTGTAAAAAATATCTGGGTATCATTTCTCACGGCTACCTGTGCCACACTGTATGCTGCAAACTACAGACCCCTGCTTGCTGCTTTGGCTTCAGACCTACAGCAATAGTCATATCCACATATCTTGTGGTTTGGGTGTATCAGTGTGATTAAAATAAATGTTTTGCCTCTTTCAGACCCTCCCCATTCTCTTATCATATTCCTTTTTTTACTCGCCTCCAGAAATTGATCACTACTTATGTTTGGGAATCTAAAAAGCCAAGGATTAACTGGTCACTGCTTTCTCCCCCTAAATAGGCAGGAGGGTGGCTTTACCACACTTTTGGCATTACTATGGTGTGTTGTATCTCCAGCACATAATGGAATGGGTGGTGGGTTCGGAGGACAAACATGGATTGAAGTGGAGTGCCAAATGCCCCTTATCCTGTCTACCCTGGTGGCAGGCTTCTGTTCAGGAAACAATGATGTACCCGAACCCCACGGTAAGTGCTACACTCCATGTGTGGTGTACACTCATGAATTTCCCCAGACTTGCCTCGTTTCCCTCACCACTGATGCCTCTACAGTGTCTACCGTATTCTCACAGATATTGTGGGCGTCATTGCACGCTGACCGACTGACCCCGCCTTGTCCTGGCCATTCCCTTGAGGAGGTAAATCCCATAGTAACTCATCCACGCTCTTGTAATCTCCCTACTTGACTATTGTAATAATCTTCTAGTTGGCCTCCCTCTCTCCCGCCTCGCCCCCCTACAATCCATTCTGAATGCCTCTGCCAGGCTCATCCATCTCACCCGCCGTTCTATCTCTGCTGCTCCTCTCTGCGAGTCCCTTCACTGGCTCCCCATCCACTGAAGAATTAAATTCAAAATCCTTTCCCTGACCTACAAAGCTCTCACTAACCAGCTCCCAACTACCTGTCCTCACTAATCACCAAATACACCACAGCCCGCTCCCTAAGATCAAACAGTGACCTGCACCTAGCTTCTCCCCGCATCACCAGATGACAGACTGCAGGATTTCTCACACGCAGCTCCCATCCTCTGGAACGCTCTTCCTCGTATGGTCATAATTTCCCCTAGTTTCCCGTCTCTCGAACACTCTATTAAGACATTCCTATTTAGGGAAGCCTACCACCCGACTCACTGATACATCTCACTGCCCCAACCAGTCCATCACTCTCACCTTGCAGTCCTCTCCTCCTGTTTCCTCCACCAACCCTTCTAGATTGTGAGTACTCATGGGAATAGGGCCCTCGTTTCCTCCTGTACTGGTTTATCAAAATGTTGTTCAGTCTCATTGTATTGTATCCCAGTCTATATTGTGCCCATTGTACAGAGCTGCAGAATATGGTGGCGCTATATAAATAAAGTATAATAATAATAATAAATAGCCTGTGAACGACTGCCGATCTCAAATCGTTTCTTGCTAGGTTTCACCACCACAGTCTTATTCAACACCTGTGCTCCCTAGCCCCTCTTACGGCATACTCCAGACCGCTCAATCTAAGTACTTTAACCACTAGTACTTTAACAACTACAATAAAACCACGGTGGTTATGATATATTTCAATAAAACAAACAATAGTACAGAGATAACTTCCATTTTGGCATCCAGATGTCATTCTCACATTCAGGGTCCGATCACTTCCTTAATGCTATCACTAGCACTCACATAAGTGAGCATTAGTGCTAGGTTAATTGAGGTGATAGTATTACGGCCAGACCACCTCCCGATCGCTAACGGGTTAAAAAATCCATTAGCACATCAATATTAGCGTGAGTTTACTGTACTTTGCTCTCCCTGTGCCCAGGGGGAGTGCAAAGTGTAAGCAAAGAGTAATTAGCGTTAGGATCACAAAGTCCTAATGTTTAACTGAAAAGTTAGCCACAGCTCTGAGCTGGTGCTAACTGATTCTGGTACTGTGGAATCAGTTAGTAGCAGCTGGAACCTACCACTCCCCAAATTAGATACTCAGCTCTCATCCCGTGGCAATAACGGTGGTCCGATCCGCCGCTTCTAGCCGCCAGGAGCAGAGTTAGACTTTTGACACTAGTCCCCAGTCTCCCTCAGCGGTGCAATCTCGTGGCCCAGCAGCGCAACCTTCCATGGAGTCCTATAAACTGACAATCGCGGCAGCGAGGAATAGCTAATACGAGTATCAGCGAGGGTAGCGCATGGTTACGGGGCGAGGTTCTGAAGTAGCGCCTGCCCCGAAATCTCATGTTAAATTGGGAATTGGACCTGCAGGTGCCCCGTTAGCACCCCCATTAGCATCCGCCTCTTCTGGCCGCCGGGAGCAGAGTGAGACTGCGGAAAAAAAGTCCCCAGTGTCCCTATGCGATCACTTCCTGGACCTGCAGGATCTCGGGAGAGACAAAGATCCTGCAGGTCATGTGACCCGGCAGCAGAAGCCTCCATGGAGTCACATGGAATCCAGGAGGGGATGCTCGCGTCAGCACGTTAATGCTTCTGCAAGTATCCTGGAGGCAAGTGGCTGTAACGGGGCAGGCTGCTGGATTCAGCGCATGCCTCGTAAACTGCTTGTAAAACGGGGACACTAAGGGGACATTTGCAACCACAAATTTTTCCCCTTAGCATCTGTGTTTCAGCTACAGGCAGGTGATAGAAGAGTTTTAGAATTAATTCTCAGACTATATGTTGGGCAGTAACAATTTTTCATAATATGTTGTTTTAGATCAAGCGTCCATTAAAAAGCACCCTAGCAGGAAGTATTAGACTTCATCCAGAGGCCCGGTTTTAAATGGGTACATTATATTGCTGTGCTTGCACATGTTTCCTTCAATCTGCTCAAAGCTTTCTTTAAAACAGATAATGATGCTCCTGAAGCTATATAGGACATTGCTATAATTAGCATGTTTGGGTTTATCCAAAGCATCAATTACTAATCAATGTTCTGTACAGGAAATAAAATGATGCAACTGATGCACTGCTAATTAACAGCCTACATTTTACAATTCCATTGGCCAACCATATAATACTGCTGTTTGGCCAACCATATAAACTTGGATTTATAGTGCCTTAGTTTTAATATTTGCATTAGATAACGTAGTTTAAAACAAATCACAGTTTATGTAATTGGATAATAAATGAGCATTAAAGACAAATACTCGCCAGCCAGGACATACTTGAAAACGAGCGAAATCTCAATGTATCCTTCCTGGTAAAATCCTTTCTCAAAAAAAATAAAATGAATACTGCATATTTTATTCGCCACAATAAAATCTATGAAGTAACCCATAGATATGATGATACAAATCTATGTGTTAATTGAGCTATAATCTGCAACAAAGAAATAAAGAAGCTCTTTAATAAGACCACCCAACCCTAATAAGAAAGTAATAATAAGTAAATAACAATTAATAGTCTGTCCTTTGAACCCATAGTAAAAATTTCTTTATTTATTTTATTTATTTATAAAGAATTTTACCAGGAAGGATACATTGAGATTTCTCTTGTTTTCAAGTATGTCCTGGGTTCAAGAACATTGAATGGTTACAGAAATACAAAAGTAGTAAAATGCAAGATATTAACACAAGGCCAAATATACAGATTAACAGAAAATAAATATGTAGGAAATATAATCACTATGTTACATGATTACAGGTGCATTCTGTATCAAGGTATGTTAATATGGAGCTCTTAAGGGACTTTAGAAAAATAAATAATAACAATGACTTTCGACTTGATCAAGACAACAAAGTCAACATCTGCCTGATAATCTGAAAAAATAAAGCTAAATGTTCTCACAATCTCCTAAAATGAAGTCATGTATAAGAAAGATGAGATTTCTTCCATAAACGTTGTCTGAAAAATGTACCAATGCTTTACTATTGACACGATGACATGTTGTTCTACAAAGCTTTGTAATAATGTAAAAGCAAAGCAGGAAAGAAATCCATAACAATCCAACCTTTTACAAAAGATGCAATAAACCAAACGTTTATTGAAGTAATATCCTAATATGTGGGGAAAAGAACTCTTGGTGTTACAGTACATTTAATAACTGTATAAATGTGCAAAATGCTACAAAGCTATTAATAATATTTACTGGATATATGTTCATCTTCTAAAAATATAAAAACATTCGATTTTGAAGCCATGAATGCTCATTTGTACTAAAAATGAATCCAGGTCAATATACCCTTTGATTATCATGTAGAAGTGGAATTAAATCAGACCCATGTATGAAAAAGAATGGGAGTAAACAGATGAAGAAGCCAATAATTAATATTTCAAATAAGTAACATTTTTCTTTTCCTTTTTTTTAATTTGTAGAAAACGCTAAATATTACATAGACATTAAAAAATTGCAGTTTGATGACGAATGACGTCAATTAATGTACTTCTCCAATTAACTTATTTGCAAATTTCAATTGAGTCTTTGTATAAGCAACATATCAATTTGAGCTTATTGGAAATGTCCTTCAAATTGAAAATGTCAAAAAAGATAAGAGGCTCCATTCCCTAGTGAATGCTTACCAGCGTTCAGGTGAGTAAGTGTTAGCTAGGATAAGTGACTTTAACATGTGCCACCCATATCACCTTCATGATGCTAAACCCATGAAAAATCCGTTCGCGCATCAGTGATTGCTCTAGCTTGCGCAAGTTTACTGTATTTTGCTAATCCTATGCTTAACATGGGGAACGCAATCAGTAATTAGCTTTAGGATAAGTATGGTATTACAAAATCAGAATGTTAATTACCGCTGCTTTTATCAACAGAAATTTTAACAACACTTAAAAGCTGGTGCAAACTGATTCCGCTTCAGCAGAATCATCTAGTACCCCTTAAAACCCCCAATAAATCAAATACTCAAATCTCATCTCCTGACGAGAAAGGTGGCCTGATCCACCACTTCCCCTGGCTGTGAGCAGAGTGAGACTGAGGATAAATAGTTCCCAGTTTCCCTCTGCGTTCACACTGTGGCGCTGATCGATCTCATGAGAGCGAGATCACACAAGGCTCGTGGCCCGGCAGAACAACCCTCCATGTAGTTCTATGGACTCCAGGAGGTGATACTCAAGGTGGCGCGAAAGCACTACTGCAAGTATCACCGAGGATAGCACTTCGTTCCGGGACAACGTGCCGTGGAATCTAATGCTAAAATGGGGATGCTACGGGGAAACCTGCAGGCCAATGTCACAAAAAATGGTGAAAATCACCATTGTGGCGAAAATTGCCAGCACTTTATAAAAGCAAAATCCAAACAGCTGCAGGAGAAGCTTCACAGTGAAGCAGCTCTTGCAGATTTCTCTCTTTTGAAACGCCAGTATTGGTCGCCATTGCAACAAAGGTCTTTTTCGCCAGTGTTTGCAACATTAATAAACACCAGTACTTTCTGAATAATCTCCTATATTTTCAACGTTTTTACAATTTGTTGTGTATGTTTGCTGCAAAATATTCATTTTGCCAGTATTAGTTTATACTTGATAAATGTAAGCATCATTAAAAAAACAAATAACATCCAGTATTTACAAAATAAATAGGGTTTCAAAATCTAGCTTGGTGTGATCATTTTGTCACTTTGTTGTTTGTTTAACGTTGTTAGTTTAAGACACACGATACATTGTGAACATATACTATGATTGACTTGTAATGTGAGTTTTTTTATTTGATATGCTGATTATGGATTTTTGGAAAGTTTGAACATGAAGGATCTTTATCCTGCACAGAAATATACCTGAATATTATTCTCAGGGTAAAAAGTAGATTGACAAGGGGAATATTTAGAGTGGTGAGTGCATGGATAATTATTCCTATTGATTTCAAAATCTACCTTAACAGAAATGTAAGCAACTAGGGATGTCCTGATCAACATTTTTGAGCTGCCGATCTGGGTGGTATTTGGGATCGAACGATACGGTAGGGCTCCGAGTGTAGTCGCTTATGGGAATACTGGGGCCTTCCGCATACACTTTGCTGCAAGTGAGTGCAGAGGTGCTTGGGCTCCAGCATGGAGGCTCACAGTGTCTTTCCCGCCTGCTTCATCATGGCTTGTAGGGATGAGCTGTTCGGTTCGATCGGTTCGGAGTTCGATTCGAACATCGCCTGTTCGCATGTTCGTGAACTACGAACATTTCCGCGTGTTCGCCGCATGTTCGCCCACAATGCTCCACAATGGACCACAATGCACTTTTCCACTGGCCTGAAGCTTGTAATTGGCTACAGCCTTGCACCTGACCACAGTTTAGGTGCAAGACAGGTGCAAGACTATGCCAATCACGGCTTAGAGTCCTGATTGGGAAAATTTTGCCCAATCATGGGCTCACAGAGCTACGTCCCGCAGCACACTATATAAGGCTTCACACAGCCTTCAGCACGTGTCTTTTGAGAGGAGATTGTTGTGTTAGTGTGTGGTCCCACTGCCAGTCTGCCAGCAGCTATTGGAGGGGTCTCATTTCTACAAAATATCTGGGAATTGTTCTAATCTTTGTGTTCTCACTGCCACCAGCAATAGTGGGGGTATCATTTCTACAAAATATCTTGGAATTGTTGTAATCTTTGTGTTCTCACTGCCACCAGCAATTGTGGGGGTCTCATTTCTACAAAATATCTGGGAATTGTTCTAATCTGTGTGTTCTCACTGCCACCCATAAGGGGGTCTCACTGACTTATAGGAGGTTTCCACAAAAGGGTTACGGTGTGAAGGCACTTGCTGTCACCAAAGGCACAATATTTGGCTGCACTGACACTGACACCTATATTACCAGATTTATATCATTTTAATTTTTTGGACCGCAGGGTCCAACCCTGCACTCTTCCACAATACCACAAAAGGGTTACGGTGTGAAGGCACTTGTTGCCACCAAAGGCACAATATTTGGCTGCACTGACGCCTTTACCAGATTCATATCTTTTTAATATAGAACCGCATGGTCCACCCCTACACTCTTCCACAATACCACAGAGGGGTTACTGTATGATGGCACTTTCTGCCACCAAAGGCATAATATTTGGGTGCACTGACGCCTTTACCAGATTCATATCTTTTTAATATAGGACCGCATGGTCCACCCCTGCACTCTTCCACAATACCACAGAGGGGTTACTGTATGATGGCACTTGCTGGCCTGCCACCAAAGGCACAATATTTGGGTGCACTGCCACTGACGCCTGTACCAGATTCACATCTTTTTAATATAGGACCGCATGGTCCACCCCTGCACTCTTCCACAATACCACAGAGGGGTTACATTGTTACGGCACTGTTGCCGACACTAAAGGCCCAATTTTAAAGCACCTATTGTTACTTTCATCCAAAGCCTGCATAAGTTTCACCATAATTTAGAAAAAAAAATCACTAAACTTGTTCTGTGTGTCCTAAAATGTCTTTTCAAACAGGCTGCCGCCCCAAGCAGTTGTTTATGAATAGATTAAAGGAAAACCGTTTACTGTCATTTGAAATGTCATTTTTTTGTGTAAAATGTTTCTATACATCCTACAAATCCGCCACTTCACGGGCAGGTTATGGGGACCTCCTAGGCACGATATTTGAAGGAATTTTTTATTTTTATTTTTAACCCTTATTTCATGGAAAACTCACTGTCCCTTTAAAAACATTTTTTTTAAAAAACTTTTTTCCTTGTTTCCTGTCCCCCAAGGCACTACCCGGACCCCCATACACCCTTTACGGCAAATATCTTGCATATATGCCCTCTTGGAGGGCACTCTAAAAATCAAACTTTTGAGTCCCATTGACTTGCATTGAGTTTGGTTCGAACTCGAACTTTTGAAATTGTTCGAGTTCGAATGCGAACCGAACACGGGGGTGTTCGGCTCATCCCTAATGGCTTGCGAACAGGCAGGACAGATGCTGAAAGTCACTGCTGAGAATATGGGACTCCAGCTGGACAGCTAGGTGTCAAGATGAACAGGAAATCAAAGACTCCAGGATCGGATAGGATTGAAAAATTTGATACCCCAAAATTGTCACGATGACGTTCCAATCCCGATCCTGAGAAGTGGACTGGGACGTCCCTATAACTAACTAAATTTCTCCTCAATCATGGCATAGAAGTCATAAACAAAAAGAGACCTTGCATTCCGATATTACATTATACTCTTCCTTACTTGTGCCTGATAAAGACTTCCGGGATCACGGGGTCCAAGTCCCACAAAGGATCGGTTGGCAGGTGGTGTGCCAGGGCCAGAATATGCTGTGAAGAAAGGCAATGGTGGTGAAAATGTGATACATAAAAGTAGAAACTGGTATAAACAAACCAAAAACAATGAATAGTAGAGAAGAGACACAATTATGACAAAGAACATAGAGGTAATACCAGAATGGAGTATAAAAGGAGAGATTTATTGTCTGTTTTGACACTAAGGACTCAATTTAATTATATAAGGTATTTAAAAAAAAAATTCGATTGTTTGCGATCGATATTTGTTTTTGAAATATCGTCTGATTCATTTGAAACAATCTGTCTGGAGCTGATATTCATGGACCTAACAAACAAAATAGAAAAAGTGCACATTAACCCCCACCCTACTTAAGGAGAAGAGATCTGGGCTAAAGTGTACTACAGTAGAGACTGTTAACCCTTTCGCTGCTGAGGCTTTTCCCGCCTCTGTGCTGAGCTAATTTTTACCGATTTTGCTCATCATGTTTAAACGTGTTTTGAAGGCTTATTTTAGTATATGACCCAGACATATTATATATCGTTCTTTCCGTCAGACTCGGCAGATTCATAATATGTCATTATTATATGTATACGTCATGACCTGTCTGTATATTATAACAAAAAATGCAATAAAATATGAATTTTCAATAATTTACAACATGTAAAGTGTTTTTTTTTCCCATTTTAAGATGCGAGCAATTGCGGTTATATTTTGTATGGGGTGCGCTTGTTAAAAAAATTAGAGATGGGGACTCATTACATTTTTTTTTGGGGAAAATTACGTGATTTTTAACAAACGCACCGCATACAAAAATCGTTAGTGCAGTATCATTGTTCACATTATAATTGAAATGGGAACACTATTGCTGCATTAACAAACCAAAAAAAAGAAAAAAAAACTTGTTCATTTTTTTTATTAAAACTTTTTTTATACTCATGTTTGGTATTGTTGGAACGGCCATGCTCTGGCCGATCCAACAATACCAAACATTAACCCCTAACTGCCACGGATCGGGAGATAAGGGGTTCATTGGAGCCCCCTATCTCCACCATTGGTGGTAGTTAGGGGTTAACTCCAGGACTGGCGTCATCGTGCTATGCACGATGACGCCAGGCCTCAGGGGGCATTCCCGGAAGCTTGGCCGACATCCAAGATGTCGGCCAGCTCCGGGAAAGGATCACGAACCGGCGCTTTTCGGCACCGATTCGTGATCCGGCCCCCATGGGGTTAATGCCAGGTACCATTTGGAAGGGCAGGCTGTGCCCTTCCAAACGGTGCCTGGGTTAACCCCCTGCACGTCGCCGATCGGGAGGGAGAGAGGTCCGAAGGACCTCCCCCCCTCCCTTTCAGGCGCCTCCTCCGCACATGCGGGGGCGCCTGAATTAGGTGTCATCGCGCCCCCGCAATGACACCTAATTCCTCCGGCGGCGGTTCCGGGTGCTGGGCTGACATCGAGGATGTCAGCCCGCACCGGGAGGGCCAGCAATCGGCCGGAACCCGGCCGAACGCTGGCCCCAAAGAGAGGACGCGCTCAGCGCGTCCATCGCATGGAACGCTACCTGCGGTTGGACCACCGCAGCGAAGTGGTTAAAGAACCACACCTTTGGGGGCGGGAGGATATTAAAACAAACAATAATTATATACAATACACTCTATTGAAACTCACAACCCAAATACTAAAAACATAAGTGATGAAATGGACGGATGAAAGTCTTCTAGGCTCATATACAGTTGTGTTCAAAATTATTCAACCCCCACTGAAATTGAGTGTTTTGGCCAGTTTGACATTGATTTTGATCATTCAGTCATCTTGCTTACAATTAAATCAAAGAGGCACGTGTAGGTCAGACAAATATAACATAACATTTATAATGAAATTACCACAAATGTCTTTTCTGTGCTCACATCATTATCAGCAGTTTTATTCAACCCCCAAGTGACATTCAATCTTAGTACTTAGTACAACATCCTTTTACAGTTTTTTTTTTTTTTTTTTAAAAGAACAGCAAATATAATCCAAATAAGGGGTGGGAAGAGAGGGGGAAATAAGGAAGGGCAGTCTCACATATGAACAAAATCATTCTGTTTACATCGAACGAATGAGGCATATAAAGTAAAAGAGGAGGGTCTCAGAGGCTTCTCACGGACTGCGGAAGGGCCCATCCCTTCCCCGTATAACAAGACCCATCATAGGCCACATGCCTTATACAACTTGTGGATATCCCATATCGCCCAGGGATCTTTTTTGGGAGGACGTTGGCCACAGTCTGCAGTTGCCTTGGTGTCAAATGTTCGATATTGGTCTAATAGAGCAATAAGTTGTCTTAGCGTCGGAACTGTAGTAGTCCTCCAGTTTCTAGCCAGAAGTACAATTGTTGTGGAAACTATAATAAAAAACATTTTCAAGTGCTGGCGTGGAAGGTGTATCATTCCCAGTAATAAGATCTCCGGTGAATTTGCGACCGGGTGACCCAGTGCTTCTGAGGCTAATGTAGAAATGTTTTTCCAAAGCGGGGCAACCAAAGGGCAGTGCCACCAAATATGTCCCATCGTGCCTGGTGCTGAGGAGCAGCGCCAACAAAGATCCGAGGTATTCGGGGCAAACTTGCTCATTCTGTGAGGCGTTAGGTACCAGCGGTACATCAGTTTCCTCTGAGTCTCTATCAATGTAGCACATTTTGAAGCTCTGTCCGCAAATGTGTGTGCCATTGCCCATTGTGTAGGAGTGAAGACCTTAGCAAGGTCTCGTTCCCAGGCCGTTTGAAACGCCCATCTCGTTGCCCTCTGTGGGGTGGAAATAATACGGTAAAAGAGCGAGATTGGTTTGGAGGTAGAATGTGGATCCAACCAAAAAACCTCGGCTTCTGAGAGAAGTGGCAAAGTGTCTCTGAGTCCCTCCATAACCTCCCGCGATTTAAGAAATGAACACAACTGCATATATGACAAAAACATAGAAGGCAATATTTTATATTTGACCTGCAGGTCTTGAAAGGACAGGATGGCAGCCGGCACAAATAGCTGATGTAAGTGAGTAACCCCTCTACTTGTCCAAGGGAGTATCCTAAAGTGAGGCATAAGATATCTTAATGAGGAGATGGGCATGGCCATTGGTATTGTGGCGTGGTGAGCGAGGAAAGGTTTACACTGATCCCATATCCTCAAATAAAGAGACGTGGAGGGCAGTGGGTGTATTATGCGGGGTCTCTCTTTCGGTTTTAACCACAAGAGATTCGATAACATGTGTCCAGAGGTGTATGCAGATTCGATAGTGAACCACTGGGGCATAGGATGGGCATGCACCATTTCCCCCAAGGAAGCTAAACAGGAAGCCCAATAGTATTTTCTAAGACAGGGGACATTCAGGCCACCATCCCTGCTCCTATGGTAAAGCAGGGTTCTGGGGACTCTAGGTCGTTTGCGTCTCCAGATGTACGACATGAGTACTGTCTGCAGCGTGTCTAGAAATGTCCTGGGAATATTTAGTGGCAGGGAGCGGAATACATATAAAATTTTCGGCAAGATCGTCATTTTGACCGCCGCCATCCTGCCCAGCCAAGAGAATTCTCGATTACGCCATTGGAATAACAATGATTTTACTTCAGACAATATCCTGATGTAATTACATTTGAACATACTTTCTGCATCCCGAGCGATACGCAGCCCTAAATATGTTATGTAATCTGCCTTCCAGGCGAAGGTATATCGGGATCTTAGGTCAGACAGTGATTCGGCTGGGACATTAATAGGCAACGCTTGCGTCTTAGAAAGATTAACCTTATGATAGGAGACCTGACTATATAGATCCAATTCCTGTTGTAATGCGGAAATTGACTCTGAAGGGTCCGTCAGTGTAAGGAGTATGTCATCCGCATATAAATTCAATTTATAAGTTGTAGGGCCGACCTCAACCCCGCGGATACAGTCATTCTGTCGTATGGCTTGCGCCAGGGGTTCTAATATGAGTGCGTACAGTAGAGGGGATAATGGGCACCCTTGCCGGGTTCCATTAGTAATCACAAATTCCTCCGATAAAAACCCGAGGTGACCACCCGAGCCGAAGGAGCATCATACAAGGCCCGAATCGCGGCTGTAAATGTAGATGGAAATCCAAATTTATTTAGGACCCGGTCTAGGAACACCCAGCTGACCCTGTCGAAGGCCTTTTCGGCGTCCAACGACAAGATCACACTCGGCAATTCGGACCGCCTCATGACCTCCAATAGGTTAACCAATTTCCTAGTGCTGTCAGGACCCTGACGCCTGGAGACAAAACCCACTTGATCCAAGCCCACCATTGTGGGTAAAATCCTCTGCAATCTATTGGCCAAAATTTTGCTATATAATTTAACGTCGATGTTCAGGAGTGAAATCGGTCTAAAATGTGAGCAGTGATCAGGGGTCTTTCCCGGCTTAGGAAGGGTGACTATATGCGCTCGAAGCATATCCACCGGGAAAGAGCCCTTCTCCCATGCTATCTCATATCCAGCCTGTAAATGCGGCACCAGAAGTGAGGAGAAGGTAGAGTAGTAGTGTCCGGTGAGTCCATCCGGACCGGGGGATTTATTTTTAGGTAGATTTTTGATAGCATCAGATATATCCTCTCGCTTAATTGGGGAAGAGAGCATGTCCCTCTGTTGACTCGAGAGGGACGGGAGATGTACAGTATCCAGATACTCATCCACCACAGATACAGCCGGCTGATGAGCCTGATCCGTAGCTTCTAGGTTATACAGGGATTCATAGTATTTGGCAAAGTTGTCAGCGATCACTGATGGGTTATATATCAGGCCCTGTTCACTCTTAAGGGTTGCTACCTTTTGGGACATATTTCGGGGTCGCAATTGTCGGGCTAGGAGCTTGCCCGGTTTATTTTGAAGGGCATAATAGGAAGATTTCAACCGGGACAAGGAGCGGAAATACGCATCCGCCTCCAGGTCCCTAAGTGATCTACATGCTTCCTCCAATGCCTCAGCCGCGTCGGTGGAAGGGGACAATTTATTTTTTACATCTAATTCCTGCAAAGTAGTGAGTATCTCCAGGCGTCTGGACACATACATCTTCCTTAATCTAGTCGCCCAGTCAATACATATCCCTCGGATGACCGATTTATGCGCCTGCCAGACCGTAAGAGGGCAAATGTCAGGAGTCACGTTTTCATTAAAATATTGTGTTAGTGCCAATTGGATGGCTTGTTTCGCCGGTTCGTGCATTAACAAGTTATCTCGTAGTCTCCAAGGGGGTCTAGTGCGATAACGATACGCATCGGCTAGTGTCAGTAGAACCGGGGAATGATCAGACCAAGTTAATGGCAGTATGGAACATTCCTCCACTTGAGATATGGCAGAGCCTGGCAGTAGAAAGTGGTCTATGCGAGTGTAGCTATTATGAACATGGGAGCGAAAGGTATAATCCCTTTCAGTGGGATGAAGCAAGCGCCATATGTCATATAAGTTATATTGCTGTAAGAGCAACTGAAATTTTTTCGGGGAAGTAGCCGACTTCGCAGTGTCGCTAGGTGCCGAACGATCCCGAGACGGATCTAGGCAGATATTCAGATCTCCGCATAAAACTAGAATACCCGTCTGTACCTCTGATACTTTACGTAGTACTTGTGCTATGAATTGGGGTTGGGATGTATTAGGAGCGTATACAGAGACTATCGTGTACGTGGTCGAGTTAATTGTGCAAACAAGAATAACATATCTACCTCTAGTGTCTTTGAGTATTCGGTGGCCAGGAAGGCCACTTTATTATTTACTAACAAGGACACCCCCCTGGATTTGGATCGATAAGTAGAGTGGTATTGTATGCCAAACCCTGGACGTTTAACGGGGGATGGTCCAGTCGGCGGAAGTGTGTCTCCTGCAGACACACTACATCAACGTCTAGGGAGCGAAGGTCCCTATATAGCGAGTGTCTCTTTACAGGTAGATTCAAACCTTTAACGTTAAATGTCAGTACCTTCATGGAGGATCATAAGTGAGCGTCATTGCTAGGGAAAACCCAGTGTGCCCTGTCCAAGGTCCGCCATGCGCGTAGCCTATCAAGCACGTTCGTAACATTAGAGAACCTCTGCCCTGGAGGGGGAAAAAGTGAACACAGTATACAAAAAAAGGGATAACAGCCACAGCCGTGGCAAAACTATATACAAAAAGTAAACACCTCTCCCGTAGAGCTCTCCTCCGAAGCAGAGCCCCACACTCCTCCGTGGAGGAGGGAGAATAGAGGGGTGACATCCGTGGCTAGGATCAACCAACATCTAAGCCCAGCTCATTGTGCAACATCGCAGCAAGGCAGCAATATAATATAAACCATCAACGTATATAAGCGGATTACTTAATAGACAATGGTTACGGAAAACTGAACTTTTCGAACATTTCGGTATGACCGATATATGTCCTGCTAATATGGTCCCTGGTGGAACCTTCAACGCTTGCTCCATTCTTTTTCTAGCCGTTTGGGCCGAGATGAGCGTTTTTCCGTAATCTCAGCGAAAGATAATCCCCAGGATTCCAAAGCAAATCTGGCTTCAGCCACTGAGCAGAGCACCGTGATCTTTCCATCGCGGGTGACTAACAACTTCGTGGGGTACCCCCATCGATACCCCACTCCAGCCTCCGCAGCGCCACCGTGGCAGGGCGGAAAAGTCGTCGCTGTTGAAGAGTGGCCTGCGACAGATCTGGAAATACTGTCAGGTGGGCATACTCCGGGCCCAAGGCATTTGAATTACGCAGAGCTCGTAGGATATCTTCCCTGGGTTTAAAGTAGTGGAGCCTCAATAGGACGTCCCTTGGCGCTTGAGGAGGGGCCGAAGGTGGCTTAGGGAGTCGGTGAATACGGTCCATAAGCAGCGTTTCTGGGCCTGCATCAGGCAGGAGGTATGAAAAAAATTCCGCCACGTACTCTTGGAGGTTTTTTGTGGTCACCGATTCGGACACCCCCCGAATTTTAAGGTTATGTCTCCTGGAGCGGTCTTCTAAGTCGGCCAGTTTTCTTGTACAGTGGTGCAGTTTCTCCTCCAGCTCCTCCACCTTAGATGTCATGTCATTGTGTGCCTGTGCTACCTCAGACATTTTTTCCTCCAGTTTAGAGGTCCTGTCACCGATCTCCCTAATGTCATTTCTGATATCTGTGGCCACAGTGTCTAACCTGGTCGTCAATGCTGCAGAGAGGTCAGCTAACATCACCTCCATCCTCTCAGTAAAAGTCGCCAGCTCTGAGCTCCCCCCTGTTCCCTGCATGCCGCCATGAGGCTGAGGGGAACCGCCGCCATTTTGGGTCTCCACACCATCCCGGCGCTTACCCGTTTTTGGCGTGAAAAAGTCCGTTTTTTCGGCCGTTTTTTTTTTATCTTGCTGCCGCCATCAGAGTGTCCTATCGATCCGCTGCAATTTGCACTGCTTTTTATGCTGTTTGCTGGTATATATCCGCCGTTTTGAGCCTAGCAGGAGCCGAGCTAAGAGATCACACTGCCGCCATGACCTGTGGTCAGGTGCCGTTATAACAGCTTTTAAACGTGAAGCATAGCTTGACACAAGTGTCTTGCAGCGATCTACGGGTATCTTCGCCCATTCGTCATGGGCAAAAGCCTCCAGTTCAGTCACATTCTTAGGCTTGCGCACTGCAACTGCTTTCTTTAAGTCCCACCAGAGGTTCTCAATCGGATTTAAGTCAGGTGACTGAGATGGCCACTCCAAAATGTTCCAGCCTTTAATCTGCAACCATGCTCTAGTGGACTTGCAGGTATGCTTGGGATCATTGTCCTGTTGAAAGGTCCAACGTCTCCCAAGCCTCAGGTTTGTGACGGACTGCATCACATTGTCATCCAATATCTCCTGGCACTGAAGAGAATTCATGGTACCTTGCACACGCTGAAGCTTCCCTGTACCTGCAGAAGCAAAACAGCCCCAAAGCATGATTGACCCCCCGCCATGCTTCACAGTAGGCAAGGTGTTCTTTTCTTCATAGGCCTTGTTCTTCCTCCTCCAAACATAGCGTTGATCCATGGGCCCAAGCAGTTCTAATTTTGTTTCATCAGTCCACAGAACACTATCCCAAAACATCTGTGGTTTGTCCACATGACTTTTGGCATACTGCAGTCAACTCTTCTTATTCTTTGGAGACAGCAAGGGGGTGCGCCTGGGAGTTCTGGCATGGAGGCCTTCATTACGCAGTGTGCTCCGTATTGTCTGAGCTGAAACTTCAGTACCCACATCTGACAAATCTTTTCTCAGTTCCTCAGCAGTCACACAGGGACTTTTCTCCACTCTACGCTTCAGATAGCGCACAGCAGTCGAAGTCAGCATCTTCTTTCTGCCACGACCAGGTAGCATTTCAACAGTGCCCTTTGCCTTGAATTTGCGAATGATGCTTCCTATGGTCTCTCTTGGTATGTTTAACATCTTTGCAATCTTCTTATAGCCATTGCCCTTCCTGTGAAGAGTAATCACCTCTTCTCTTGTCTTCCTGGACCATTCTCTTGACTTCACCATATTTGTAACCACACCAGTAAATGTCTAGAAGGAGCTGAGTATCACAGTCATTTTACAGCTGCCTAATTGGTGCTTATTATGCTTTATTGCTGCTCCGTGACATCCACAGGTGTTTTCAATACCTGATTGAAAACACTTGAATGAACCTCTGTTCTTTAGAGTGGTAGTCTTTAAGGGGTTGAATAATTGTGTCAATGAAGAATTCACAAAATAAACATTTACTACTGTATTACAAAACCAATTGATGTCATTTTAGTTGCATATGGTTCTTTAAAAAGTCCTTGTAGGATTTCATTCTGAATACAATTACAAATGTACACTAAATTCCCTAAAACCCTTTACAGCATTGGGGGTTGAATAATTTTGAACACAACTGTATGTATATAATATATCAACTCTCATGACCCCTGCCTGGTGTCCCCCCAGCAATCCAGGAAAACCCACTGTCGCAAGAAAAGGTAAAACCAGTGTTACCAAATGAAAAGTGCTGCCTTGCTGAACTTTCCTGTAAACTCCATCCAGCAGCATCAGCAGGTGTATTAATCAGACTCTGCATTTCCTATTTAACAGGGGCACACCCTACCCAAGATGCTTCTGCATTCTTATTGTAGCCTCAGTCTGTATCTGCAACCAGCCTGGAAGGAAGCGCTGTTATTCTGCCTGATCTTTGTGTACCGGACTCCTGGCTATTCCCCCTGGACTGTCTCTGAAGCATCCTTTCCAGTAACCGTGCCTCAAGACCCCCTTTGTGCCTGACCCAAGACTCACTTTCTGCACTCTACCAACAAGAGAATTTCCTGCCTCGCCCCTCTGCTGTGTATATTGTTTTCCTGAATAAACCCCATCTGATTTCAACTTATCAAGTGTCTCCAAGTGTATCACTGCATCCTGGGCTCGCAACCTCATCCCTGCATGCTGAGTCCTGACACCAACATACCCTCTTATGTTGGCTTACCTGAATTGATTTCCCCCGCCTGTTTCGGTCTGTTTTGCTGAATTGCACCTGTGTTAGTATGGATCCTTTATATCAGGCCCACATGACCTTGTTTATTTGGTTTGACATTTGAAATATTTTAAGAAACAACATACAGATAGATTCGAAATGCATTGATATAGTCAATATATTCATTGAAAATTATAGCCGCGAGAGCAAATACTTAATTCCAATTTTTATTGGGCATTAAAAATGCCAGTAAACGTACATTTGAATCTCCCAAAGCCAAAAATGGTCGAAAACCAACTGCAAAAAAAAACTCGATTACGGCCCTCGTGCATGAATTAAATCCATTATTGATAATATTTGTTGTCATTTAACAAAACCCTTAAAAATTGTTCTGCACTCTTTACCATTACTGCCTTTTTGCAGTTTTGCAACTAATATAAAAGATAATTCAAATATCAAGAAGATGAAAAACAGTATAAATTGGGAATGAATGTGGCTCTGGTTTGTTTTGCACCTTTGAGTCTCTTTGGAAGGTGCTAAATTGTATTCATATTTGTTAAAGAACAACAGACTAATGAAAAGATACACAGTGAAAACGATTTTCTTTACTTTTCACAGAACAGGACCATTATTGCTTGGATTCACAACAATCAAATCACAGGGAATGATGTTACAGTTTATATCCTATGATAACTAGGGGTAGCTGCATGGTCTTGGCATTTTCCTGCTGGACTATTGCAACAGTAATAAGAATAGATCCTTGGGGCCCTATTACATTCCTAATGCTAACGTTAGCGCCAGCGGCGTAGCGTGGGTTGTCAGCACCCGGGGCAGGGCAAGAATTGTGTGCCCCCCCAACATGTGGACACGGTAACACACCCTGATTCCTTTTCACCAGTAGAGTATTGACTGCCATTACCCCACAAGCATGTGAATTGTATATTAACAAAATACTGATATAATAAAAAAATTAAACACAAATGCCCCCCATGCTAAACCACTACTACCAGTCACCCTGTCCCAGTATACCCTAGCATAGCTCCACTCTCACACTATACCCAGTCACTCTTTCCCAGTACCCCCAGTCACCCTCTCTCTCCAAGTACCCGTCACTCTCAGTACCCCCACCTTCTCCCAGTACCCCCAGTCACTCCCTCCCAGTCACTCCCTCCAAGTACCCCCACTTTTTCCCAGTTCCCCCAGTCTCTCTCTTTCCAAGTACCCCAGTCACTCTCTCTCCCAGTACCCCTCGTTACTCCCCCCAGTACCCCCAGTCACTCACTCTCTCCCAGTGCCTCCTGTCACTCACTCTTTCCCAGTACCTTCAGTCACTCTCTTTCTCCGTGTACCCCCACTTTCTCCCAGTACCCCCAGTCACTCTCTCTCTCTCTATCCAATATCTCCAGTCACTCTCTCCCAGTATCCCCAGTCATTCTCTCCCTGAACCTCCAGTCACACTCTCCCTGTACCCCCTCACTCTGTGGTGGTCACGCTGCTTTGGTGTCATACATTGTCGCCTACCGGCGTGGAGTTGCTGGTGGCCCAGGGAGGGGGAGCTGTCCAGGGGGCTTAATGGAGACTGGATTTTAAATGTGCTGCAGGGCAGGTGCCTCCCTCCTTCCTGTTCAGCGGCTGCAGGGCTGCCAGCGGTGGGGGGCTGGAACAGGGCTTCAAGGGGGGCTGTCAAGCGTGTTACAGGGTGTTCTGTTGAATAATGCTGAGCTGCTTCATGTGACTCATGTCAGCGTTAAGGAGGAGTTGGGACAGGAACGGAATTTTATGTACTGGTCCTCCCTTCTGGACACTGAGTGGTAAGTCACCGCCGGCATGGCAAAACTGGCGGACACCTTGCTGATTCCTGCTGGAAAATATTAGTGGTTCAAATTTCTTTCGAAATTTTGCGCCCCCTAAGAAAATTGCACCCCCCATGCTACGCCACTGGTTAGCGCTCACCTGTGTGAGTGTTGACATTAGCATTGGTGGCCCTAGCGCGGGCCGACCATATTACAATCCGAACGCTAACGGGTTGAAAAACCCGCTAGCGTTTCAGATCTTGCGCTTTTCAGCGCAAGCTTACTGTACTTTGTGCTCCCTATACTTAACACGGGGAGTGCAAAGTATTAATTAGCATTAGTATTACAATATACTAACGCTAATTACCATCTGGCTGCGGTTAACCCAAAAGTTAACTGCAGCCAGGGCATGGTGCTAACGGATTCCACTTCTGCAGAATCCGTCAGCACCAGACAAAAATCCCCCCAAAAATCAGATACTCACCTCCTATCCCACGTCGAGAACGGCAGCTCCAACTGCCTCTTCTGGCCGCCAAGAGAGGTGAGAGACTAGGGAAAAAAGTCCCCCAGTTTCCTTCTGCGGATCACTACGACCGGCAGCCTCAATGGAGTCCTACGAACTCCATGGAGAGAATGCTCGTGGCTGCGCCTAGTGCTGGTGCGAGCATCCCACAGTCTTACAGTGCAGTCCCGGGTTACAGTGCAGGCTGCTGTATTAGCGCCTGTACTGTAATATCACACTAAAACAGGGACGTTAAGGAGAAACCTGCAGGTGCAGGTTTTTCTCCTTTGTGTCCCCGTTTTAGCGTTATGATCGTAATATGGCCCTTGGTGTGTGAATATTATGATCAGACATTTGATAGCAGATTTGTAGTATAGAATTTACATTTACAATGAACACTACAAGAAACAGGGTAGCTGTAATTATACACTGTGACGATAGTCACTTTGAATTCGGGATACCTGGACTTGGCATTACTGTTGTGAGGTGGGGGACTGTGGGTTTTAGGGAGGAGGTCTGATACATCATGTTATTCCATAACCCTAATGTCCACGTCACCCTGTACCTATAAGGGTACAAGGTGTCTGTGTTATGTGTGAATATTGTTATTGTCATTGTATATATGTTACTATCATTACTGTGTGTTTCATTGCAGCCCTTTCCAACCACCCCCACCCTGTACAGAATATGCTTTACAGCTGTGAAAGGATTGACTGGTCTTTCTTTGCCAAACATTGCTGCTGTATTAGACTGTTGTGTTTGCACTGGGCTGGTAATGATTACAATTTTTGTGTTCGATTAAGCAAATTTTTATAAATCGATTAATCGATTAATTTCAATTAATTACAACGCACATACAGATCAGAAAAGCAAAACTTAAAAAAACGACATAACATCGCTCCACAGTAATAAAACTCACAGCAATGTGCGGTATGTATGAGCATATTAAGAATCCACAGTAATAAAACTCACTGATATATATATATATGATGGATATATTGCTTTGCCCCAGCTCATATGGATATATTGCCCCAGCTCATATGGACATATTGCCCCCAGCTCACATGGATATACTGCCACAGCACACATGGATATACTGCCCCAGCACACATGGATATATTTGCCCCCAGCACACATGGATATACTGCTCCAGCACACATGGATATATTTGTCCCAGCACACATGGAAATACTGCCCCAGCACACATGAATATACTGCCCCAGCTCACATGGATATACTGCCCCAGCTCACATGGATATATTGCCCCAGCACACATGGATATATTTGCCCCCCGCACACATGGATATAATGCCCCAGCACACATGGATATAATGCCCCAGCACACATGGATATATTTGCCCCAGCACACATGGATATAATGCCCCAGCACACATGGATATATTTTCCCCCAGCACACATGGATATACTGCCCCCAGCACACATGGATATACTGCCACCAGCTCACATGGATATACTGCCCCAGCACACATGGATATACTGCCCCCAGCTCACATATGGATATACTGGCCCCAGCTCACACATGGATATACTGCCCCACTCACACATGGATATATTGCCCCCAGCTCACACATGGATATATTGCCCCCAGCACACATGGATATACTGCACCAGCACACATGGATATACTGCCCCAGCACACATGGATATACTGCCCCAGCTCACCTCCTGGCGCTGCGTGTTCGGCTCCCTGTGAGCGTCCGGCGGCATGGAGCTTCGGCGCTCGCCTGGGGGAACCATGTCACCAGGGGCGATCTTGCGAGAACGCGGCTGGTCACGTGGTTCCCCCAGGCGAGCGTCGAAGCTCCATGCCTTCGGACGCTCACAAGGAGCCAAACACGTGGCGCAAAGCACACGGCGACGGTGCCGTGGGATTTGCGCCTCTGGTCGATTAAAATATTTTTAATTGACTAAAATAATTAACGATTAATCAATGGATTAATCGTTAATTTCTGCAGCCCTAGTTTGTACTGTCTGTTATACACTTTATTCATGTCCACCTTTTGATTGTAATCTGCCCTAAACCCAGTTGGGTTATTGAGATCTTTACATACACAATGTTAAAATACAGCTCAGCCTCTTTTGCAACCAGCTGAAATTTTACAATGTATGTTCTATGTTGTCACAACCCACAATGACTCTACTAAATCTTATTAGCATTTAATGAATATGACTGTTTCAAACTGTATGCGTAACACAACAAATTCTGTTCTCTCAAATAAAAAAATATTAAATGGTTAAAATGGCTAAATGGTTAAAATGGGAGGCAGCTACAGAGTAGGTCAAGAAAGATTAATGTTAACCCCACTGTTCCCCCCTCTTTCTCCTGTTTTAATCTTAAAGTATCCCTTTGAGAAACCCAGTCTTTACTCAAATTCTCAACAATATCACTCAGATCTTAGCATTTGAGTCATTATATTCCCAGTGAATCTCATCTAGTTGTATCAATTACTACAGAATATCTATACCCTAAAAGCCACATATTAGAGATGCTGAAAATGCAAAGCTCAAGGTGCTGAAAGCAAGGAAGTAAACTAATAATTACTCTTTCATTGATACAAGAACATTAAAATCTTACACTATAGGAGTTATTCACTAAGCAGGCAATTTTGTTCAGTAAAAATCACCTTGGGTTTTTTACAAAATCAAACAACAGTAAACACATCTGCTATCCACAAACCAAAAATCGAACAAAGGCAGGCAACATTCCTGCAAACAATGCTGAAATACGGTGTACAATGTTACCACTGTTGTTATTTCATAAAAAAAATTACGCTATGGCTATTTTAAATGTATCCGTTGTGTCACGGGTGTTTCCAACACTGATGAGTATCTTTTGGTGATATTAAAGTACTCCTACAACTCCCATAAGAAGAACAGTGAAAACAATGGTGGACAATCTCAACTGGAACTTAAGGCAAAATCTACACTGAGCTACTATGGCAGAAACTACACTGGAAACTTGACCGCAAAAGAACTTCAGCAGAAACTATGGTATAATCAAGATGAAAATATGGCAAACCATGGTGGCAATTCCCTAAATAATGAATTCCCTGTAGTTTTATTTTATGTCTTCTATCACAATTCGCAGAAGTAAAATGACATTTCTTTAATCTGAAAGGAACATAGAAACATAGAAAAATGTCGGCAGATAAGAACCTTTCGGCCCATCTAGTCTGCCCAATTACATGGATACTTTACCTGGATTTATCTTTTGTTTAGGATAGCCTTATGCCTATCCCATGCCTGCTTAAATTCAATTACTGTTTTGGCCTCTACCACTTCAACTGGAAAGCTGTTCCATGTATCCACCACCCTCTCAGTAAAATAATGCTTCCTGATGTTACTTTTAAACCTTTGCCCCTCTAATCTAAGACTATGTCCTCTTGTTTTGCTACTTTGTTTCCTTTTAAATATACTCCCTTCCTCTACCTTGTGGATTACCTTTACGTATTTAAATGTTTCTATCATATCTCCTCTGTCTCGTCTTTTTTCCAAGCTATACATGTTAAGATCATTAAGGCTTTCCTGGTAACTTTTCTCCTTCAAGCCGTACACCATTTTAGTAGCCCTTTTCTGAACTCTCTCTAAGGTGTCTATATCCTTCTGGAGATACGGTCTCCAGTACTGCACACAATACTGCAAGTGAGGTCTCACCAGTGCTCTGTACAGTGGCATGAGCACTTCCCTTTTCCTACTGCTAATACCTCTCCCTACACAACCAAGCATTCTGCTAGCATTTCCTGCTGCTCTATTACATTGACTACTTACCTTTAGATCCTCTGAAATAATAACCCCTAAATCCCTTTCCTCAGATGTTGAGGTTAGGACTGTATCAAATATTCTATATTCAGCCCTTGGGTTTTTACGTCCCAGGTGCATTATCTTGCACTTATCCACATTAAAACTCAATTGCCTCAGCTCCGACCATTTTTTTAGTTTACCTAAATCATTTGTCATTTGTCTGATCCCTCCAGGAACGTCAACCCTGTTGCAAATCTTTGTGTCATCAGCAAAAAGACATACTTTTCCATTAATACCTTCTGCAATATCACTAATAAAAATATTAACCCCTTAAGGACCGAGGACGTACCATGTACGTCATTGCAGCGGGTCTCTCTTAGACCCGCTGACGTACATGGTACGTCCTGCCGTTTTTTGAGCGCTGGAAGCGATCGGATCGCTTCCAGCAGCTCAAACGCCATTGCAGGCTGCCTGGGAGTCCAGGCAGCCGTGCAATGGCGGTTAGAAGTGCCGGGGCACCATGTGATCGCTCCCCGGGAGCGATCAACATCCGGTTTCACCGGAGAGGTGCCCGGCACTTCTACAGAGCGCTGGAAGCGATCGGTATCGCTTCCAGCTGCTCTGAGTATATTACAAGGATGCCTCGACATCGAGGCATCCTTGCAATATGCTTACCTGCCGCCGGTCCGTCCGTGATCGCTCCCCCGAGCGATCACTTCCGGTAGCGGCAGGAAGTACTGAGTGCCACGAGGTATCGTGGCACTCAGTACAAAAACGATCACATCAGTGATCAGGTGCTCTGCTGGGTGCCTCGAGGGATCAAGGCACCCAGCAGACTAAAAAAAGTGTAAAAAAAAGTGAAAAAAAAAGTAAAATAAAAAGTAAAATAAAAATAAAAATAAATAAAATAAACTGACGGTTAGGGTTAGGGTTAGGGTTAGGGTTAGGGGTAGGGTTAGGGGTAGGGTTAGGGTTAGGGGTAGGGTTAGGGGTAGGGTTAGGGTTAGGGTTAGGGTTAGGGTTCTAAGGGCAGGGTCATCTTGGGGCTGAGTGGGATGTTCCTAGCCTGCCTCAGAGAGGCAGGCTAGCAACATCCAATCAGAAGTTAGAAAAATCAAAATAAAATTTCTAATTTGTCAGGTCAGGTCAATATTTTGTAAATATTGGCTCTGACCTCTGTGATTCTCCCTCCTCTCCTCACTTGTGTTTTGGTGAGCGAGAGAGAGAGATCAGATTTGACAGGTTAGAGATTTTAGTGAGATTTAGTGAGATTAGAAAAATTGAGGCAGATTTAGAGAGATTTTAGGGAGATTTAGAAGAATTGAGGCAGGTTTAGAGGGATTTAGAGAGATTTAGGTGTTTATTTGTATTTTCTTGTGAAACCCAACGGTTCTTCTAAGAACCAACAATCCGCTTATATATATATAATAATTATAAAATTTATAATCTATTATATATAATGTCTGAGAGGGTGTACAGCGCCGAGGAGGCATATGCCATCCTGGCGTCAGAATCTGAGGCATCTGCGTCAGACTCAGACCCTCATTTCGACCCCGCTAACTGCTCAGAGACGTCGCTAGATACATTATCTACGCTGGCTGATGTATCTAGTGATGTTTCTGATGCAGATCCTGGGTCACCACCTGCCAGCAGGAGACGCACAGCTCCAGCTGAGGAGTGGGTAGTGCCTCATCGCCAGAGGCCAGATATCCCTCCTTTCACGGCAAATCCTGGCATCAATATTGATGTTGCAGGATTTACCGCCACACAGTTTTTGCAGGTGTTTATGGGGGATGATTTGTTGGGCCACATCGTGGCCCAATCAAATCTGTATGCCCATCAGCATTGTGCTGCGAAGCCAGACTCCTACTTGGCAAGGCAGCAATGGACCCCGCTAGATGTGCCAGAATTTCTGAAATTCTGGGCACTTACTATGCTGAGGGCATCATAAAGAAGCCCTCAATTCGCTCCTACTGGAGCAGTAGCCCCATCTGCTCTACCCCCATTTACCCCCAATCAATGTCACGTAGAAGGTATGAAAACATTTTGCGTTTCATGCACTTCAGTGACAACAGCCTGTGCCCCCCTAGAGAGCATCCCCAGTTTGACAGGCACCAGACTTTTACATTTTATTCGTACATTTTTATGTTCTACAATTGGTGCTCTATTTTGCCAAAATCTTTGCACACTATGCATGGGGGGCATGGGTGTACTCAGGAGATCTTGCAGAAAACAACCTGGAGAGTTTTCATGCAGTAACAAACAACAGTGTCTCCTAAATCACAGTCCAAAACTACTGTGGGCGTAAAAATCTGAAAATTGAAAAATTACACCACACACCTTCTCAAATGTTTTGGCTAAAACCGTTGCATCCATGGCATCAAAGCACTCCATATGCAATACCTTGGGGTGTCAACATAACAAATATAAACAATTTTCTGGCAATAATTCAAACTGGGGTATGCGGTAGACCCAAAACCAAAGATAGGCCTAGCTGAAGAAATAATCTCAATTTCAACTCCAATGACAAAGTCATAAAAATTGTATTTGAACCTTCCCAAAATCCTGGCAAACCTATGCATGGGGGGCATGGGTGTACTCAGGAGATCTTGCAGAAAACAACCTGGAGAGTTTTCATGCAGTAATAAACAACAGTGTCTCCTAAATCACAGTCCAAAACTACTGTGGGCGTAAAAATCTGAAAATTGAAAAATTACACCACACACCTTCTCAAATGTTTTGGGCTAAAACCGTTGCATCCATGGCATCAAAGCACTCCATATGCAATACCTTGGGGTGTCAACATAACAAATATAAACAATTTTCTGGCAATAATTCAAACTGGGGTATGCGGTAGACCCAAAACCAAAGATAGGCCTAGCTGAAGAAATAATCTCAATTTCAACTCCAATGACAAAGTCATAAAAATTGTATTTGAACCTTCCCAAAATCCTGGCAAACCTATGCATGGGGGGCATGGGTGTACTCAGGAGATCTTGCAGAAAACAACCTGGAGAGTTTTCATGCAGTAACAAACAACAGTGTCTCCTAAATCACAGTCCAAAACTGATGTGGGTGTGAAAATGAAAAATGACCACCAAACTGTATCCAATTTGTTTGGAGCAAACGGATGCATCCATAGCATAAAAACACTCCATTTACAATACTTTGGGGTGTTAGCTTACCAAATATATGCACGTTCATAAAATTGGGGTATGTAAAAGGCCCCTAAAAAGAAGATAAGCAAAGAAGATACTGTATGTCAAATTAGAAAATTGACAAGCACATGTCAAAGATTGGCGTAGCACCCCCCAAAAACAACAGAACAAATCTATATATGGGTGGTATCAATTTACTCAGAAGATGTTGCTGAACAATTTTGGGGTGTTTTTTGGCAGTAACCCATAACTGGATTTGACAATTCATGCCTAAAGTACAATGTGTGTGAAAAAATAACACAAAAAGTGACTACCTGAAAGTTTGACATAGAGCTAGTGCATGGAAAGTGTTAAAATACAACTCTTTGAAGCACCCTAGGGTGTGCCCTTTCTAAAAATATATGGTTTGATGGGGGTAAATTACTTTGGCCGGCTTCAAAAATTTCCCAAATAGGACATGGGTGCATGATGACGAAATGTGAAAATTCCAAGTTGGAAAACTGAAATGCGCACCCCCCAAATAAGGCCTATTAGCCCCCAAATGACCCGACATACCTATACATGGGTGGTATCAATTTACTCAGAAGATGTTGCTGAACATATTTTGGGGTGTTTTTTGGCAGTAACCCATAACTGGATTTGACAATTCATGCCTAAAGTACAATGTGTGTGAAAAAATAACACAAAAAGGGACTACCTGAAAGTTTGACATAGAGCTAGTGCATGGAAAGTGTTAAAAAACAACTCTTTGAAGCACCCTAGGGTGTACCCTTTCTAAAAATATATGGTTTGATGGGGGTAAATTACTTTGGCCGGCTTCAAAAATGTCCCAAATAGGACATGGGTGCATGATGACGAAATGTGAAAATTCCAAGTTGGAAAACTGAAATGCGCACCCCCCAAATAAGGCCTATTAGCCCCCAAATGACCCGACATACCTATACATGGGTGGTATCAATTTACTCAGAAGATGTTGCTGAACATATTTTGGGGTGTTTTTTGGCAGTAACCCATAACTGGATTTGACAATTCATGCCTAAAGTACAATGTGTGTGAAAAAATAACACAAAAAGGGACTACCTGAAAGTTTGACATAGAGCTAGTGCATGGAAAGTGTTAAAATACAACTCTTTGAAGCACCCTAGGGTGTGCCCTTTCTAAAAATATATGGTTTGATGGGGGTAAATTACTTTGGCCGGCTTCAAAAATGTCCCAAATAGGACATGGGTGCATGATGACGAAATGTGAAAATTCCAAGTTGGAAAACTGAAATGCGCACCCCCCAAATAAGGCCTATTAGCCCCCAAATGACCCGACATACCTATACATGGGTGGTATCAATTTACTCAGAAGATGTTGCTGAACATATTTTGGGGTGTTTTTTGGCAGTAACCCATAACTGGATTTGACAATTCATGCCTAAAGTACAATGTGTGTGAAAAAATAACACAAAAAGTGACTACCTGAAAGTTTGACATAGAGCTAGTGCATGGAAAGTGTTAAAATACAACTCTTTGAAGCACCCTAGGGTGTGCCCTTTCTAAAAATATATGGTTTGATGGGGGTAAATTACTTTGGCCGGCTTCAAAAATGTCCCAAATAGGACATGGGTGCATGATGACGAAATGTGAAAATTCCAAGTTGGAAAACTGAAATGCGCACCCCCCAAATAAGGCCTATTAGCCCCCAAATGACCCGACATACCTATACATGGGTGGTATCAATTTACTCAGAAGATGTTGCTGAACATATTTTGGGGTGTTTTTTGGCAGTAACCCATAACTGGATTTGACAATTCATGCCTAAAGTACAATGTGTGTGAAAAAATAACACAAAAAGTGACTACCTGAAAGTTTGACATAGAGCTAGTGCATGGAAAGTGTTAAAATACAACTCTTTGAAGCACCCCAGGGTGTGCCCTTTCTAAAAATATATGGTTTGATGGGGGTAAATTACTTTGGCCGGCTTCAAAAATGTCCCAAATAGACATGGGTGCATGATGACGAAATGTGAAAATTCCAAGTTGGAAAACTGAAATGCGCACCCCCCAAATAAGGCCTATTAGCCCCCAAATGACCCGACATACCTATACATGGGTGGTATCAATTTACTCAGAAGATGTTGCTGAACATATTTTGGGGTGTTTTTTGGCAGTAACCCATAACTGGATTTGACAATTCATGCCTAAAGTACAATGTGTGTAAAAAAATAACACAAAAAGTGACTACCTGAAAGTTTGACATAGAGCTAGTGCATGGAAAGTGTTAAAATACAACTCTTTGAATCACCCCAGGGTGTGCCCTTTCTAAAAATATTATGGTTTGATGGGGGTAAATTACTTTGGCCGGCTTCAAAAATGTCCCAAATAGGACATGGGTGCATGATGACGAAATGTGAAAATTCCAAGTTGGAAAACTGAAATGCGCACCCCCCAAATAAGGCCTTTTAGCCCCAAATGACCCGACATACCTATACTTGGGTGGTATCAATTTACTCAGAAGATGTTGCTGAACATATTTTGGGGTGCTTTTTGGCAGTAAACCTTAAAGTTCACAGTACATGTATTCTTAAATTGCGTTCAAAAAAAAAAAATGACCAAATTTTTTTTTTTCTCAAACTTTGGCATAGATTTGTGGTAAAATGGTTTGCATGGAAAGAGTCAAAATACCCCAAGTTTAATACCTTGATTTGTGTACTTTAAAAAAATATGTATATGTGGAGGGTTATTCAGGAATTAGTGACAGATATCAGTGTTACAATGTCACTATCACTAGTTTTGAAAATAAACTCTTTGGAAATGGCAAAGTGCTACTTGCACTTATTGTTGCATAAAATAAGGAAAAAAGCGAGGAATATGTAAACATTGGGTATTGCTAAACTCAGTACTAAATTTAGAAACTACTAAAGAATTAATTTTTTTGGACGGTTGTTGATACATAAGAAATTTTGGGGGTCAAAGTTCGAAAAAGTGGTGTTTTTTCAATTTTTGTGTCATATTTCACAATATTTTTTATAGTAAATTATATGAAATGATGAAAAAAATGGTATCTTTATAAAGTCCATTTAGTGATGAGAAAAACAGTGTAAAATATGTGTGGGTTACATAAACGAGTAAGAGGAAAATTTGACGTAAACACTAAGAGCGCAGAAACGTAAAAACAGCAGCGGTCACGAACGGACGGATTCGTGTAAAACCGCCCGGTCACTAAGGGGTTAAAGAGAATGGGTCCAAGTACTGACCCCTGAGGTACCCCACTGGTAACAAGACCTTCCGCCGAATAAACTCCATTTACCACAACCCTCTGTTGCCTGTCACTCAGAAAGGTTAGTATATAACCCCTTAAGGGCCCTATCACCGGTATGAGCTAACCCTAGCGTTGGCATGTTTTTGCATTAGCGCTGGGTTACATGTGTCTAGCGCCTGACCAACAGATCGTTTGCCTCTCGGTACAAACGGGAAAAAAATTTAGTGCGTCGCTATTAGCGATTTGTAGCGCGAGCTTACTGTAATTTCCGTGGCCCTGGGGAGCGCTAGAGATCTCTAGCACTTTTGTAACTAACAGATCACTTGATGCCAGTGCTATTTTCTAAAGCAAAGCTAATCACAAAATTTTACCTACTGCTCAACCCTGGTGCTAACTCACAAAAAAAGAGGGGTAGGTCCTGCCCAAAATTAACAGGCAATTGAAAGGAATGCAGCAAAGGTGTTCTCTTGGCCCCATACACCATAGTAATGGATCTTGTCAGCAATGTTGTTGCTGTTGTAGTCGGCTCTATTATGATATATATGTATCCTTTATCCACATATATCCTAATTCTAATATATAGCCTAATTTAAAAAAATTTATGCTGGGGGTTAATCATAGTATGGAAGCGGTTGATTATTAGGGTGACCGTGTGGACCATGTTTAACCCCTTAGTGACCGGGCGTTTTACACAAATTCATCCTCTAGTGACTGCTGTTTTTACGTTTCTGCGCTGTTAGTGTTTAGGTCAAATTTTCCTCTTACTCGTTTATTCAACCCACACATATTATACACCGTTTTTCCCGCCATTAAATGGACATTCTAAAAATACCATTATTTCCATCATATCGAATAATTTACTATAAAAAAAGATGAAATATGATGAAAAAAATGGTAAAAACACACTTTTTTCGTAATTTAATACCCAAAATCTACAAACACCAAAAAAGACCCCGGCTAAATAGTTTCATAATTTTGCCCCGAGAATGGAAATACCCAATTCTTACATGTTTTTGCTTTTTAATCCCTTCAAATTTTTTTTGATAATTTTTTTTATTATTATTTGTTTATTTATTATTTTTTTTTAAATTTTATTTTTATACCAAACCTGGTCATGTTTGGCATCATTGGAAAGGCCATGATCAGGCCTTTCCAATGATGTCAAATTCAAATATGACCCTCTAGCTGCCATCCAAAGGACCCCTCTATCTCCACATGGCAGCTAGGGGGTTAACTGGCCCACTGACATACTCACACATATGGATGTCAGTGGGTGGGGGGTGACCTGGAGGCTTGGCTGACATCCAAGAAGTCAGCCCCCTCCAGGTTTGAATCGCAGTTTGGTGCAAATCGCGATCCGGCAGCGAAATAGTTAATGCAGTTCACCAGTGAAAAGGGGAGACTCTCCCCTTTCCAGCGGTGCAACTTGCATCGCTCTGGCCCCGGCCGATAACGTCATCACGCAGCGTGATGACATCATCAGATCAGCCGGCCCCCAGTAAACAGCAAGGCAAGCTTCAAGTTTGCTGTAGACGTCGTGGGAGCTGGCGAGGGAGGGGAGTTTCGGGGGTAGGGAGGTTAGGAGCCCGCTGACGTACTATGTACGTCCGCGGGTCTAAGGGAGACCCGTGGGCAGTCGGGAAGGGGTTAAATGGGACACATGGCTAAGTCTTGCCCTCAAACAACTCCCATGGTACAGACTAAACCTAATCCCAGACCTGGACTGTGCAATTGAATACTTTTAGTCCTGCAAGTCTGGAATTCCCATGCCCCGCTGCGTACAGTGCGAGTAAAAGGGGCCCATCTCCCCTGGGTTACAGTTAACCTCACGCAAATGTACCAGTTTAGAGATTCACTGTGGTCAAATTTCAAGAATACTGGTTCCATGAACAATCGCTGTGAATACCGAAAATGGTGGACTGCATGCACAAAACAAACAGAAATGGCCAAGCTCAATACTTTAATGAAAATTTAAACAATAACATATCAAACCCTAGAAATTTTTGGAAAATCATAAGTAACATACAATCACCCCCTGTCCACTCCCAACCGGCTGCTGTCAAAGTAAACAACCAAACCCTGTAACACCCCCTAGGTGTAGCAAATGCATTTAATAACTATTTTGTTGGATGCACCACCACCCTGATTGCTAGGCGAGCAAGTGACACGCAATCAGAAAGGCCACACACAGGTCATGCCCCTCCAACTGTGCAAAGACCCTGTATCAGAGAGAAATTCAGTTTTAGACCAGTGCCTGTCAGCGTTGTTACTAAACTTCTCCGTAACCAAAAAATTAAATACCAGTCTATACCTGATCAAATCCCAGCAATGCTGCTGAAAATCAATTGCAAAATCTGTCGTAACCCTAATCAATGAATCACTGGCGACTGGATATATACCCAAACTCTGGAAGACTGCAAGGGTGGTAACTATCCATAAAAGTGGCGAAAATACTTTGGTATCCAACTACCGCCCGATATCATTGCTCCCTATAATGTAAAAAATTGTGGAAAAATGTGTCTACACGCAATTACGTGATTATTGTCAGTATTGGAACTATTTAACCCCAGATCAATCCGGCTTTCGTTCAAATTATTCAATTAAAACCGCCCTTTTAAAAGTTTGTTATGATATCCAAGCTGGCATGGAACAAGGGAACCTAACTGGAGCCATCTTCCTTGATTTTGCCAAGGCCTTTGACACAGTAGACCATGGCTGGCATCCTATTAAAAAAACGTAAAAACTCCGGTAGTGGTGATCGCACGCTAACCTGGTTTCAAACATATGTATCCGATCGATCGCAATAGGTGTCCATTTCTGACAGCGCTTCCCTCCCCCTACCAGTCACATGCGGTGTACCCCAAGGCTCAATATTCGGCCCCCTGCTATTCACGATATTCAGAAATGATCTGCCCAATGTCTGCAAAGCCTCAACTGTACAGATGTACGCAGACGACACCGTAATCTACAGGTATACCAGCAACCCGAATCTCCCGCAGCTGGGAGCAGTGCTGCAAGAACAATTCACAGAAGTAGAAAAATGTAATGGCGATAACAAACTTTTTCTAAATACTGACAAAACTGTCACAATGCTCTTTGGAACAGCACCTAAACTACATAAATTGCAAACTCCCCATCTATGTGTCAGGACAAAATCAAATGACACGCTGACCACAGTCACTTCTCTCCAATATCTAGGTATGTGGTTAGACCCAAATCTATCCTTTGGCCTCCACATCGAAAAACTCTAATCTAAACTTTACCCCAAACTAGGTGCCCTGTACAGAAACAAATCCCGCCTGAGCCCTGCGGTAAGAAAGCAGATTGTACAGCAAATGCTTATGCCAGCTATTGAATACGGAGATGTAGTGTATGCAGCTGCCCCGCAAACACACCTCCAGAAACTTACTACATTGTATAACTCATTCTGACGATTTGTGCTACAATGAGGTGGATCCAGGGGGGCAACGGGTCAATTCCCCCCCCCCCGAAATAATCGCCGCCGCTGGCCACTCTTCTCCCTAAGAGCGCCCGTCGGCATGCAGCTTGGCCGCTCGCCTGGGAACCACCTGACCAGCGCACGAGATCGCGGAGTTCACGTGAACTCCGCAATCTCGCGAGAACCTGGCTGCGTTGGTCAGGTGGTTCCCGGCAGGTACCCGGCGGGTACCCAGAGCGGCATATCCATGTGAGCAGGGGCAAATATATATCCATGTGAGTTGGGGCAAATTTATCCATGTGAGCTGGGGGCAATATATACATCCATGTGAGCTGGGGACAAATATATCCATGTGAGCTGGGGACAATATATATATATCCATGTGAGCTGGGGCAAATATATATATATCCATGTGAGCTGGGGCAAATATATCCATGTGAGCTGGGGCAATATATATATCTATGTGAGCTGGGGCAAATATATCCATGTGAGCTGGGGCAAATATATCCATGTGAGCTGGGGGCAAATATATCCATGTGAGCTGGGGGCAAATATATCCATGTGAGCTGGGGGCAAATATATCCATGTGAGCTGGGGGCAATATATATATCCATGTAAGCTGGGGGCAAATACATCCATGTGAGCTGGGGCAATATATCCATGTGAGCTGGGGGCAATATATAAATCCATATGAGCTGGGGGAAAATATATCCATGTGAGCTGGGGGCAATATATATATATATACTTGTGAGCTGGGGGCAATATATCCATGTGAGCTGGGGCAATATATATATATCCATGTGAGCTGGGGGCAAATATATCCATGTGAGCTGGGGGCAATATATATATATATACTTGTGAGCTGGGGGCAATATATCCATGTGAGCTGGGGCAATATATATATATCCATGTGAGCTGGGGGCAAATATATCCATGTGAGCTGGGGCAAATATATCCGCCTGTCACTGCGAACCCAACACCAGCTCTTGGCCAAAACTGGTAGAATGCCCCCCCCCCCGAAACCTGTGTCTGGACCTGCCCCTGGACCCACCATTGTGAAATGCTAAAAGAACTAAACTGGCCATTGCTGGAATCCAGACGCACCCTTCACCTTTCCAACCTGGTGTTTAAGAGCTTTTCTGGGAATCTACTACCCTTAGACAAAAAACAAAAAACAGGTGATTTAAGGGACAAACCCTCGATTCACTCGGAAAATGGGAGTGCTGATAAAAATTAACTTTTATTAGTTAGATAAAATAAACATTGGTAGGACCGACAGTTAAATATTAAAAAACAAATAGACACATCGACATAGGCGCAATGTACGCAGGGAGAAAAAATTGTATGTGTACGGCAGATATAGAGCAAATTGCTTACTTGGAGATTGAGGGAACAGATATAGGCCTGGGATCAGGTAATAAAGGTGACAGTAACTAAACAACGCAGCTGCCACATGGACGTTGGGTCACGCAAATTAGAACCTGGATAGTCTCAATGGTACACCCGCCAGTATGCACAGATGCCCAAATAAGGGCTACTAATTAGATAGACCAAGGTGTATTGAAAACCAGCTATATTAAACCATTCATTTGGCCTGGCTACCTTGTATAGAAACCCAATAGAACTGTGAACTAGAGGAGCATAAGCTAGAGACCAAAACAAAAGGCAAATTGCCAAACCAAGAAAATGCTTGGAAAATGTCGGCCTAGCAACAAACTATAGTAGAGACAACATCCAATACACCATTATTGCATGCGTATTAACATATTTTCTGTCCTGAGCAATGGCAACAAAGCATTGAAAGTATCACCCATTACCACAACCATATTGAAGTTAGGGTAGTCACGGCGAACAATTGAAAACTGTCCCTCAAAAAACTAAAGATTCTATGCTCTCCCTGTTAAATCACATGACATTGCACCAAGGTTATTAAAAACAAGGAAGGACTCGACACGTGTTTCGCCGGTGCTAGACCGGCTTCATCGGGAGTCAAAACATCGGTAGAGATTACTGTCAAGACCATATAGTACAGAGGCTGGTTATATACAGATCAGTAGATCAGAATAGAGGAAGTAGGCGTGAACAATCACAGCTTCAATTAGATTCTGATGCGGGATAGTGACGGATCGGCTGATATCAATGAGTACCGAACAAACTGATAGTCTAAGTGGTCATATAGATAGAGCAGATGAGTCTGATCAAGGGCCAGAATCGATACAGTAAAAATGTGTAGTAACACACATCTAAGGATACAACGTGATCAACGCAGGACAATCAAAAATGTACCATATATTACCCGATGGGGGTGGTGTCCTATGGAGAGTAACAGAATCATTTATCCGGCAAACACTCTAAAGATGTATATTAACAGAGGCTTCTCCAAATGTTATTAACAAGTAATAGAGACCAAACAGCTTTATTGAGCGGCAGAATTAAAACGTTGAATCACTTTTTAATTCTGCCGCTCAATAAAGCTGTTTGGTCTCTATTACTTGTTAATAACATTTGGAGAAGCCTCTGTTAATATACATCTTTAGAGTGTTTGCCGGATAAATGATTCTGTTACTCTCCATAGGACACCACCCCCATCGGGTAATATATGGTACATTTTTGATTGTCCTGCGTTGATCACGTTGTATCCTTAGATGTGTGTTACTACACATTTTTACTGTATCGATTCTGGCCCTTGATCAGACTCATCTGCTCTATCTATATGACCACTTAGACTATCAGTTTGTTCGGTACTCATTGATATCAGCCGATCCGTCACTATCCCGCATCAGAATCTAATTGAAGCTGTGATTGTTCACGCCTACTTCCTCTATTCTGATCTACTGATCTGTATATAACCAGCCTCTGTACTATATGGTCTTGACAGTAATCTCTACCGATGTTTTGACTCCCGATGAAGCCGGTCTAGCACCGGCGAAACACGTGTCGAGTCCTTCCTTGTTTTTAATAACCTTGGTGCAATGTCATGTGATTTAACAGGGAGAGCATAGAATCTTTAGTTTTTTGAGGGACAGTTTTCAATTGTTCGCCGTGACTACCCTAACTTCAATATGGTTGTGGTAATGGGTGATACTTTCAATGCTTTGTTGCCATTGCTCAGGACAGAAAATATGTTAATACGCATGCAATAATGGTGTATTGGATGTTGTCTCTACTATAGTTTGTTGCTAGGCCGACATTTTCCAAGCATTTTCTTGGTTTGGCAATTTGCCTTTTGTTTTGGTCTCTAGCTTATGCTCCTCTAGTTCACAGTTCTATTGGGTTTCTATACAAGGTAGCCAGGCCAAATGAATGGTTTAATATAGCTGGTTTTCAATACACCTTGGTCTATCTAATTAGTAGCCCTTATTTGGGCATCTGTGCATACTGGAGGGTGTACCATTGAGACTATCCAGGTTCTAATTTGCGTGACCCAACGTCCATGTGGCAGCTGCGTTGTTTAGTTACTGTCACCTTTATTACCTGATCCCAGGCCTATATCTGTTCCCTCAATCTCCAAGTAAGCAATTTGCTCTATATCTGCCGTACACATACAATTTTTTCTCCCTGCGTACATTGCGCCTATGTCGATGTGTCTATTTGTTTTTTAATATTTAACTGTCGGTCCTACCAATGTTTATTTTATCTAACTAATAAAAGTTAATTTTTATCAGCACTCCCATTTTCCGAGTGAATTGAGGGTTTGTCCCTTAAATCACCTGTTTTTTGTTTTTTGTCTAATGCAATACTAGGTTTAGTCCTTATTGGGTGTGTCCACACCCGGTGCCCACTTGCCACTCGGGGTGGGGTGATTGTTCACCTTCTTTCAGGAGGTTTTTTTTTTTTCTTTCTCAAGAATCTACTACCCTACCTGAATAGACTGCTTCCCCCAGCAGTTCCTTCATCCTATAACCTCCGATCGAGGTCCAGCACCTTACTTGCAATACCACAATACAAAAAGAAAGTGGCTCGATCCTCATTTTCCTACAGAGCACCGCAATTATGGAATAACCTCCCAGACGCCATCAAATCTTCCCCCAGTCTAATGTCACTAAAGAGCTCCCTTTTGACATACCTCAATACAGAATGCACCTGTAATCATGTAACATAGTGAATATATTTCCTACATATTTATTTTCTGTTAATCTGTATATATTTGTGTTTTGTTTTTAATATCTTGCATTTTATTACTTTGTATTTCTGTAACAACTGTAACAATTCAATGTTCCTGTCACGGTCAGCCACAATGGCGGTACCCGGCATGCGCCAAGTTGGGCCCAGGTATGAGTAAAAGCCGCTATATGCAGAGATGCGTGACACAATGATCTAGGATATGTGAATAAACCACAGAAGACACTGGGGACCTCTGCACGGCTATACCGAAGGAGCCCTATACTGATAGATCGGTCCTTAGAATGGCCGAATCTGCACTAGTAGAAAAAGGTTACCTTGTAGCCGTGCAGAGTCCTGGGGAAAACACAGATACCAGAAGGAGTAATATACTCCACTACCTGCAGGGAAGGACTTCAATGACAAAAAGCCATAGTCAGCAGGGACACACAAAACAATATCTCAATGGACAGTACAGCTAGAGATGTCCAGAAGAGTCGTCAGTGAACATGCCAGAGGGTCAATACCAGCAAATCAATCAGAACATGAAACACTGAAACTGATAAACGTGAAAACACAAGACTTAAACTGGAACCTGGGGATACTAAAGAAACAACAGACGGATATACAGAAGAAAAAAGGTAAACCTTAAACATGAAATAGAACTTGAACTTGGATAGAATAACAGGGAGCTCTCAGGAACAAATCTGTAGCTGAAGTGAACCAGGATGCAAGAGCATGGTGATATGGGCCCATGGCTTTATATAGGGGAGTAATCAGCCCATATCACCAGCAGAAGCTCAACGAGCAATGAACTTAACCCCTGAGCTGCATGTCAGGGAAAGCAGCACAGGGAAACACATGGAAACACAGACATAAGGAATACAGAGGGCAGGGAGACAGAGTTGGAACGTGGGAACGTGACAGTTCTTGAACCCAGGACATACTTGAAAATGAGAGAAATCTCAATCTATCCTTTCTGGTAACATACTTTATAAATAAATAAATAAATAAATATGCTGCAGCAGGGAAATTAATGTAGCTCACTTGGCCTTCCTTTTGGATCTATTAGATGCACTGTAATGATTCTACACACTGTTGGTGGCATATATCATGCAATGCCCATCAGCCTTAATTAATATATGTGTGCATATGGATGATATGACGACCTTAGAGGATTTTAATAACGCAGAGGCGTGAGGGCTATTCACCAGATGTGTTCATACTTATACAAGCTTGTGAGGGCGGGGGATAGATATGGCCAGGCACTCTGCACTGGAAAAAAACAGTTCTATCCTGTGCACAACCACATTAGTGTTGGGTCTCAGCCCAGGTCTTAGCGTTTCCCTAGCATGCGCTAAACTACCTTGTACACAGACTCATGCAGACACAGTGATCTGCTGGTAGGGCATCAGGCGCTAAGTTTTAGCGACTCGCACTAAGGGCTATATTACAAAGCTGGTGCTAACTTAACCAGAGCTGTTGTAAACTTACCAGAGCCATTATAGTCTATGGAGCTGTTAAGTTAACAACAGCTCTGGTTAAGTTAGCACCAACTTTGTAATACTGCCCTAAATGTTTTCTTTAGTGATGACATTTTAACTCACACCAGGTGATAGGGCCCTTAGTCTTTTTCACAGGTAATGTAAGAACCATAGCATTTTATTAAATCACAAAATGAACAACACCTAGAAAACAAAACAAAGTACAAAAAAAAAATCAAAACCCAACACTTACTAAACAAATTATACATTTGTGGGATTGGCCTGCCCAGGATTTTTTGTTGGACATTTGTAGAAGCTTGCTCTCCTGTGTGTCTCTCCGGATAAAACATATCTACAATGACAATATCTTTAATACTCAGGACCAACTCATCCATCAATAATAGCAGATACAACCTATTTTTTATTACATCACTTAGAATTGTCTCTACACCTACCTTTACTTCTACATTTTGCACCTAATTATTAACATACATCACTAAGATATAGAATAATATTTATGTCATAGAAATAGAATATGTGAAATAAACAATTGTGTGTATTTGTATAGGAGTTGCATAATTGACAGTCTTGTTGTAAATGCTGTTTTTATAATTTCGATTAATTGATTCATGTTGTGGTCTCTTTGCCGACCTTCTAGTGCCCAGCGACCTAGTTACAGGCAGTTGCTAGAAACTAGGGCAGATTATGATTAGTGTGGGCATGACTAGCAGCTTGAATGCTTCTGGATTGTCAGGCATTATGAGCCGACAGGATGAATGCTCATTCAACCAGTAGACTCCACTTTAAGCTTTATCAGTGCTGGCAGTGGCACAGGTTTTGGTACCCAGAGAACAACCTCCCTGAAGGCTGTCCAGCTGATGCTGTGTGATAGTTTTCAAGGCTAAGGTGACACTTTGCTTTCAAGATTTGTACATGCAGCCAGATACAGCTGTTAATGGGTGGGCAGACTCCTGCCAAAATGACCACTTAAATTAGCTTAATAGAGTGGCCAGAGTTCCTTAAACTTGTTTATATGAATAGGTATAAGCTGTAAGAAACTACGATTGGTAGGATATTGCATATATTTTTCAAAGGTTCATGATATTGCGGATTTCTAAATTTTTCTAATTTGGAGTAATATTTCGAGTCAATTGACTGTAATTAGTATTTTGGCCACTAGATGTCAGTACGTAGCATTCAAAGAACAAAAATATACTTGGTTTAATGACTGCTATGCTTTAGTTTTTTTTACCTTAAAAGCATTGGAGAAAATGGCAACGGGTCTCTAGACTCAATCTCCTCAGCCGTTGATTGAAGGTGTAAGCGCCTAAGCACCCATAATACCACACACCTACTGCAATAATGGAACTGTCTGGGCAGGCTTCTACTGTGTTTAGACAATGGGGGTTATTCAAAGAGATCCGAATTGTGGCCAAAAGGTAACCGAACACTGAAATTCAGCGTACGGTTACCTTTCCTGGCCATTCGGCTATTCAGAGAGCAGGCAGTTCCCGAATCTGGGCGAATTGTCTGCACATACGGTGCCTGTTCGGTGGCTGTTCGAGGGCAGTGAAATCCCCATAGAGAAGCAATGCTTCGTCTATTCAGAGAACACAAAACAGCAGGGAAAAGTTGCCGAAATGCCCTGCTGTTCGGTGGTTTTATTCAACAGATTTATTCAGGCGAATCCCATAGGCTTCAATGTTAAAAATTTTCCCGTTTTAATTGAATATCTAATAAACTGTTTAATATTAGATTCTGCAGTAAAGAGTCTCTTTATTTATAGATTTTTTAGGATCTGTTAGGCATTTTTGGGGATTTTTTTGGCAATTTTCTTTTCCCTTTTCCTTTTTTAAAACGTCTTTTCTTTTTACTGTAACTGCGCTTTTATTATCATTCATTGGACCTTATATGTAAATTCCAGACATTTTCGTTCCGTAGTTTTTTTGCAAACAGCATTTCAAATTTCAAACTTTCAAGTGTACTGTTTTTTTTTCCCCACCTCATTCGTCTGCAGTGTCGGATTTTTCCGGTGGCTGTTCTGAGCAGTGATCGGTGGCTACTCGGGTTTCTCCAGCGTGTTTGGCGGGGTTAATCAAGCGGTTTCTGCAGGTTTCGGTGAGTGTTCGGCAGGTTTTGCAGTGAGTGTTTCGGCGGATTTTCCCTGAATATACCGCAGGGTCGACGAACTAGAATCGCTGAATCGCGGCAAATTGCAGGGAACGAAAAGTCACCGAACGTGCGGTGACTTTTCGATTCTCTTTGAATAACCCTGAATGTGTTATTTGCTGTTTAATATCTATTACACTATTAATCAGTTTTGTATTGTTTTATTTTCTAAAGTTAAAAAACAAGTGACCTTTTATTTCTACATATTTTGCAACCAATGGCACCTTTTTATTTCTCACTGTTATTCTTACTTGTTATTTGTAATATGATGCCATCTACCTGGATGTCATGCATCCACAATAAAAATGGTTAACTTTTTTAAATTTCATTTTTAAAAAGCATTGGAGAATGTGGTCAAAGGTATGAAGGAGAGGGGCACGTGGAACGACTTGTGAGACATTTTGACACAATAAAATTACGATACAACATAGTACCCACAATAGTAATGTTAAGGTTCATATACAATTTGTGTTACAGTAAATTCCATACACAGCGATAACACTCTGGGAGTCTGAGAAAAATAAATGGACATGTATCCAATGATATCAATTCAATAAAGGCAAGCAATGTATAGAATGTGCAAACAAAAGCACAATCTCATCAAAGACCTCTGGATAGTCTGTACATCTTGGTTACATTTATACGTTTATATGGTCTGCACTATGTATTTATGTCTTGTTTTGAATATACACCTGTTTTTGAATATACGTCTCCCGTGGCTTCATTTATACTTCTTTGTTTTCTGCATGTGTGGGAGAAGGCGCTAAGTGGAGGAGCAGATAGTATTGAATTTTATTACTATATTGTTCACCCTGCGTTTAGTCACGTTTGTTGTGCTTTTTAGTCTGTACATCTTGCCATCTTGCCTTTAGTGATACACGCTTCTGTTTTTTTAATATACACAAAGGGATTCCTTGCTGGGTTCTTAACTCCAGTCTCTGACACAAACTCAGATCACTGCAAGATACAAGAGGAACTTGGAGTATAAACTCTGTGTTCAAGTCGATGTAGAAACTCGGCTGGGAAAGCAAACTAACGACACAGATAGTAAACATCTCACATAGGGGCCATTCGCATCAACGTGTGCATAGGTCCATGTGGATCACATCTGCTTGTGTACATATGACACCTTTTTGTCTAGTGATGACCTTTTATGAATATACTCAAAGTAATACATTGTACGGAATTCAATAGAACAAACCTAATGGACCTGTGTCAGGATCTGTGCCTGTTCCCGAACAGCTACATGAAAAGTGCTGCCCTCATGCTCAGCACCAGCAACCAGTATTCTCACAGTTAACCACAGTAACACACACCACACCCCTACCTGTCTGAACAAAAAGGTCCTCTCCCCCTTCCCACAATGCTTCCGCATTGTCACTCCTGTGCTCATTGTAGCAAGTAACACTCTAATTTGCTCCTGCAACTACTGTGTACCAGATCTCCTGCTTTGCCTACTGACAACCGCTCTCTACTAGCCCTTGACCACAGATCATACCCTGACAACGATCTCTGGATAACCCTTTTGTACCACGCTTGGATTCCCCCTGTGTCTAGTACTCCAATGTACTCTCAGGGGATCCTTAGGCATCTCTTGCTGATTATTTTTTTCAGGTGGTGGTTCTCAGTTTTTGACATACAATTGTTGTCACAGAGACCTCACCCTGCATTAGATGCTTTTTGTGATTGGTCACTGACCTTGAGTTATGGTCTCTAATTTATGACCTTTTTTGTGTGTTTTTTATACATTTTGTGGGTGTGTACGTTTTTTCTCAGAAGTCCAATTAAAGTTTAGAATTTTAATCATTTGTTCCCACCTTCCTTTTGGGTTCTTTGGAATCCAATTCCTCCTTCATCATTAGGGCTAAGTCCTGCAAGTTTTTGGTGGACGATTGCTAGTACTCAGAGGCTATAGTAATCACTTGCCACTCCACGCCCCACCCTGTTTTGAGTGGGTGCTTGCTTCTCTTCTAGTACTCCAATGTACCTCTGTCTATCCCCCCGTGTGTCCCTGCATACTGAGCTCAGACCCCCAAACCCTGAACCTGGGTCCCACCATGGCACACGCCGGGTGCAACCCTGACAATCTGTCTGTATGTTAAATTAATATAGGAGGACTGTTATAAATATTGCAAAGTCTCCAATGTGTCACTGCACTCCTCCAATTTAAAACAATCTACTACAATATCCTATGAGCTGAAAAATAATGTGGATAGATTGTAAATCCAAATCGTCGAGATCTTGCATCACTGTTTGGGGTTGCAGACACAGGAAAGTCCCACACAACAGTCAGTAGTCTTTGGCAACATTGTATTTCCTTTTTTATACAGTATATGATTTTCTTATTTCAAATTTGATTGATACAACCTTGTATACATTTATACAAATATTTACAGGAATACAGATTTTTATATAGGGCCTACAGAGTATACCCCCACTTTTCGCAGTGTTTTAGAACAAATATATTGTTTGGTTTTTCATGGTGTGCTATTTATAGACCTAAATTACTTGTCTAAACTGAGGTTAATGCTAGGGTACATTTGCTTTTTAAACCCGAATTCCGAAAAAGTTGGGACAGCATGGAAAATATATTTTTTTTTAAAAGAAAGTGTCAATTCAAAATTCAATTCACCCTGTATTATATTGAAAACACATTATTTGATGTTTTACTTTCTGAACTTATTGTATTTTAGAAAATATACACTCATATCAAATATGATGACTGCAACACACTGGGCTAAATTACAATCTTCACGCAACTGTTTGCGCCGGCAAAAAAACCCATTAACGCGAGGGGTAAAACCATTTGCACCGAATCCCGTATTACATAGTCAGCGCAACAAACTCGCGTAATCGTCTACCGCAGGTGAACCTGCGCGAACGTTGCGCAAGCTTACTGTACTTCGCCCGTCCTATACTTAACATTGTGAGCGCAAATGCGTATGTGCGCTGGTACGAGGATGGTATTACAATCTATTCACGGTAATTACCGCATTGCGCACATAATTTTAGCAACTCCTAAAAGCTGGTGTTAACGGCAAATCTGAACAACCTGACCAAACCCAAATACACCAGCTCAAAAAAAAAAAATCAGCAAAGTATAGTTACACAATCTACACATACCAAACCAATAAAATGGAGAAGTTGTGTGTGCGTGTATTATTGCTGCAGCATATATGCTCAGATTGACTTTGGCAGGCACAAAAACTTAACGTGAGATAATTGTGGTTCTTAATTCTGATTGGCTGAATTGCGTGAAAAAAACAGTGCGCACACTGATTTGTGCGTGCGACGGTACTGCGCGAGCAGTTAGGCGCATCCTGTTTGTGCGTGTTATTGATCGCCGGATGAAAATACGCGTGAGGATTGTAATTCCAGCGGTGATTTGCGCGCGTAAAAGTTTAACGTTTGGTGCAAAAATTCACGCGTTGCGCAAGCGTTTTTACGCGAAGATTGTAATTTAGCCCACTGTTGGGACAGGGGCAATTTAGGACCAATAGTAATGTGACAAGTTATAAGAAGGTGATGTGAAACAGGTGAGGCAACCGTGTAATCATAGTATATATAAGCCTCCAAAAAAGACCTAGTCCATGAAGCAGGGATGGGTTGAGGTTCGTCAATCTGCCAACAATGCGCCAGCGAATAAGCCAAACCTTTGAAAACAACATCCCCCAAAGACAAATCAGTAGGAATTTGGGCATTTCATCTTCTTTAGTGCACTATAATAACGAGATTCAAGGAATCCAGTCAAATCTCAGTGCATAAAGGGCAAGGGTGAAAACAACTTCTGAATGCACCTGATCTCCAATCCCACAGATGTCACGTTCTCAAAAATGAACATGTGTCTGTATTGAATATCATGACATGGTGTCACGTTTCGGGTTAGTCTGGAGCTCAATATGCAGAACTTGGGTAGGCTGAGAGTGATGGGAGTCTGAGGCAGATAATCGGAATCACGAGGCTGAAAGGAATTCTAGGAGATGAGTAATAGTTCGGTGCGGGCAGCAGGTATCATGGTCAATGGAAGCCAGGAGTCATACACGGGTAGTCAGACGCTAGATTGGTACTCTTAGGGAAGAAACAACTAACAAGCACCTCACCTCTGGGAACGGGGGGGTTTAAATAGGGTGCCACATCTAATGACACATCCTGGCTCCGTCCCTCTCCACCCATGCCCTTGTATGACAGAAGGTGAGCGATGGTTGCTGTGGGGCATGTCTCTTGTCCTTGGAGCCACTTGGTCACACCCCCAGCTTGGAGTTCCGGCTGCCGCCACCTCAGATTGTGTTCAGACATGCCCCCTGATGTGCTGGATGGCAGACAGGCCCAGGACCCACAGTGGAGGTGAACCCCAGCGTGGGACGCGCGGGGGAGGGAGCCGCCACCATGCGCCGCACTGGGAGAGCGGCCTGACTGCAGCGGTTCCGAGGAGTGCGGCACCCGCTGCTGGCAACCGCCGGACTGACGGCTGCATGGCAGGCCCAGGGGAAGCCACGGGTGAGTCCTGAAATATGGGCTCGGGAATACTTTGGTACCCCGTTGCCAGTCAACACAATTCGCTGCTGCATCCACAGGTGCAAGTTAAGGCTTTATTATGCAAAGCAGAAGCCATACAACAACAACACTGCTGCTCACTTCTTTAGGCTCTGTCTCATCTGCAATGGGCAGTAGCATAGTGGAATTATGTTTTGTGGTCCAAAGAGTCAACATTTCAAATGTTTTTTGGTAAAGGTTTTTGGTAAAAACAGCCATCGTGTTCTCTGGGCAAGAGGGAAAGGACCATCCAAGATGTTATCAGCGTCAGGTCCAAAAGCCATCTGTCATGGTATGGGGGTGTGTCAGTGCCATTGACCTGGGTAACTTGTACATCTGTGAGGGCACCATTAATGCAGAAACATATGTTCACATTTTGGAGCAGCATATGCTGCCATTCAGACGTTGTCTTTTCCAGGGACATCCCTGCATTTTCCAACAGGACAACGTCAAACCACATTCTGCCCGGTTTACAGGTGCATGGTTGAATAGGCAGCGAGTGCAGCTGCTAGCATGGCCTGCCTGCAGTCTCTTGACCTGTCTCTGAATTGGAATGTGTGGCGCATTAGGAAGTGCAAAATAAGGCAACAAAAGCCCCGTACAGTTGTGCAGCTGTAGGCATGTATAATGGATGAATGGGAGAAAATTCTGCTTCCTAAATTTAACCAACTGGTGTCTTCACCAGATGCTTAATAAGTGGTATTAAAAGAAAAGGTGATGTTACACAGTGGTAAACAGATGACTGTCCTAACTTTTGTGGCGTGTGTTTCAGTCATCAGATTTGAAATAAGCGTATATTTTCAAAAATGCATTAAATTCACAAAGTAAAACATCAAATATTGTGTTAATAATGTGTTTTCAATATAGTACAGTGTGAACTGAATTTTCAATTGACTCTTTTTGTTTGTTTTTTTGCATTTTCCATGGTGTCCCAACTTTTTCAGAATTGGGGTTGTAATACAAATTTTTATATTTTATAAGAGATAATTTATCTGATGGTGTTGTTAACCCCCTGACGATTATCCCGAGTGTGTCTCAGGTTTAAAGTTCACCGCCGAAAGTGGTAATCCCGAGCCACACTCGGGATGGATACAACACCTCTCTGTGCACTCTCTTGCTGTTATCTGCAGTCACCTCCAGCGATCGCGACGCTTTACTTCCTGGATTCCCTTCTCGCGAGGATGGAACCAGGAAGAATGAGGTCACGATCGTCGTAGGAGACAGAGGGAGCGCATGGACAGGTGATGTATCCAGCGGCATACCGAATGTTGCTTGCGGTTACCGCTTCCAACATAGGAATTTAACCCGAGCTACACTCGGGATACCGCGGGGGGGGGGGCAAAACAAAAAAAAATTGAGCACTTTGGGACATGAGAATTTGAAATAAATAGACCGCCAGAGAGGTTAATACCATACACAGAAAACAATATAATTATATGGCCAGAATGTACTCACTTGGAGATGTTGGTGATGATGTACCCCCATCAGACGCAGTTGTGGATTTTGTATCAGAAGGTAACGAAAGACGAGGCATTCCAGGAGGCGGAGGGGCCAGCATCTGGGTGGAGATGTAGTGACTTGAAACCTTCACCTGGCCGCTCCCATTCAACTTTTGAAAAGAAAAGGGAATTAACACAATGGTAAAAATAATCTAATAACGAATGCTACCCATTGTAAACAATATGGTTGCTCTGAAGTCACACAAACCCATAATTGGCACATCATGTTAGTCTAACATACAGGAGGGAGGTTAATTCTAAAGAATTAGTCTTCTTGCAAATAACTCATTTTATTCCCACTACCCAATCAAGACCTGTTCGTACTCAACAGCCCTGAGGCATTGTCCTTCTATAATGAGCCTAGGAATTTTGTACATTGCGTATGAACGACTACACAAATTCCCTCACCCAGTAATAGAATGGCACCTTAATTATACAGTCATGTTAACCCGTTCTTACTTCCTCTGATGAGCTTACCGGACTGGGCTGCTGGCTGGAAGGATCACAGGCAAGCGACACCAAATCTTTCAGTGGATCCTGGGGGTTGAGGTGTGGGGGATAGCGAATGGCAGCATGAGGGAAATAGGTCGATGCTGCTTGAGGAATAAGGGAGGAAGTGGGAAAGTGTAACGTAGTGGAGGTGTGAGGACTACGTGCAAGACCTAAATGAGAGAGCAAAGAAAATTGGAGTGACAGGTTAAGTAAAGTAAAGTAAAAATTCACATACAAGATAATCTCAGATAAACAATACACTCACCACTATGCACAGCTATGACTGGCCGATGGTGTTGGGTGAAGCCACTGATTCTCGGTGACGTGTCTTGAGGAGATGGGCTATGAAATGGAGATTTGTCCATCTCAGTCTTCTTCACTGGGGACAAACCTGTCCAACAAATTATCATAAAAAACATTTTTAAGAATGTGAGCAAAAGCATCATAAGATAAATGCATCTCTTCCAAGTATTGTTGGTTTTGCATTTCTATGCCAGCCTTTAGATTAAGCCCCCCCACCTCTACTCTAGTAATATATAAAATCACAAATACTTACAGAAAAGATTAATATAATATACTACAGTATCACATCTGAAAGTTATCATGCTACCTGTGTGTGCATTTATTAAATATAGGCACAGGCATATATAATAGAACTCTGCTCCCCTTTGCATCCAAAATCCTACAACGCTTGGATTATAACCTGCTCACCTGTTATCTCAATGCTAACTCGCTACTTGATCTGCACCAGTCTGGCTTTTGCTCCCAGCACTCCACTGAAACTGCTCAGCCCAAGGTGACTAATGATTTAGTTGCTGCCAAAACCAAAGGTCACTTCTCCCTCCTTATTCTTCTCGATCTTTCTGCTGCATTTGACACTGTTGACCACTCTCTCAGGCTCCTCACGCTGCTTCAACTTGGCCTCAGTGGCTCCTCTCTCTCCTGGTTCTCTTCCTACCTCTCTCTTCGCTCTTTCAGTGTCTCCTTTGCAGGTGCCTTTTCCCTCCCAAATCCTCTCTCATTTGGGGTACCTCAAGGCTTTGTTCTGGGTCCCCTACTCTTCTCGATCTATACTGCCTCTCTTGGCAACCTCATCTCTTCCTATGGACTTCAATATCATCTCTATGCCGACGACACCCAAATCTACCTTTCAGCTCCTGATCTCTCTCATACCGTGCTGGACCGTGTTACTGCCTGCCAGTCAGCTGTCTCCGACTGGATGATTTCCCGTTCCCTAAAGCTTAACCTCACTAAAACAGAACTTCTCGTCTTCCCTCCCTCTAAAACTAACATTCCTGCTCCCATTTCCCTTCAGGTGAATAGTGCCACTATTACTTTTACCTCTCAGGCCCGGTGACTCAGTGTCCTCCTAGACTCTGATCTCTCCTTTCCTCCTCACATTGTCACTAACCAAATCCTGCTACTTCCACTTAAAAAAATGCATCCGCCCCTGTCTTAATCAGAACTCTGCTTAAATTCTCATCCAAGCACATCTTATCACCCGCCTTGACTACTGTAACCTCCTTCTCTCTGGCCTTAAGAGATCCCAGATTATCCCTCTGCAGTCTGTTATGAATGCCTGTGCCAGGCTCATCCACTGCACCTCCCAGACCTTGCCCCTTTGTCAATCTCTACACTGGCTTCCTGTCTCCTATAGAATCCAATTCAAAATACTGGTGCTCACATACAAAGTTCTCCATAACTGCGCCCCTGCCTACATCTCCTCCCTTATTGCCAGGTACATCCCTCCTGTCCACTTCACTCTGCCAATGATCTGATACTCTCAGCTTCATGTACCCAAACCCCCAACTCCCGCCTTCAAGACTTCTCCTGAGCTGCCCCCTTTTTTTGGAACTCCCTCCCTCGCAACATCAGACTTACTTTAGACATTACTTTAGAGAAGCCTATCGCCTCACTCCCTAATCCCCCTCTGTTCATTTCCTACTGCATCTTCCCACATATACTCCACTATTTCACATTCTCGATTAACCCTCGCCTAGTGTGCCACCCCTACCCATTTAGATTGTAAGCTCTTGAGCAGGGTCCTCTCTCCTACTGTACTGTGCGTTGAACCTGTATGTATATTTGTTGTTCTGCCTCCCATTGTACAGCGCTACGGAACTTGCTAGCGCTTTATAAAAACTTGTAACTGTAACTTTCATTTTCTTCCAAAAAGACAATTAATATAATATGTTTTCTAATAATAAGTTAAAGTATGCTGAATATGCATGACTGATTTAGCTCAGTTGTAATAAGAATGAACATGGAACTGCCAAGCAGAAATTTTCCAGTAGGCGCTTTATGCACCTACACAGACCTGCACTTCTAGTGTCAGAAAACCTGTCACACTGAAGAGCTAAAAACGGATATGCAATTAGCAGGCAACATGGTGCAGGAGCTGGTTTACAAGAAGTCAACATTTGAGCAATAATTTCAATTGGAAAGTGACAACAAGTGCAGGTTTTATTACAAAGAATTATCACTTTTGTAACCATCATATATGTAAACTCATGGAAATCTAGGGCCTGTTCTGCAGCACCAAAATTACCATTAAACTTTATGTTCCATGCCAAACATTGAAAGGGGTACAGGATTAGACTTTCTGTGCAGTTACTATAATTTTGTGTGTCTTTTATTTTCTATATCAGTTAAAACTTGTAATGCTATTGACTACTACAATAAAGCTTTTTTTTTTCTACTTTAAAATTGGGAAACTGTAGCAGTCAAAGCACCAAATCAAAGGCCAGTTTTTAAAATACTCGCTGCTTTTGTACTAGCAAATCATGGAATGAGTTCCGTCGCTTATTCTGTGATTGGCCTGTTTTTTGAAATTCTGGCCAATGAGTGAGCTCAAAATTGGAGCTCTTTAATTGTCCGCATTTGAATAAATTGCTAAATAACGCTAGCCAAAGGAGATACAAGTGCCTTTTCACATGGTAACATGACTGCTTTCCAAGCAACCATTCCATTTGCTGCTGCAGATGTATATAACCCCTTGCTGCAGCTAATGGCTTATTTTTGCACCAGGCATTGGACTGATGGAATATATGAAGCAAAGAGCCAAAGATGAAGAACAAGGGTTTAATATGTTTGGGGCGTTTGAAAAAAACATAACAGCCCTTGGAAGTTTATATTGAGGGTAGTTAGGTAGAGTATGGCTATCTACTGGGGTCTCCTGTAGATTTACTAGAGGGGCTAAGGTTATATAGGGTTACCTGGAGAGTGTTAGATAGTGTATGGGCTAACTAGCAGAGGGTGGCTAATGTAGGGGCTGAGTAGAGGAGGTTGGGTAGTTAAGGTGTTTAAGGGGTATATATGGTGGAGGCACTTTTGGGATTGTTACAGGGAGGGCTGCAAAGCTGCCTTGCTGTTTCCATGTACTCCCCACAACCACTGAAATCAAGTTCGGAGTATAGATAGTAAACCCTTAGGTCCCAATAAATTAGTATAGTGTGTGAGTTCCCACGGGAATAGGGCCCTTGTTTCCTCCTGTACTAGTTTGTCAATTGTTGTTCAATGTATTGTAACCCTGTCTATATCGTGCCCATTGTACAGCGCTGCGGAATATGCTGGCGCTATATAAAGAATAATAATAATAATAATATAGTGCCTGTATAAATCAAACTGCTTACGTAGGGCTAATAATCTGGTGGATATTGATGCATTTTACAGTTCCTTCAACGTTAAAGTGCAATGCTGTTATTGTTTATTAATCCACAAATGCGATTTAAGCTTACTATATACTGGCTGTAGGCAGCCAACAGCGATTTATGCCAGTCGTGCCCTTCTGTGATGCATATTGTGGACTTCCTTGCATGAGGGGGCACTTTGCGGCGATAACTAGGCATTGTGAATCCAGGTCAGCCAGGACAAACATTATAATTCTGGGATGCATGAAAGCTCTGATTGCGTAGAGCACTATAAATGATACCTTGCTTGCAAATACACCACACGACAAGATGAAGGGCAATCTGTGTTATTTGTATGTTTCCATATGACCATGCGCACATGTAAAATATTGTGTGTATTTGGCATTCAGCAGCCTGGGGGGTGGTGCAACATTCCACTGCCCGCTGACTGCAATGAAACCAATTCCTCGTCCAAATCCAACTACAGGCTGAACAAAGACATTAACTGAAAGGAGAAGGGGGAGGAGAGGGGAGCGAGGGGAGGGGGTGTCAGGACCTGGCAGGGTCATCCCAGGACAGCCTAGCTATAATACAGCAAACATGCGACAAAAACAGAGTAGAAACTTGCAGAGAACTCAGTGCTCCCATTTTGAAAATGTTCTTCTGAAGGTGTCTCAGTGTAAATGAAATACTAAATGACGGTTGCGAAATCCAGCAAACCTCCTGCTTTTAATGCATTGCTAGCGCCCTGTCAAGCTCTGTCACTGCACTGTACAAAACAAAAACTCTGTTTGTAATCATATAATAGTTAGGTTGGAAAAACCTCTAGCTTTAAGAATATCTTAATAATCGACAAGTGCGTCTTAACGTTGCGCTTTCCTTGGAAAGTATCTTACCAATCTGAGCTCACTTAAGAAGACCACTACTAATGCTTGAAACCATACCACATCATTCAAAACCCTCATTTGTCAGTGTCTTCAGAGAAGACTGTGACCATGAACAGAGAATACCCATGCATGATGGAGACTCCAGTATCTGTTTTTGAAAGGTACGAAATATCAAAGCAAAATCTTCGCACAAAAACCCTCGCGCAAAGCGTGAATTTTTGCACCAAGTGTTAAACCTTTGCACGTGAAAATCACCGCTGGAATTACAATCCTCGCGTGTCTTTTCATCCGGCGGTCAATAACGCGCGCAAACAGGACGCGCCCAAATGCTCGCGCAGTACCGTCGCGCACAAAAATCAGTGTGTGCACTGTTTTTTCTCACGATTCAGCCAATCAGAATTAAGAACCACAATTATCTCATGTTAAGAAATTGCATCTGCCACAGTCAATCTGAGCATATATGCTGCAGCAATAATACACGCACACATAACTTCTCCATTTTATTGTTTTGATATGAGTAGAATCTGTAACTATACTTTGCTGCATTTTTTTTATGGCCTGGTGTATTTGGGTTCGGCCAGGTTGTTCAGATTTGCCGTTAACACCAGTTTTTAGGAGTTGCTAAAATGATACGCGCAAAGGCCATGCGGTAATTACCGCAAAATAGATTGTAATACCATTCTTGTATCAGCGCACATTTGCATTTGCGCTCACAATTTTAAGTATAGGATGCGCAAAGTACAGTAAGCTCGCGCAGGTTCACCCGCGGTAGACGATTGCGCGCGATTGTTGCGCTGACTGTGTAATACGGGATTCGGCGCAGATGGTTTTACCCCTCGCGTTAATGTTTTTTTGCGCCGGCGCAAACGTTTGCGCGAAGATTGTAATTTAGGCCAATGTTTATAGAGCGCTAGATAAGTCGCATTAAGCAATCAGAACAATATAACCACTGTATCCTACAGAAAAATAATAACTACTGTGCAGATGTAAAGCTACAAACACTGGTCTGGCTTACATAGTTAAACAGTAATGCTTGTAGGTCAGAGATGGTTAGCCTTGGCAACCCAGACGTTTTAGACCCTAGAGTCCCCATGTTATTCAGCCAACATTTGGGCTGCAGCTGCACCACAAGGAAGGAGATTTTTATTACTATTTAAGGCTCGAGTATAATCCATTAGGAATGGCAGCAATTGTGTGAGTCACGGTAATTATTGTAGGTCCTCAAGCTATCGTTATTGCACTGTTTCCTATTCCAAGTCAAGGAGTAACTTGCGTTATTGCAGGTCATATATTTGTATAGGATATGGAAACCTGCACTAGCGATTTCAAATTACTCAATCACGTTACAAGCGCAAAAAATATGCCGCAATTGCGCTTCCTTAAATCTGGTAAAAAATTATTTTGGGAGTGTTCATACAGATTAAAATATACCTCCCCATTGAAATCAAGCTTCTAAGGACCTGCTATAAAGTCCTGTTCTGACCTCAGGGAAAATCATAATTGTTTCTTGCATACAAACTTAATAGGGATAAAATACTTAATATTAAAAAAATATTTCTAGCAGTTTTTACTGAATTCTTAAATCATACAGTGTCTAAAAAGTGTATTTGTAAACATCACTAAATACTGGTAAGTTAAAGCGAACATAATCTTTTATTGTATTCTACATGTAGGAGTGAAGAAAAAATCAGGGTTATTCAAAGAGATTCGAAAAGTCACCGCACGTTCGGTGACTTTTCGTTCTCTTCAATTCGGTGCAAATCAGCTTTCCCATTTCGGCGACCCTGCGGTGTATTCAGCAAGCACCACAGGGCTGTCGAAGTGCAGGGAAAAGCTGGCAAAAAAACGCCGAAAACCTGGCGAAAACCCAGCGAATGCACGCCGAAAACCCGCAAAAACATCTGGATTAACCCATCGAAGACACCGGAAAAACCCGAGCAGGAGCCGATCACACGCAGCGAAGCCTCCGGAAAAAGCCGACACCGCAGAAGAAAGCAGTGAATAAATTAGAAAAACAGTTTGCATGAATGATTGAAAAGTGAAACGCTGTTTGCAAAGAAACTACTGAGCGAAAATGTCTGAAATTTACATATGAGGTCCAGGGAATGATAATAAAAAGGGCTGTTATAGAAAAAAATAAGTAAAGTTAAAAACATAAAAAAATAAAAATCTGACTTTTTAAAAAAAAAAAAAAAAAAAAATGCTTAAAATATCCTAAAAAATCTGTAAATAAAGAGACTCTTTACTGCAGAATTTTATAATGAACGGTTTATTAGATATTTAATTAAAACGGGAATATTTTTAACATTGAAGCCTATGGGATTCGCCTGAATAAACCTGTCGAATTAAACCACCGAATGGCAGGGCATTTCGGGAACCTCTCACTGCTGGTTTGTGCTCTCTGAATAGCCGAAGCAGTGCTTTTTCATGGGGATTTTACTGCCCTCGAACAGGCACCGTATGTGCAGGCAATTCGCCAGGATTTGGCGAATTGCCTTCTCTCTGGATAGCCAAATGGCCAAGAAAGGTAACCGAACGCTGAAAATCAGAGTTCGGTTACCTTTCTCCAGCCATTCGGATCTCTTTGAATAACCCTGTATAAATAATTTTTGCTGAAGCAACACCATAAGAATGTGTGCGTGTGAGACTAACACAGAATTTACACTCTAAAAATGTCTAATTGTATAGTTTCCCATATACTAGATATCCCGTCTAGGAATTATAGCTCTAAACAATGGTCTTCTCCTCCTCCTCCATTAGCCAATCTTTCAGTACATTTCACATTATTAATGTGCAGATCTAAATCTAATCCACATTTGTTCCATGTTTGATAGCATAGTCCTGGGTGTGTTTTGCAAGTCATTTACCTCCCTCCATGTCCTCAGTCCAGTTTCGACTGCTCCCAGTTGGAGATGAGGGTGACGTATAGAATTCTCCACCTGGGCTTGTGTCAATGTCATCCTCCAGTGACCCAGACTTGTGCCGCTTACTTCTGTACAGGAATTATGAACAATTAAAAAAAATTCAGATACTGATTGGACAGATTGAATATTTGGCTATGCCATAATAGAAAAAAATATATTTAGTATTATGACATCAGAGGCCCTCTAGTATATGTATATGCAACAAATTTATAAAGCTTGTCTGAAATGGCTTAGTGACTTGGGGTACATGGACCAAGGGATGTTTTTGGGAGATGTGGGATAGCGGATTTTGGTGGGTCTTACATATTATATTGTTCCACAGCCCTCTCCTATGTCAAAGTCACCCTGTACCCCTTGTAGGTACAGGGTGTCCATGTTCTGTGTCGCCCGCCAACTGGAGTTGTCTAGACGGCAAGTACTTGCTGAATAACGAAGACATGTAAGCGGGTGACGAGTTATTGAGCAATTTGATCGTGAGCATCAATATTTTAAACTATATCCTGAAACGTACAGGAAGCCAATGGAGGGACCAACGGGGGGGGGGGGGAGATAAGTGAGGAGCGTCTGTAAGAAAAATAAGCCTGGCATCTGCATTCATTACAGACTGCAAAGGGGCAATATGGGCATTGGGGGGGCCAATAATGAGTGAGTTGCAGTAATCAAGTCGCGAAATGACAAGCACATAAACCAGCACCTTTGCAGTATCTTGTGTCAGAAAGGGGCGGACAAGGACAATGTCCTTGAGTTGATAGTAACAGGATTAGGACACTGTCTGGGCGTGAGGAGAGAACATTAGGTCAGAATCGAAAGTGACACCAGGCAACAAACTACATATGCTTATGAATGCGCTGCAAGGTATCTACAGTATAACGCTATGTTAACATTTTGCAGACAAAAGACCAGTGCTTCTGAAACACACTTTCTATTTATGCCAGTGCAGAACTCAGTTTCAAACTGTAAACAGACAGGAGATTAATCTAACAAAGTCACGGTTCTTCTCTGAAGATAGAGATGATTGTATTGACATGGAACTAATAGAGTTAGAGAATTGTTTTGCTGTTGGGCTTTTTGCTGATATTAATGAGACTTATGTGCATTAATTTGGCTGTTATTGGGCTAGGATCGCTATTTATTTGTTTACCCGAACCATAGTCTCTCTTCATTCATGCCAATATACATATAGACTTTTTGCAGCATTGCCATAATCAAATGAGGGGTCTTTAATATTGTTGTGTTCTCCGTGTATGTGCCATACTTATTTATTGGTCACGTTGTGGTGCTTCTACCACTTCAGATAGGCTGCAAACTTCTTGACTATCCACTGTTACTGCATGCACCTTGTTGCTACATTTTACAACCGTTGCATGCAAATTGTAGCAAAGAAATTGCGACTCTGTAGCTAAGAAACTGCTACTGATATAATAACAGTCTAGAGCTAGTGATCTTGTACGTGATTGGGACTATGTCAATTTTCTATGGCTTTTTCTATTACTAAATACATATATACATACTGGCATAATGACCTGTGAGAACTAAACTGCACCTAATGAATGTTTAATGATCTTGGACAAACATATTGTGATTCTATATCTCTAGGGAGTTGGTAGTTCACCTAGAGTTAGGTGCCTCATGTTTTTACTGCTTTTCATTTTTTGATTTTTGGTGTATGGTCTCTTTTGAAAACCCATTGGTTTTATGCTTCACGTTTTGATGTGTGTTTAATAAAACTTGTATATTTTACTTATACCTTGTAACCCCCTTTTCTTTGGATCTTTGTGATCCATTTTGTTTAATAGAGAAGATTCTAACAAGATGACCTCTGCTGATATCCATGTGCTGTGTTTGGAGAAAATGAAAAAACTGTTTCACCTGCTTTATGAGTTATGATTGGTGCAAACATGACCCATTATATTCATTAACGTGTTAGTAACTGTTTAAAGCTGCATCATTATGGCTGACACAAACAAATGATATACATGTGAGACAAGTATAACAACACACAAAGCGCTGTGACACTGTTTGTGGGACACACCCGCTAGATGACGTGCTGGGGAGGGTTCTTCTCATCCCGGTTCCTGCAGGGTTTAAATCGTATGCCAGGTGTCCCTGTAGCTCTCCCAGAGAGAAATTGGGACCTGTGCCAGAGACAACTGGGACTGCAAAGAGAAGTTTCAGAGTGTCAAACATAGATATGAAATTGTTGTTGGCACACTTAACAGATTGACTCAATTTAACAGGTATACACACTTCTTTTAACACATACATATATACATACATACATACATACGGAAGGAAGGAACATCGTTTGAAAACAGAGGACATATAAAATGAGCCATAAGTATGCCATTATACACAATCATCTTTCAGTGAAATGCACAAAAAGAAGGGATTCCTTATGCTCTCTGTGCTACGTGCAATCTTTATCAATCAGCAATTTGTGTGAACCACAGGAATGGGATGACACACTGGCAAAGCATGCTCTTTCACTCCCTATTATAAAAACTGCCTGTTTGTCAGTGATCAAAAAAAGGGCCCCTCGAGTGGTGTCACACAAAGAAAAAGAACACCCTTTGACTTGCCTGGGACAGAAGGCAGAATGCATGTCACAGACAAAATGCGCCAGTCAGGGACAGCTTTCAAAGAATATCATCATAGGTATTTGTCATCAGTAGCCATAGCTTACATGTCTTTTTCACTTGTTTAATAAAGGACAAATCTGGCTTAAAATTTAAGGGCTCATCCTAGCAAAGATGCATTTCCAGGAATATTGTAAAGCCAACATGAGGCATCTTATCCCGATTGAGATCAGTTTAGACTTGAATGGCCTGAAGAAAGCTCCCCTGGTATTAAGGATAACCAGCAGGAACTGACTTAATGTTTCATTTTTAAATGGATTATGCATCTTTACCAAGGTTCTTCTTGGTTTCATAAAACATACAAAATTCTTTGCTTAAAGTGTCACTAGGACAGCATCCTATCGACAGTAACACAAACCCTTGCTATGTGCCTTTTTCAAAAGCTTTAGAAATAACTGAATTCTTATTATTCCTTTTAACCCTTCGAGTCCATCGTTCCCTCCTTTTCTGCGTTTCTGTCCCCATTTCCTGTCTCCTCCCTGCATCTTGCCATCCTTTCCTGTGTTACTCCACCTACAAGTGACCCTGCCCTATTATGCCCCAGAAGAAGGGTCATCTTTTCCTGTTGTTCTCTGTCGGTGTCAAATCAGTTTGCTAATTTTATGTTTGTTAGGTCCTACCCACTGAACAGCACTTCGGAATATGATGGCAGTTTACAAATAATTGTAAAAGACCTCAATTTTGTCTGTTCTTTCTTCATTGCAGTTTAAGTCACTATCCATGTAGATAAGAGTAGGGGACAATTTTCAGCAATATACCATTTCCTCTTTTGTCTAACATGTCATGGAGTGTTAAGTTAATGGGACTAAAGCGTGGCCAGCTCGTGAATAGAGACTCTGGTTCTGGGGATAGATAGTCCACCATACTAAGCTCCGGTTCCTGAAAAAAGGACATTTAAGGCTAGGGTCAGTCGAGCGTGATTTCTACGGACTGTACGTCCGTGCACACGGACGTACGTTAGTACGGAAGACGCAGTAGTGGCCAGACAGTCCGTTTTTTTCACAGACGTATATATTTTGATGGATGTAGGAGGGAAAATAAATTAGAAAGCAAAACCATTTTGTCCGTGAAAAATGCTGGACGTATAAATGCAGTCCGTCTGACCACGTTCCATCACACACACACAAAGCTATGCGGACGTTGCGGACGCAGCGCACTTTGTGCGGCCGTTCTAGCGGTTGTAGGTTCTTGCCTGCCTTGCGTCCGTGGGCCGCGGCCGTTGTTCGTCCGCAGTTCAGTGCGGACGTACTTCGTGTAACGGGCTCCGATGGGCTTCCTGTCATGCTATCACGGACGTACTTTTAGGCGCAATCACGGACGTGAACACTACGCTCGTCTGACAGCAGCCTAAATGTCTTTTTTTCAAAGGATTATACCTGACAGCTGGCTAAAATACCAGGCATCTGGTAACTCCGGTCACTCCAGTTTTCTGATATTCTGTTGTTGACAGATGAAAAGATTTATCAGTCTGATGAAAGGGCACTTTCCATTAAGCCTAATACCATAAGAAATCTTAATAAACATGCAGTGTCTCATACACTGCAAAGCACAATAGCCTGTTATGCACACAAATGAGCCACACGTAGCACTTTATCATCTCGCACAGGCATATTACCAACCATGAACATATGGGCTGGAGGCTCACTCAACTCACTAGCATTACTCTAAACAAGGTACATTACTCACTTCTAGACACTTGAATTAATTCTGTGACGCTGAAAACTCCAGAAGTGACAAAACTCTCTTGGAAATCTGTCATATCTGTAGAGACAAAACAGCTGTGACAGGAATCAGAGGCACGCAAGTGTAAAATCACACACAAAACACTCACACAATGCTCAGAGCTGAGACGTTTAGAAATGACTTACACGAAGTGTTCACTCACCCAAATTGATAGGTTTAGTGTCCTCCATGTCTGATCCAATAACAGTGCGAGGGCTGCTGTCCTGTTCAGAATCTGAAATGGAGGTAAAGAGAAACTTATTTTACTTTGTTAAGTACTGTTTGCTGCTAACTGGTTTACTGGTTGCTGTGGGTTTTGCCATTTACCTTAGTCACTCTATAGTACCATCTGGGGGATAGAATAGAAGAACAACAGATAAATATTCCTACCAGGAACCGATTTCAGATACTCGGAAAGGAACAGGTTTTTCAGAAGGGGCCAAACAATAGAATATCGCCGATCATAAGAAGGAACATCCCCCTAGAACCCAACATACAAATAGATTGACACTCCATAAAAAGAAGAACTTACGAAGACCAAAAAGAGGTAGAAGAGGAGGAGGAGGAAGAAGAATTCATCAGAGAAGAAAAAAGGAGAAGGAAATAATACCATGAAGCATTTTCAATTTGAATGGCACCATACTACTGAATTAGGAAATGAATGTTATACAAAAAGGCCTAAAGTTCGCCCCGAGTGAAGAGCTCGACAAATTTAATTTCTATGTAGATTTTCAAAAATTCAAACAAAAGCTCTATCTAAAAAAAATTCTTCTCCAAATCAGAAAGCTGAGACGGATATTAGATTAGATAAAATACCGAATAAGGGGGGGCGTGACTGGCTGCAGAGGAAGGTGGACGTGTGTCTCTGGACCTCTGGCACATCCTGCCTTCTAAAGGGACCCTAAACGATTTTAGAAGACATACTTACCTCTCTGGGGACCAGTGTAGCTGGCCACTGGAGGTGTGCTGTCCGGGGTCCGTTTTGCCCCCCTCCCCGGATGGGGATCAGACATTTGCCGGCCATTTTGCTGCATGAGGGTGCTGCTGTCGGCCATCTTGGGCCTACCCCGTGGCTCTGGCTGTCTTGCTGCTGTGCCCCCTTGTGGATTTGCTCCTGGCTGGGAACATGCCACGGATTGCGGAGACGGAGGGCCCCCGCCTCCCAACTGCTGCTGGGACAAGTTTGGTGACGACGGCTGTGACTGATGAGACCAGGAATCGGGTCGCCCCCCCTCCGAAGATGAGAAGATGGCCGCCATTGCGAGCCTTGATGCCTGCATGGCACTGTTAGAGGGGGATGACCTGAGCCCCCTCACGAACGGGACTTGGCGCCAATTAATGGTCATCCTGCAGGGATGCAGCAGAACCCTGGCTTCATGTACCAATGGGAAGGAGGAGCCCTTACTCGGCGACGCTAGGAAGGACCCGGAGGCCGTATTCAGAGAGGAACCTGATGGGATTGGTGCTGGATGTGCTCCATTGCTGGTTGACTCTGAGGCTTCGGGCATGCCGTGTGTAGGGGATCCTGAGCTGCCGGCCGTACATTCCCCAGGGCCGCATGAGGAAACAGAAGGTCCAGATGAGCCGCTATCAGGGGAAGCCTTACTTGCTGGCTGCGAGGAGGACTTTCCACGCCCTGGAAGAGGTTTGTGGTACTTGGGACCGGCCAGCTATCGATGAGCTGGAGGCTGAGGTGGAGGCTTCCGAGTCATCTGCTGCTGGCCCCCTGAAGTGGTTTGTGATGGAGGGGCTACCGGGCACTGCAGATGATTACCCTGGAGGTATGCTGTGTGCAAATCGGTTCCTCGGCGTGGCTCTGGCTGGGGCCGGATCACCTTGGTACCTAATTGTCGGATGGCCTTCCTGGAAGGGGAACACGCTTCACAGTGCTGTACACCACGCGATGTGGTTGGACACTGGCTGAGTCACGATATCCTGCGGCCTCAGGCCTGCTCCCTTTTCTCCCTCACCTGCTGTTGGTTTTTTCCCCATCTCCCCCTTTATGCTGATCCAACGCGACCCTGTTGACTTTTTATTTCTCCTGCTTTTCTATTTTTATGCATGCCCTCCGATGACTTTAATGTTGTTGCTTCCCCTCTGAAGACTCTTTTTTTCATTTTTGTGTCTCCCTTCCCTTTCCCCAACTACGCTGGGATTTTCTATTTTTGATGTGACCCCCCCGCGTAAAGGACACTGATGACAGCTGATGATTTTGTAGCTGATGTTCCCTGGCTGGGGATTACTTAGATTTTTTGGTTGTTTTTTGTGCTATCCTTCCCCCTCCCCTCTTGTTTGCTATTTTTTGACGAGAACCCCCTATCTGGGGATGTTGATTGTTTCTCCTACGATGTACCTACGCTGATAGTTTTGGGTGGCCCTCACTTTTCTATGTCTGATTGTATGCAGACTTCTTTACAAAATAAAAATTGTAAATTAAAAAAAACAACAAAAAAACGAATAAGGGTAGAAATAGTAATTTAACAAAAAAAGAAAGGGTGGCACTGCAAATATTGTAATTTTATACCCAGAGAATTATGATAATAAGGAAGCAATGCAAATTCTCTCTGACACGACAACATACCAACGGATAACAACGAACCCTACTGATTCTATCCAGAACAAAATAGAGATATTGTTGAATAAGGGCATGTCACCTGGCGTCATATGTGAGAAAAATAAGAATTTCATCTTAGTGGATTTTCCAAAAATTCAGTTTTTTTATTGGCTTCCTAAACTACATTAAAACTCAAAGAATCCCCCTGGTCGTCCAATCATATCCACGATAGAATCGTCACAGTAAGGGATGTAATGCGGTTAGGAAATATCTGGAAGCAAATATTATCGTTACACAGGAGTTGACGGAATTTGTAATAAACGATATTGAACTCATATTAAATATAATTTTTTTCAAATATGAGGATCATTTTTTCCTCCAGTTGAGGGGGACGGCTATGGGGACCAGGATTGCGCCCAGCTTCGCCAGCCTCTTTAAGGCAGACTGGGAAGACCAGTTTGTCGGGGTGGGCATGGCTGGGCGCAATACCTGGTCCTATTCAAACGGTATATAGATGATATCCTCATTATATGGAAAGGAGATGAAAAGACATTGATCCACTTTTTTGAGTACCTGAATAATAATGAATGGGGAATTAAGTTGCATTTCAAGATCAGCAATACAGCTATTAACTTTTTGGATTTGAATACGTACGTGGAGGATAATCAAATTAAGACCCGTACATATTTCAAAAAAGTCAATTTAAACAGTTATATTGAACAGACAAGTTGCCAGGCCAAATCTTGGCTGAAAGGGATCCCTAAGGGACATTTCCAGAGGTTAAGAAGAAATTGTACGGAGGTGAATCAATATCTGTCACAAGCACAGAAACTAAGGAAAGTTTTTACTGAAAACGGTTAAAAAGAGGAAACCTTAGACTCCACTATTGAAAATATTAGAAAGAAACATCGGCAGGAAATGCTAGAGTACAAACAGACTAACGGAGATCTGGGTGGAACTTTAGCTTTCATTAGTAATTTCAATACTCAAACTGGAAGAGTACACAACATCATCAAAAATATTCGCTGGTGTTTAAACAGGACCCCATACCAAAAGATATAGTAGATGATAGAAGGGCCCCGAATATATAAAAAGTAAGGTGGTTAGAAGTCACAAAGATATGAGTTTAAGTAGGAATGAATTTAACTTGCGAGATGGGTTTTATCGGTGTGGACATTGCCCAGTGTTTAAAGGTTTGAATTTAAGGAATTTAAGGAAAAACACTGTGTCAAAATTTGAGGACAAAGCTCATAATGAATACAGAATGAAGGATATAATAATATGTAGAACAAAAAAACGAGATATACCAACTAACTTGCCCCTTTGGTTTGCAATATGTAGGCCACACTACAAGGCCATTAACCGTCAGGATTAGGGAACATGTGTATAATAATAATAGAGGTTTGGAAATTCCTTCTGTGTATGTAAATAGCTAGGTGGGTTGTGATGCACTTGTGTGCACTTTAGTTCTTCATTAAATAGACCACTGCACATCGCAGCGACATCGATGGAATAGAACATTTCAGCGCACGCGCCACTTCGGGTTTGGACCGCAAGTATAATGCATGCGCGTACTTTCAGTTTCTCTTAAGTGCACCATATATCGGATTTATTGACTTTAAATTTCAGAGGGGACAATGCATCCGGCATAGGGAACTCTGGGAAAGTAAAAGATCCCTAAACATAGAAACATAGAAAATGTCGGCAGATAAGAACCTTTCGGCCCATCTAGTCTACCCAATTACATGGATACTTTACCTGGATTTATCTTTTATTTAGGATAGCCGTATGCCTATCCCATGCCTGCTTAAATTCAATCACTGTTTTGGCCTCTACCACTTCTACTGGAAGGCTGTTCCATGTATCCACCACCCTCTCAGTAAAATAATGCTTCCTGATGTTACTTTTAAACCTTTGCCCCTCTAATCTAAGACTATGTCCTCTTGTTTTGCTACTTTGTTTCCTTTTAAATATACTCCCTTCCTCTACCTTGTGGATTCCCTTTACGTATTTAAATGTTTCTATCATATCTCCTCTGTCTCGTCTTTTTTCCAAGCTATACATGTTAAGATCATTAAGCCTTTCCTGGTAACTTTTCTCCTTCAAGCCGTACACCATTTCAGTAGCCCTTCTCTGAACTCTCTCTAAGGTGTCTATATCCTTCTAGAGATACGGTCTCCAGTACTGCACACAGTACTGCAAGTGAGGTCTCACCAGTGCTCTGTACAGTGGCATGAGCACTTCCCTTTTCCTACTGCTAATACCTCTCCCTTCACAACCAAGCATTCTGCTAGCATTTCCTGCTGCTCTATTACATTGCCTACTTACCCTTAGATCCTCTGCAATAATAACCCCTAAATCCCTTTCCTCAGATGGTGAGGTTAGGACTGTATCAAATATTCTATATTCGGCCCTTGGGATTTTACGCCCCAGGTGCATTATCTTGCACTTATCCACATTAAAACTCAATTGCCACAGCTCTGACCATTTTTTTAGTTTACCTAAATCATTTGTCATTTGGCTGATCCCTCCAGGATGTCAACCCTGTTGCAAATCTTTGTGTCATCAGCAAAATGACATACTTTACCATTATCAGCAAAAAGACATACTTTTCCATTAATACCTTCTGCAATATCACTAATAAAAATATTAAAGAGAATGGGTCCAAGTACTGACCCCTGAGGTACCCCACTGGTAACAAGACCTTGCGCCGAATAAACTCCATTTACCACAACCCTCTGTTGCCTGTCACTCAGCCACTGCCTAATCCATTCAACAATATTGGAATCCAAGCTCAAAGATTGCTGTTTATTGATAAGCCTTCTATGCGGAACAGTATCAAAAGCCTTACTGAAATCTAAATAAGCAATGTCTACTGCACCACCTTTGTCTATTATTTTTGTTACCCAATCAAAAAAATCAATAAGATTAGTTTGGCATGATCTCCCTGAGGTAAACCCATGTTGTTTCTGATCTTGTAATCTATGTGTTTTTAGATGTTCAACAATCCTTTCCTTTAACATGGTTTCCATTAATTTCCCCACTACTGACGTAAGACTAACTGGCCTATAGTTCCCCGATTCCTCCCTACTACCCTTCTTGTAAATGGGCACAACATTTGCTAATTCCCTAAAGACTGGTCCTTGAGAAAAGAAAGCAGGCAATTAAATGGCTGGAAATTTTCCCACTTTTGTACAACAGGCTTTTGAGCAGCATAAATTAGAGAGAGGTATAAAAGTGGAGTTTAGTTCATTTGAACATGGAAGCCAGCTGAGTGTCATGCCTGCTTATAGCCATGTTATTGCTGTTGCTCCCTGTCTGCATCCACTCAGGGGTTAATCCCTGTGCCAGCTCCTGAGTGGGTGTGCATATAACCAGGACAGACCCTTCCTTCCATGCTCTGTCATTTTGCTGTTTTCCCTGTGTATGTGAGGTCCTGCCAGCCCCCTCATCCTGTCTGTCAGTGTTACCCATTGTTCTGTTATATTCGTGTGGATCCTGCTGCTGGACTTTACACTGCGTAGCCCACTATCCAGTGGACTGGAGATCTGCCTGAGTTCCAGTCAGTTACCTTACCTGAGAAGTACTATTGCCCGGTCCATGGTGCTATTCCTGTAGATCTGCAGCCTCTTGACTACGTGGCCCACTATCCTCTGGGGCTTGGAGACTTTCTTGGCTGCCAGCCATCCATCCGGTGCCTGCTGTTAAGGACCTTCAATCAAGGTATTGCTATGCAAGTGGAGTTCCCAGCTTCTGACTGCACAGCCTACCATCCTCTGCTTATTTTGTGCATTGCCTGTGTATATTGAAACTCCTATATGCAAAGACTGTGTCATTCTGCTGTGCATTCAATATACCTTTTATTACCTGCATTCCAAGTCTCTAGTATCTGCTTACCTGCTCACCCCCAGAGCTTGGGATATAAACCTAACCTAAGGCCCTGCCACGGCTCCATCATGGCGCTAGCCTGACACTGAGGAAGCCAGAGGAATTTTGATCCTAAAGGTGAAAGGCGTTCTAGTACACTCTTATTGTTTTATGTTCTTTTGTAATAAATTTTATTGTTTTATACCTTGCTGCTGTCCTGGAATTAATTGGAGAGAGGGGCTTTTTTTGACGTTGTGCTCAGTTCGAAAAATTGAACTAGAGCACCTACGACCTGGTTATGGTCCCACACCATGTGAGTGAACCTAAACTTACAATCTATATATATAAAAGCGAAATGCCACTAACACAAGATCACGATATCTCCAGAACCGTAAAGCCTACAAACTTGAAATTCGGCACGTATGTTCCTCTCGGCTTCGAGGTGCTCATTAAGAAAGGATTTTTCGAAATGACCATCAGAGCATCAGTTATTAACACGCTCTGATGCTAAGGAGTTATACTCCCCCTCCCCACCTGAAAAATAAGTTTTTGAAGTCTCAGTTCAAACTGGCAGACATTGCACTCCTTCACTCAGGAGCGGTCTGGGGATCTTTACAGCACTAAACGTCGCTACCTCACCAAAATGTCCACACCTTCCACCTATGGAACTGCTTCTGAAATCAAGGTGGCGGGGGATATATTCCTTACAGTCATCGCCGAAATTGTTGGCACCCCAGACATTTTTCCAGAAAATCAAGTATTTCTCACAGAAAAGTAATGCAGTAACACATGTTTTGCTATACACATGTTTATTCCCTTTGTGTGTATTGGAACAAAACAAAAAAGGGAGGAAAAAAAGCAAATTGGACATAATGTCACACAAAACTCCAAAAATGGTTTTTCCTCCCTTTTTTTGTTTTGTTCCAATACACACAAAGGGAATAAACATGTGTATAGCAAAACATGTCTTACTGCAATACTTTTCTGTGAGAAATACTTGATTTTCTGGAAAAATGTCTGGGGTGCCAACAATTTCGGCCATGACTGTATATGAGTTTCAATCACCACCAGCACGGAGCCAACGAATTGTGAACCAAATTTCTCCTGCATAGTGTCCCAGCCCCAAATCACTTCTCAGTTCAGATGTATCTGTCCCTTCTACTGTAACAACAGTTAAGAGGAAAAAAACGCAGAAAAAGATTTACAGATGCGTTTAGGAAAACACAAGTAAGGAAAGCTGGAAAGAAGTAACGTCAAACTCATCCCCAAGTCAGTAGAGAGGCTGTAATAAAGTATGCATCTAATAACCCCTAACTCTCAACCCATCAGGATTATCACCTCATGTCCTCTACCTCAAGTTTGGCGCTCCAATCATGTTACCCAATCTAACCCCTCCGAAACTGTGCAATGGCACCAGATTTCAGGTGGACTCTGTACAGACAAGTAATCGCAGCCACGAATTTCACAGGCGTAAATCAGGGAGAAACCATTTTCATACCCAGAATTCCTCTGATCCCATCAGACTACCCACTACGAGCTCAAACGTCTCCAATTTCCTGTAAAGGTGTGGTACGCCATCACCATCAATATGGCACAGGGACAGACTTTGCAAGGGGCTGGTGTGCATCAGATGAGTGACTTTCTCCCATGGCCAGTTGTATGTGGCGTGCTCCAGAGAAAGTTCACCTGACAGCCTGGTCATCCTCCAGCCAGAGAGTAAAACCAGGAATGTTGTTTACAGGAGGTCCTTAGTAAATCATCAGAGGGTCAAATTGAAAGTATATGCTATGCAAGTAATTAGCCCGGCTACATAGACAAAAAACCCAGGCTTGCTGTTGGGATTAACCTTCCTGGGGTATTCCTGAGTGTGTCTCAAAATTGGACCGCCAGGGAGGTTAAAGGGCTTAAGCCCATCTATTTTATTGTTTATTATTATTATTATCATCCCTTATGTGTTTCAATCATCAACCACCACTAAGCCAACGGATTGTGAACCAAATATCTCCTGCATAGCCCGACGCTTCGTCGCAAAGCACAGGTAGCCGACAAATAACCCAGAAGCAGTTTTCCCGGAGCCAGGTGGGCTTAGAAACACGTGAGCGAAATTGAATACAATGAATATATGTTTATGGTGTACACAGGTTATGCTATGATGGTTCTTTTTTCTTTTATTTGAGGACAGTAGAAGAAAAACCGGAAAAAATATATGAACTCCTTGGAATTCCATTTCCGCTACAGGGACATTGTAGGTGCTGCACATATACTGTACTTTAAAGTACCATTATGTTGTATTAACTGGTTTCAGCAGTGTCATCATAAAATTGTATGCTTAGGTCAATGCTGCATTGTTTCATATAAATTGATGACTAACCACCAGGATATAAGGATACAACAAACTATGTTTCGTGGAATTGAATATAACATATTGAATTGATACTACAGGTGTGCCACTCCCACACCTATCACTTCAACAGCAACAACAAAATAAGGTGATGTTGTTCAATATATTAAATGTGAAGGTACTCTTAATACACACAGTTTACATCACTATAAGAAATGAGTGATTTTTATCAGTGCTTCATGTAATCAAGCTACAAAGCTATAAATCAAGGCTATCGAACTCTGGGTCCCCAGATATTTCTGAACTACAAATACTCAGATTCCCCTGGCATTTATTGCATTTGAAGAAATTCTGGCAATTGTAGTCCTGAACATCTGGGAGGTCGTGAGTTGACAGCCCTTGTCGAAATGCACTAGTTTGTCTACAACAAAATGTATAGCATTCATTTTAATAGTGAGTCTGTATAGAGAAAGAATGGTCAGAACTAGCCTAGGTTGGGAGTAGGAGAAAGAAACAAAAAACAGAAAAAAGCCAAGGATTAGGAGAGAGATGGGAAACCAAGAATAAATCTAAGTCAAAAACATGAGATACACATAGGAAGCAGAAGAACGCACTGAAGGGCAATGACCATAACAAGGCAACAAGACGTGTAAGGAGTGACCTTAAATACCGAGAGATATCCTCTGATTGGCCTGAGTGTGCATCAGAATGAACATGAGTAATTGAAGTAACAAAGTGTAGTGCACTCATTGTATTTTATAGATATTGTATAATCTTGGATCTCACTGCATGCTCACAGGCAAACTCAAGTAAATAGAGAAAAAAAAAGTGGGAGACTGAGCGCTCCAATCTTGTTTGTAGCTTTGTTTCAGGATTCATAAAACCAGGAAAGACAACGTTTAGACTGTGTAGCAGCCTTTGAGATAGATGTTGTGGCAGGCTTATGTTATGTATGACCATATTCTGGAAATTGATCCACATTATTGTACAAAATTAGGGGCAATCTTCCAAAGTTGGTGCTAACTTAAACAGAGCTGTTGTAAACGTAACAGCTCCATAGACTATGGGTTTTCTTCTCTTGTGAACGCTAATAGTAACGTTTAAGTGAGTAAGTGTTAACGCCAGAATAAGTGACTTTAAGGCATGCCACAGATTACCTTATAGATGCTAAACTGGTGAAAAATCAGTGCATCAGTGATTGCGCTAGCTTGCGTGAGTTTACTGTATTTTGCACACCCTATACATAAGATGGGGAGCGTAAAGAGTAATTAGCATTAGGATAAGTAAGGTATTACAAAGCCCTAACGCTTAACCGATCTTTTACCTGCACCTAGAAGCTTGAGCTGATTCTGCTTTTGCAGAATCAATTAGCACCGGCTAACCCCCCCCCCTCTCAATCAATCAGATGCTCACCTCTCCTCCCACGACGAGAACGACATCCTGAACCACTACTTCCTGCCACCAGGAGCAGAGTGAGAATTTGGACAATAGTCCTCAGTCTCCTCGGCAATGCTGACGATATCGTGTCCCAGCAGCGCAGCCCTTCATGGAGTCCTATGAACTCCAGGAAGTGATAATCGTGGCAGCAAAGACACGCTAACACGAGCATCACAGAGGGTAGCGCATGGTTCCAGGCCAAGGTTCTGAAGTAGCGCCTGCTCTGGAATCTTATGTTAAATGAGGACTCTACGGGGAAACCTGCAGGCGCCCCATTAGCATCCCCATTTTAGCATTCACTAGTGCCCTACAATGGCTCTGGTAAATTTACTACAGCTCTGATTAAGTTAGCACTAACTTTGGAATAGGGACCAAGATGTTTTAAAAAGATAAAGCCACATTACAGTAGATTGTATAAATAAAGACACACACATACACAGGGTTATTCAAAGAGATCTGAATGGCTGGAGAAAGGTAACCGAACGTTGAAATCAGCGTTCGGTTACCTTTCTTGGCCATTCGGCTATCCAGAGAGCAGGCAATTCGCCAAATCCTTGCGAATACGGTGCCTGTTCAAGGGCAATGAAATCCACATAAAAAAGCACTGCTTCGGCTATTCAGAGAACACAAACCAGCAGTGAAAGGTTCCCGAAATGCCCTGCCATTCGGTGATTTCATGCAGCAGATTTATTCAGGCGAATCCCATAGGCTTCAATATTAAAAATATTCCCGTTTTAATTCAATATCTAATAAACCATTCATTATAAAATTCTGCAGTAAAGAGTCTCTTTATTTATAGATTGTTTCGGATATTTTAAGCATTTTTCTGGATTTTTTTAAGTTTACTTATTTTTTCTGTAACAGCCCTTTTTATTATCATTCCCTGGACCTCATATGTGAATTTCAGACATTTTCGCTCAGTAGTTTCTTTGCAAACAGTGTTTCACTTCTCAAACATTCAAGCAAACTGTTTTCCTAATTTATTCACTTCACTCTATTGTGGTGTCGGCTTTTTCTGGCGGCTGCGATGCGTGTGATCGGCTCCTGCTTGGGTTTTTCCAGCGGGTTAATCCAGATGTTTTTGCCGGTTTTCGGCGTGCATTCGGCGGGTTTTGCGGTTAGTTTTCGTTTGGTTTGCGGCGGCCTTTCCCTGCAATTCGGGGACCCTGTGGTGCTTGCTGAATACACCACAGGGTCGCCGAAATGGGATCGGCAAAACGAACCAAATTGAAGAGACTGTGAAGAGATTGTGTAACTCTGACACTGTCCATGAAGGTCCATAGTGAGTGGTCACCTGAAAACTTGTGTTAATAAGCACTGTTGGTCAGGACTGGTGAGTCCTCTGTTTATGGCAAATTAAAGTCTGTGTGCAGCAATTGCAGTGAAGCGAAAGCCTAAAATACTGGGCCTCCAGACACCCTTTAAAGTAAGTGATATCAGTAAGTGAAAGTGTCGGTAGGGGTCACTCCATGGTATTAGGGGTGGCCAGTTGTGGCAATAATTGTGCAAACTTAGGGGGCGCTGGCTCGCTCCAAGACCCACCTTATGGGGCGTTGATAGCAGGAGCAATGGAGAATAGCAGGCTTTTTGGCCTGCTCTCTCCAACCAGGAGTCCACAGATGCAGCCCTTCTGAGTGTGACAGGCCACATGGAAAGCGCAAGATGGCCACAGTGACTCTGAAGTTGGTGAAGGAAACGGCAGGCCTCAGAGCGTCCGCCTCAAAGCTGATGTGGTACGAATGCTCTATTCCCTGTCCAGAGAGCACTTGGCATCCTTCATTATGGATGATGGTGCCTCTGGCACCAGTCAGAGGTGGGTGATTTGACCCAACACAACGTAAACCGGGTAGGCCCAGTTTAGGCCTCAGAACATCTGACGTTGTGGTTGTGCTAAAAGGGTACTCAATGTCCCCAGGTGTCCCCATGTCTCCTAGCTCTAAAGCAGGTGCTCCTGTCCACTATTAGCAAGGAAAGAGATTATAGTCTCAGAGGGGCAGCAGAGCGAGATTAATATCTTGGTCAGCCTAACTCCTGAAAGTTCAACAGAGAATCTAATGAAGAACAACATTATTATATTACTTCTAACGGAAACTCTGAAAGTCCCCAATCTCTAATGTATGTAGGTGATGGCACTAAGCCATCTAATAGCTAGATTTTCTCGCCCTCTTCCTATATCACTGTTCTCTACAAAGTCATTTGCTAACCTTTATTATTTCTTATCTTTACCAGGCCTTGGTACATACTTCCAGGTATCTGTCGCTATTCTTTCTTTTGAATTGATTTTTCATTGCACCCTTTTAATCCCCTGATTGCTGCCAGAGGCATTGCAGACATTTTTCCCATGTGGGAATCAAATAAAAGATGGATGAGTCCAGGATTTTATTTATACCCATGTCACCTTAAAGCACTTATATCAGTTAGCCAACCCTGATCACCATAACTAACAGTATTATCAGGGGAAATGGGCTTGTGAGTAGAGGATTTCTCTTTTTGCCCAGTTAGCGAGAACAATCGCACCTGTCTGTATAACTCTCCTATACTGTATTAGCTTTATTTTATCCTGCATCTTCCCTCCCTCTAAGCCATAGGCATATTCATGCCTTTTGTCTTTGTCGCCATTGTATTTTCTTTGCCTTTAAATTGTTATCCCATTATTTGCTTTATCATTCCTCTTTTAGTTCGTACTCGTTCTGCAGTTTTATCGTGATATGCAAAATAGTTCTGCTTTGACAGGTAAGGTTCAGTGGTCTTTGCTACCTCCTTTTTTTGCCCACTTGATGTGTCTCAGCCCTGCCTCTCCCCCCTCTCCTTTCTGCGTCTCTCTATTAATATCCCGTTCCTGCAGACGCTGAGCTCAGCAATTCTCACTCTCGACCAGCGAGAACTCCACATCTGTCCTCCCTGCAAATGATCAGAACATCTCCCCACAACTTGCAATTTGCCACATCCCCTTTCTCCAACCTCACTGCGCACACCTCCCTTAAAACTGCACATTTTATTCTAGCCAAAATTTAACCTTTCACGCACACAGAATATTAACCATAAGAAAATATCTAATAAGTAAAAAATGTCTTATAATGTTCAAATGGAAAACAAAAGGGATAATATTGGTACAGAAACATAAAATTCAAAATACATGTACATGTATCTGAAGCAGTTGCTGCAGATGAACGAAAACCAACGTTACCCAAATATACAGTAAAATTTTTGGATCACTCGATTAATTTACAATGGAGAGGATCAAACTGCAGCCGCCCCCCCCCCCACAGACATCACTGAATTTTACTCCCATATTTCTCAATGGGCCTTTGGCCGACAGTATGTTAGAGGTACAGTCTGATCAAACAAGGTCCTGCTCCGACAAACCTGATTTATACAGTCATCTATAAAAGCTGTATCAACCAGTCAAACCGCTTTCCGTGTAGTGACTGCTCATTAGTGGGTTTTCTCATCATTAAAATAGTCTAAATCAAATTAGGGATCTCCCCAGCAAAGTGTGGTTCTTTAGACAGGCTCCAGCATTCAGGCTGTAATAGGCCAGCAGAATGTTCTTAAGGATGAGAAATGAGGGTGGTTGAGGGGTAGAGGTGCCAATAGAAGCAGAGAGCATCAGGGCGAATGCTCTGGAGGTAGTTTAAGAGCAGACATTTCAGCTGCATCTGAAAGAGACTCCAATCCTAACTAGCTGGTATACAGTGCTGAGATGCACCCACACGCATTCCACAACCCATGGATATTTCTCAACCACTAGGGCTGGCACTTCCTATAGGATGAAAAGGAAAGCAGGGTATCTCCCTCCTACAGAGGTAGTGAGGTTTAGAAAATGTGCCCCTCTTGCCCTTTGTGCTGTAGAGACTGCACAAAGATTGTCTGAAAGTTGAGCAAGATGAAAGCTTGAAGGAAAAAATGGGGACTTTGCAGCAGTGTTGCTACAAATGTTGTTGACTCATGGCGTGCAGTGGCCCTTCAAATGTGAGATCTATGGTATATGCTTCGGTAATCAGAGTATTGACAACCCGCATAAGCAGTTACACTTCGGTGTGTGGCCTTAGAAACACGGAGTGTAGCAGGGCTTTTCTGGAATGCTACGGTTTAGGCTCGGGTCAGACGAGCGCACTGATCACGTCCGTGTTGCCACAAATTTGTACGTCTGTTATAGCAAATAATTTTGACCAATGGAGCCCCACACACAAAGTACGTCCACACGGAACTGCGGACGCATAACGGACGCGGCAAACGGTCGCAGGTTAGGCAAGAACGTAAATCCGCTAGAACGGACGCACAGAGTGCACTGGGTCCGCAACATCCGCATAGCTTTGTGTGTGAGTGATGGAACGAAGTCAAACGGACTGCATTTTTGACGTCCAGCACTTTGACGGACAAAATGTTTTTCATATTAAATTCTTTTCCCTTCTACATCAGTCAAAAAAACCTCAGTCACAAGAACGGACTGAGTGGCCACTACCTTGTCGTCAGTCAGAAAGTACGTCCGTTGTGCACGAACGCAAAGTCCGCATAGAATGCTTTCGTCTGACCCTAGCTTTATAGCTCCATCAGCACACCAACACACAGAAATGGCCATTTCCCTGCCTGGACTCCTGCAAAACCTTTCCAGGAAGTCATTCACCTGCGAGAATACAGAAGGATAAACGTGGGCAAAGGGACTTATACTTATTAAGAATGTGGGAAGGCCTTGGTTCAGTCCATGTACCACAGGAATGTTCACAAAGGAGATAGGTCATATACCAGCTTTGATTGCAGTAAGTGGTTCAAGTCACTCTCTTACCTGCATTGCCATCATAACACATGCAGGATGTAGACTATGACAACTGTGACCATGGGCGTCCACAGAAATGTTTCCTGGGGGGGGGGGCAAAATTTAATGGCATCCATAATCTGCCCATTTGACAATGTCATGAAGGGGACAGTCATAAAATAAAGCTTAGTAATATGGAAGCTGCGAAACATGATGCCAGTCTAATAGAAGAATAAACATGTAAGTGTCTGATCTGAGTGTTGTATTGTCTAGTCTCTTAACGCTATTCAATGCACCACACTAGTCACACACCCAGGATCAAGGCACTAAAGTAAGTTTTTAAGGGCATCTCTGTATACACAGAGCCAGCTCTGTATACACAAACCATGACCCACCCCCCCCCAGATACTGGCACACACCAGGCCCCACACTCCAAATATATATATATATATATATATATACACACGCCAGCCCCGCTTCCTACACACATATATATATATATATATATATATATACACATATATTTATACACACTCACCTTCCCTGTATACACATACACACACATCTCATCAACCCTCTCCTCTTAGATTGTAAGCTCTGGAGTAGGGTCCCTCTCCTCTTAGATTGTAAGCTCTGGAGCAGGGTCCCCTCTCCTCTTAGATTGTAAGCTCTGGAGCAGGGTCCCCTCTCCTCTTAGATTTTAAGCTCTGGGGCAGGGTCCTCTCTCCTCTTAGTTTGTAAGCTCTGGGGCAGGGTCCGCTCTCCTTTTAGATTGTAAACTCTGTGGCAGGATCCTCTCTCCTTTTAGATTGTAAGCTCTGGGGCAGGGTCCCCTCTCCTCTTAGATTGTAAACTCTTGAGCAGGGTCCCCTGTCCTCTTAGAATTTATGCTCTGGAGCAGGGTCCCCTCTCCTCTTAGATTGTAAGCTCTGGAGCAGGGTCCTCATCCCCACTGCCCAGGCAAGACCCTGCCTAGAGCGCCTGTATACTGCCAATATTGCCCTGGTCTGTACCTCATGCAAGATCTGTGAGCTTAACACAGGCCCCCACCAGATTGCTATTAATCATTTTGTGTCCCTCTTCCCCAGACAGATAAACTAGACCTCTGATCAGGGGACTCTCATAAATAAAGACACTGGCATCAAGCTTAATAAAAATGTATTTATTTTAAAATCATCACCTTTTTTCTTCTATGGAAGATCCCAGGCCTATAGGAGCAGCTGCACCTGCATCTCAGCCCTGCCTCTCCCAGCCTGCAAAGTGAGTGGGAGCACGTGGTGAGGTGGAGTGGGGATGTGACGCTAGTGCAGTCTAGTGGAGAGCCCAGGAACTGCAGCATTGCAGTGAATAAATTATCAGAATTTAAGCCTGTTGAACCAGGGCGGGGTAAGTGCCCCCCTTGCCCCATGCTGCGGACGCCCATGACTGACAGTGTGATAAGGAAAGGGTGGTAGACCACAAGTTTATCAGCAGGCGAATGGAGAACTCCCTTTTTCCACTATAGGGTGAATTCACAGCCGATGCCTAATTAGGACTGCCCTGGCATTATAGGACATGTGGTTCCCTTTGAGTGGGCAATCTTGGTGCTGGGTGCAGCAGGGAAGGAAGCTCAAACCTGACCACAGACGGAAAGCATATAGATTGTGTTTTCATTGACTGGTAAACGGCTTAGCCGCCCAACTGTGAATTGTTTATTTAGCCTCTGCATAAAGGAGTAGGCGTTTGTTTTATATTTGTTTATTTTCTGTTCATAATGTACCCTGCAAATTCCATGGCTGCACAATAGAAGCAGAAACACTGATCCCTGCACCCAGTGGCTATATCACACAACATATAACATGCTATGCTGACTTTAATAATGTAGACTGTAGAAGCATAAATAAAGATAATTAGCCAGCTGAGCCTTATTTTCCTATTTAATCCCTTCAACACCAAAATTGTTATTCCAAACTAGGTTTAATATTAAAATAATGCAACTATGTAAATTTTTCATATTTTTTACCCTTTACAGAAATATTGCTGGATTGAAAGGCTCTAAATTCTAGATAGTGTCCCTTATCGCGCACAATTCACATGGGATCTACAATATTAGCATACAGGCAGAAATGGCCATCGATTCACATCAAGTAACTGTGATAAAGATAAATAATAAAAAAAACTCAGATATACTGCTTATGTGGATTTGTAGTGATCATAATGAGATTATTAGCAACGCAGCTTTCAAAAATAACTAACAAAATCTAAAAAATAATGCCTACATATGGGAATTACAGTGGCACCTTGCATCTTTACTGTACAGGGCGATTCAGAAATTATAACCGCCTGAATCTTATTTCTCTACAGTCATGTGTAACCCCGCTGCGGTCCATAATTGCCACAACGTCCTATAGACCCCTTATCAGATTTCTTGACACCAGTGAAAGACAAATAATCACATTATCACTCTTTTTTTACTCTTCCTAGCAACAGTTGAGGAGACAATGACACTGCTTAAAAGCGACATAACATATTTTATCAATCAGGCACATGTTAAATGACACAAGGGACATAACTTGGCATTAGAATTATGTAATCTAGCTGCCTATTTCTGATTAGTGCTTATCTTTTAGTACATTTATTACAATGAAGAAAAAAAAAAAAGAATAACTATATAAATTATAAAGATAAATGGCTAAGCGCCACCGCACGCATCCCCTCCATGGAGTCCACAGGACTCCATTGAGGCTAACGCTGATGGTCACATGACCTGCAGGATCTCACCTCGCGAGATCCAGTAAGTCAGCGTGGTGATCCGCAGAGGGAGACTGGGAGACTTTTTCCCCCAGTCGCTCACTGCTCGTGGTGGCCAAAAGAGGCGGTTCGAGCTGCCAATCTCGCCGCGGGATAGGGGCGGATCCAGACACAGGTTTCGGGGGGGGGCATTCTACCAGTTTTGGCTAAGAGCTGGTGTTGGGTTCGCAGTGACAGGCAGATACGCGCCTAATCGCAAGCTGTGCTTGTTACAATCACTCTCCCCAGAACATTGCACAGGGTCTGTCCTCATGTGGCTCATGAGCCCTGCAAACCCTTTCCATACGAGGGGCCCAGGGTACCCCCCTCCCAGCACATACCCCTTGAAGCTATGCAGTGTAGGGTAACCCAGGTGCGAGCTGCCCAGTGCACCCTTTCCATGCTGGCAGGACACACGTGGCACCCCATCTGCACAGCCCTGCGAACCCTTTCCATACCAGGGGTCAAGGGTACCCCCCTCCCAGCTCATATGTAATATATTGCCCCCAGCTCACATGTATATATATTGCTGCAGCCCGGCTCACACGTGAATATATATTGCCCCCAGCTCACTCATGGCTATATATATATATATATATATATATATAGACCCATCTCAGCCCACACAAGGATAGATATATATATTGCCCCAGCCCAGCCAACACATGGATAAATAGGTGCCCCAGCTCACATGGATATATAGTGCCCCAGCTCACATGGATATATAGTGTCCTAGCTCACGTTTTATATATACTGCCCCAGCTCACATGGATATATAGTGCCCCAGCTCACATGGATATAGTGTTCTAGCTCACATGGATATATATTACCCAGCTCACATGGATACATATATTGCCCCAGCTCACATGGATATATAGTGCCCCAGCTCACATGGATATATATTACCCCAGCTCACATTGATACATATATTGCCCCAGCTCACATGGATATATAGTTTCCCAGCTCACATGGATATATAGTGTCCCAGCTCACATGGATATATATATTGCCCCAGCTCACATGGATATATCTATATTGCCCCAGCTCACATGGATATATATATTGCCACAGCTCACATGTATATATAGTGCCCCAGCTCACATGGATATATATATCATCCCCAGCTCACATGGATATATAGTGCCCCAGCTCACATTTTATATATATTGCCCCCAGCTCACGTGGTCCCATCAGTCTCCTGCCGTCTGCCCACGGCCAGGCCCCTCCGAGTGCTTTTTTCAAGCGGCTGCCAGTGTTGTGTCTCAGCCACTCGCCTGCGAACACGTGCAAGCCGCTGTCTCGCAAAATCCTGGAAGTTCACAATATATGGTACGCCCGCGCTAGGGCCACCAAAGCTAACGTTAACGCTCACACAGGTGGGGCTAACGTTAGCGTCACTAATGTAATAGGGCCCACAGTTTTTTTATGGGATGATGATCATTGATGCCATCTCAGACTAGGTGGAGTCATATATATTTTTATTATTATATTATAACATTTGGTGCGCATCGCTTAATAACCTGCAGGTATCACTATGATTCGTTTGTTGTAAAACTCTTCTCCTTTAATAACAAAATAGAGACTTGTTGGGCGCATACTAGGGACTTCATTGCACATTCAGACCTTAAGATTCATGGTCAAACAATGTTTTGTGTAGTGTGTACCTGTACCCATGGCATTTATTTATTCCTGTATATGTTATTTATGTACCTAGGGAGCTTTTTTATTTTTTAACTGGAGCTGTGATAAATTTGGAAAAGGCTTTAAAACGGGGGGGGGGGGATCAGCAAACATTAGTAGGATATGTGATGCTGTATGGTGTAATAATTTGCCTAATGCTTTGTCAGACATTTTGTACTTCTAGTTTATTTACCCACTACCTTAGCTCCCCACACTCTCTCCCTACTACAACTATATAGCGGCAGCCATTTTGCGTTTCCCAATTGTTGAATTGTGTTTAATGAGTGGGGGAGGGGGTGAAGAAGTGGGAGGAGTGCTCTGCGAGTGCCAAGCTGGTTCTTATTCACTGCCCGCTGATAAACTTTTAACACTTTATAGGGTACAACGAATGATCGCAACCTTTCAGTTATCAAAAAAGGTATAGAAACTAATTTCAATTGAGTATCTCATTGTCTGAAAAGAAATTGGAGTTGGAGTTCCTGTTGCACATACCGAAACTGGGCAATTATCCTAAAATAAGAGGAAGAACTGCCATCGCTTCCATGTTCTGGAGCAGATAAACTACAGGGTTAATTTCTGGAGCAGGCAAGCCTGCCAAACAAAGTAGTTGAATTTGGCAAGCTCTACTTTTCCTCGCGCTCTCTCTCCCTCCTATCTGCATTTCACTACCTCGTTCTCAATCCTTTGCTCCATTTCTTTCTCTTTCTCATTTCCGCTTATCATTTACACTTTCTCTTATTTCTCACCCACTTACTCTCTCGTTCAGACATCAGTCTCCTCTCATTATAATACTTTTTAATCTTTGTAAAATATGTTATGTGATTTCTTTTGCTACTATCCTTTTTGCAATGCCGTTAACCCCCCCCCCCCCGTCGCCCTTATCACTACTCTTGTTGTCTCTCTGTCCAGCAGTTACCTTGAATTTCCTTTACTCTTCTTTGAAATTCGGCTACAGACTTTTATTACTCTCATTATACTCCAGTTTTGGAACAGTTTGGGTTGAGAAAAGAAACCCCAGATCAAAAAGCCACTTTTAATAAAACGTAAACAGCAATAGAGTCTCTGTGAGTAAGACTTTTGCTATGTGTTGCATGTAATAAAAGAATGAATCGTCTTGGTCTCTAAAATGTTTATTTTCTTTTATTAAATCCTATTACTTATCTTCTGAGAATAGATAGGAGGGAGGAGACATTGTACACATAAGTCCTCCATTTCAGACTCATAAGGCGGCCATTTTAAAATGAGTCTCCATTAACATCAAATCATAACACCAAAAGACTTATATCTATTGTGTCATCTGTATACATTTTCAGCTTATCAGTTACCTGGCTCTCTACAAAACAACTGACAGCATATACAACTATTGAATTTAGAATGTGACCAACGTTTTACTTTCTTTAATAACTTTTCCAAATTCTACTTCTCATAAAGATCCAATAATACCCTCCAATTGTAAAATGTGCATCAACTCACTCATTGTTGACCCAGATATCCAAACATGTCTTATTCAGCTATCTGAAAATACTTAGGGCCCTATTCCCTAGTTGGCAGTAGCATGAGGATGCTGACGGAGAAAATCTGCACCTGCAGATTTCCTTGTAGTGTCCCCATGTTAACGTGATGTTCTGGGGAAGGTGCTAGCTCTGCGCCTCACCCCGGAACACAGCGATTACCACTGGGATACTCGCGGTAGCACTTCCATAGGACTCCATGGAGGGTTGTGCTTCCGGTCCTTGAGACACTTTTTAATGTTTCCCTCTTATTTGGAAAGAAAGAATAGTAATAAATGAAAGGATTGGGTCAGACCAAGAGGTATACGTTTTTTACAGGAAGGAGATAAAAGATATTTGGGGGAAACGTAGAAAAAAATATTGAAGTGACAGAATAATGAAAATGATCTGTCATGGAATCTCTGTATGAGCTGGTTCTTTGTTTACTGTAGATACTCGAGTATACTGCTAGATTTTGGTGACAAAAATTTACCTTAAAATTGGAGGGGTCGTGTTATATTAGAGACATCTGCATCTCGTGTAAAAATAACAAAAAACTTGCCTTGCTCTGGATCCCAAGTCTCCCGGAAGTCTCGCTGAAGTGACTGCGATCTCCCTGATGCCTGCAAACACTTCAGAAACTCCCAGATTCAGGAGAGGTGGGATCCATCACGACCAGAGGGCACGCTCGGTTTAAGCCAATCTTTCACCTCGCTCACTGCCGCTGACCATTTAATTGCTAGTAAAGAAGACGGGTGGCTGGTGGCTTCATACTTCGTAACAACTGCAATCATTCTAGAGCAGAGCACCCTGGCCTGAGGGGGAGCCTGACTGTGTTAAGAGAACCTGGAAGGATTTTAATTGTTTACTGGTACAGTAAAATTGTGCTCCTCGTGTTATATTCGAGTCTTGAGTATTCTCTCATTTCCATAATAAATCTCTATCCATCGCGTTATATTCGGTTCGTGCTATACTCGAGTATCTACGGTAATCCCTTAATGCCAGGTGGGTGGTGCCCGGCGGGAGGGAGTTAATGCTGGCGGGGCATACTAGTATGCCCCGCCGCCAGGTGCTGCGGCGGGCCTCTCCTTCGGCCGGCCCACGCAGCTTACGTGCGTCATTGGCTGCAGGGGGACGGACTGAGTTCAGGCCAACCAACCTGCAACAGCCAACGGCGCACAGCAAGTGCTGGGCAGGGCCGAGGCGGCTCCTAGAAGTCAAAGGGACATACTAGTACGCCCCACAGCTTCAAGGCCCACCCGCCGCAGGGACAGCATAGTACGACCTGCGGCGGAAAAGGGTTAATACATATATATAATGTTAACGTGCATTATTGCAGAATAATAAAAATGAAATTTTACATCCAATGCGTTGTGTAAACAGATAGTTTAAAGGACCAACCAATACCATATCTATAGGAGAAACATCCAGTCAACACCTCTATAACAGGAGGGAATAATTCCGAGTAAAAAATTTTTATTAAAGTTTTCATATTGACAAATAAGAAAACAGTCATCACAGTAATCATGGGTACAAAAACATGTCGAATCGGCGCTACGGTATAAGCATATACGTGAAAAGCAGTAAAATCATGCGGTATAGATTGAAACGAAAAGTCAAAAGGACCCGACAACAAGGGCTATCGGGATCCTTGCAAGTCAAAATGGCTAGGGATATGAAAAGGGGCAACAGTCAAGGGGGGGAGTCAGTCCCTTAGTATTATGGGGTAACAGGGGGGGTTAGGGGTACCAGAGGAAGAACAGCCAGAGCTGGACGAATAGAACCATCTACGCAGGTGCGTAACAGTAGTACTTGAGGATTGATGCAATAAGTCCTCTATGTTTCTAACCAATAGTTGAGCCCAGGCACTACTTACAACAGTGGACTGAAAGGATAGGAGCCCTTGCTCCACGGCTCCAAACTTCAATATAGCATAAAAAATTCCAAACGTCCACATATGAAGTCAAAAGTGGATTTATTCCAGCACCAAGAAGGATGACGTTTCGACCAGAACTGGTCTTTGTCAAGTCTGATTTACAATTGCATAAAACCTCATTTAAATAGTGTCATAAATTGCCAATCACATAATCAGTTGGCAATTAGTGAAAATTTGCATATGTTAACCAACGTGATTTAAAAACAATTGTGTCTAATTACATTCCTGATTTATGACATTTTCATATTGATTAGTGCTCCATTGTTTTCAAATCATGCGAATTTTCACTAATTGCCAACTGATTATGTGATTGCCAATTTATGACACTATTTAAATATGGTTTTATGCAATTGTACATCAGACTTGACAAAGACCAGTTCTGGTTGAAACGTCGTCCTTTTTGGTGCTGGAATAAATCCACTTTTGACTTAATACGTGGACTTTTGGAATTTTTTGTCCTATGTCTCTAAGGAGTTGGACTTCGTCTAACCATTCGCGAAAAGTGGGTGCAGTAGGGGACTTCCAATGCCTAGGGATGAGTGCCTTGGCAGAGTTCAGGAGTTGTATGTCAAGGAAACGTTTGTATGCATCAACGGGTAAAGGGGTGTGGTGTAGCAGCATGGCAGGAGGCGAAAAAGGTGGGTGGCGAACTAGACATCCTGCCAATGGCATCATGAATTTGGGTCCAGAATGGCTCGATCACCGGGCATGACCACCAGATATATAGCAGGTCAGTGTTCAGGGCCTTACAGCGCCAGCAGGGAGCATCAGGTGTTGTCGAATAAGTAGCCATCATGGACGGTGCCCTGTACCATCTTGACAATAATTTATAAGCCGTCTCTTGGGTTTGGGTTGCCTTAGAGCAGGCCATAGCCAGCGTAAAGATTTGAGCCCATTCCTCGTCAGAGAAATGTTGTTACTTCCATTTAGCCACATAGGGGGGCGTGGAGGAGGAGAGGTTCTGCAAGATGCTATATATCACGGATATACCATGGTGAAGGGGGGTATGCGGGTCATTAGTCGCTCAAATGTGGTCAAGGGGCACGTATATTTGTCGAGTGGGGCTAGGGAGCAGAGGTAGGTCAAAAGGCCATGCATATGAAAGCTGGTGAGAAAGGAGTCAGGATGCGCTAAGGGGACGTCTCGGGGTAATTTGGTTCGATCACCGTCTATTTATGTGCCAGATCGGTGGTGGAGTGTCTGTGTCAGTAATGGGCAGCAGGCGTGTTGTAAAGGCTGGTAGGTGGCAGAGTGGGAGCAGTGGAGATGGCCACAGGGCCAACAATGTAGTTCGTTGCAGTCATTGCCAGATTTGCAGGGTGACGGATATCGTCGGGTGTGGTGGGATAGCTGTGGGGGCACCGGTACCCAGGAGCCAGGGGAGGGAGGCCAATGAGTGATCCGCCATCTCATGCTCCAAAGCAACCCAGCGCCTGCCCGATGAATCCGTGCTCCACTCCACCAGACGCAATAGGTAGACTGCGTGACAGTAGCGTTGAACAAGCGGTAAGGCCAGGCCACCTCGGGAACGGGGCATAGTCAAGAGCGCCAGTCAAAGCCTTGATCGGCCACCAGCCCAGACGTAGTTAATAAAGAGGGATTGCAGGGAGCCGAAAAAGGCCTGGGGTATGTGGATTGGCAAAGTTTATAAAAGGTAAAGCACTCTGGGGAGGACATTCATTTTGAGCACATTATTGAGTCCAAACCAGGTGATGTGCGGATGCCAGGTCTGTTTCCAGTACTCACAGCAAAGGGAGGAAGTTGGCGGTGTAGAGGTTGGAGGTGACAGGGGAAAGGTGCACACCAAGATACTCGAGGGAGGATTCGCACCAGCGGAAGGGGTAGACAGATCGGATTTGAGAGCGGAGGGCGGGGGGAACAGTAATTCCTAAAATCTCCGATTTGTCCATATTAATCTTATAATTGCTGAGCGAGCTATAGGTGCGAAGTAGATTAATTAGGGAAGGTAGAGAGATCAGAGGTTGGCGGATAAAAATTAGAAGATTGTCTGCGTAGAACATCTGATTTTATTTAAATACCAGTCACTTTCTAGTCACTGCAGAACATTTGTACTGCTTTGGTAAAATATTTATTAACAGTGTTTTTTTGGGAAATCGTTTTATTTAATTATACAGTAAGAAATATTTGGGGATATTCCCAATGTATTTCTTATTGTACTAACGTATTTGCCAGGCAGATGTCACCACCATCTTTTGGCCAAATGGAGTTTGTACACTTACAATTGTGGCTTTGGGCCCCATCACCTCCTTAACGCTAGCGCTCACATATGTGTGCTTTAGCGCTAGGTTAATTGAGGTGATAGCGTTATGGCCAGATCACCTCCTGATTGCTAACGGGTTAAAAAAACGTTAGCGCATCAGTATTATTGCTTTTTAGTGCGAGCTAACTGTACTTTGCACTCCCAATGCTTACCATGGGGAGAGCAAAGTGTATGCAAGTAGTAATTAGCATTAGGATCACAAAGTCCTAACACTTGTTACAAAACGCTGTGGCTAACTGAAAAATTCTATGCTGTAGCGAACTGATTCTGCTTCTGCAGAAATTTGATACACAAACAGTCCCCAGTCTCCCTCTGTGATCACTATGCAGACCTGCAGGATCTCGCGAGAGGCTCGATTCTGCAGGTCATGTGACCTGGCAGCAGAAGCCTCCATGGAGTCTTATGGACTCAGGAAGGGATACTTGCGACGGTGTGTTAGGATGCTCGCGGCAGTGCTAGAGGCTAGCGGCCGTTACGGGACAGGCTGCTGGATTGAGCGCCTGCCTCGTAATCTACTTGTAAAACGGGCAAACTGGATGCTAAGGGGAGATTTGCAACAGCTATTTTTTTCCCCTTAGCGTCCCCATTGTCGATTAGGGCACATGATAGTGCCCTTTGTGTTTTATTAACTGGGAAAGGTCTACTAGACACTTTCCTAGTGGATTTTCAACTATCCCATCATTGTTTGCAACAAAATAATTTAATTTGCTTTTATCCTGCTGAGCTGCATATCAGGCACCTAATGGTCCATTTGAAGTAGTCAATGTAATAGAGCAGCAGGAAATGCTAGCAGATCGCTTGGTTGTGTAGGGAGAGGTATTAGCAGTAGGAAAAGGGAAGTGCTCATGCCACTGTACAGAGCACTGGTGAGACCTCACTTGGAGTACTGTGTGCAGTACTGGAGACCGTATCTCCAGAAGGATATAGACATCTTAGAGAGAGTTCAGAGAAGGGCTACTGAAATGGTGTACGGCTTGAAGGAGAAAAGTTACCAGGAAAGGCTTAATGATCTTAACATGTATAGCTTGGAAAAAAGACGAGACAGAGGAGATATGATAGAAACATTTAAATACGTAAAGGGAATCCACAAGGTAGAGGAAGGGAGTATATTTAAAAGGAAACAAAGTAGCAAAACAAGAGGACATAGTCTTAGATTAGAGGGGCAAAGGTTTAAAAGTAACATCAGGAAGCATTATTTTACTGAGAGGGTGGTGGATACATGGAACAGTCTTCCAGTAGAAGTGGTAGAGGCCAAAACAGTAATTGAATTTAAGCAAGCATGGGATAGGCATAAGGCTATCCTAAACAAAAGATAAATCCAGGTTAAGTATCCATGTAATTGGGCAGACTAGATGGGCCGAAAGGTTCTTATCTGCCGACATTTTTTCTATGTTTCTATGTTTCTATCTTGATCTGGGGAGTGAAGGGGTTAAACGGATACTAATACTTTATTTTTTATAATTCACAATTTTATTTTACCAAAATGACATCATACAATCAGATAGTAAGAGCCTTGCAGGGCCACACAAAGTTATCGACAAAGACATCACAGGAAGAAAAATAACAAGAAAGAAATGTCAGCTGTATAAGTAGAATTCAGTAATAAATCAAAAAGAGATTCAAAAGAGTCCTCGGTGTACCTTGGTCTTCAAATAACGTTGTGTAAATAGAAAAAGTCCTCAAAAATTCTGAAGAGGTAAAGGGGGTTGGGGGGAGAGATTTTTCAAAAATAGCCAATCACAGCGTATGGGGGGGAATTGAAAAGGGCATGTCAGACAAGGAGGGAAGCGTGAAAATAAAACAGGGGGGGACATCCATTGCAATAGGGGATTGCTGTCTCCGGTGCGGTCCCTGGAGTCCAGAGGACATGTTGGAGGCCGGAGGAGTAGAGTGGCACCAGGCCTGCGGCTCGGAGGGCAAGACTGGGCACCAGGTCGCAGTGGCACCCACCGAGGTACCCCGGATATTCCAAAGTAAAAATGCCAAAAAAAAAAAAAAGGGAGTGAAACAAAGTCAGGTAGCGACGGGGATGAAAACTCAGGATTGCCTGGCGGAGAGGGTCAGGCAAAAAGACCCACTATCAGCAGTCTTCTCATCCAGTGACAAGAAACTGCAATGGCTGGTGGGCAGGCAGCGCACAGTAGGGTAGGCCATTGTAATCAGCTGCAGCAAACCCATCGTTGTGGAGAGGCTGCACGCCATGCAAAGCCGGGACCTGTAACATCCCCGGTGACCCAGCTCCATGTGCTCGAAGTAGAGCCAGCCGTGATGCCAGGGGACGCAGCCATGCCATCTTGAGGAGAGAAGGGGGGGTGGTCCACCACCACAGGCCCCTGACAAGGATCCGCTGTAGCCATCCCGGCAAGGTGGGATCCTCGAATCTCCAGCTCGTCTTTGTCATTTAGGGCCAGGGTCGCTCTCGAGGGCTGAGATACCCGGGCCAGTGCCCCAGGCGGTTTGCCGCTCTCGGCACAGCATCCCAACGCAGCCGCGATAGGAGAGCAGGCTGCAGTGCCTCTCAATCCCAAAGTGGCCTCTGATTTCGCCGCCCTCGGACGCATAGTCTCCTGGCAGCCCCGTAGCACCACCAGCATCCGGCGTCAGACCCCCCTGGTGAGCGGGGCATCAGCATCCTCCTCAGCCAGCATCTCCAGACAAGCGACCAGGCCACAGGCCAGGACTCTCTCATCTCCTATGAGGGGGAGGGGGGATCCGTCTCTCCACTGCTCTTCAGGGTTATCCACCTCTACCCAAGGACAGTCATCTGGGTTGACCAGGAGATGTGGGCCCTCCATCTCTGTAGCCTTCTACATATTCTTGTTCCAGGGCGGGGTGGGACAACCAGCAAGGCCGTAAGGCATCTGGAACCAGGTGATAGGCCGCAAGATGGCCACCATCGCCATGAGGCATCAGTCTCCGACAAGGTCTCTGGTCTGGAAGGGGAAACCAAGTGGGCCTGGGTGATGACATCAGGAGGCAAGGGAGGACCCGGAGGTGGAGCCACCATCCAATATGGCAGCCCCCTCCGGAGCTAGGCTGCGATCCGGCGCCTTTACTAAAGGCTACCTTATTAAAAGTAAATAAAACAAAATAAAACGAACGGGTAGACACCCACTGCCCGTATTTTGTTTTATTCACTTTAATTAAAGTAGCCTTTAAATTTAACCCATCGCATCCTGATCTGTACAGAGCGGAAAGGGACACTGACGGCTGCATGGGAGATCCAGTGCCCCCCATAATATCACCGGTTGCTAACCACATCTAGTGTCTGATTCTAGAAACCGAAAAATGTGAGTGTATTCCTTCTATTTATGTGTTGTTTACATGTGACTTAATATCCTACACTATGGCACCTTTCAGCTTTGAGGTACACATGAGCATATGATGAAAGAAATTTAAAAGAAATAGAAGTGACCTCTATTGAAGGAAGCGCTGATTCAACCATCTACCCCCTTTTTTTTGTTCTACGCATTTTGTCGGTGGGTTTGGATATACCACCAAATGGAGAGAGACAGCTGCTGATTCATCATAAAGATTCTATCTTATGTCTACAGCATAATTAACTGTTCATCTGGTCATTTCTGCGGTTCTCATTGAACGCAGTTTTATTTCCTACATACAGTCTTTTTCCTCGCATTTTCATTTTGGTTTGTTGAAACCACCTCTAGGTGGCATCAGAGATACAGTTCTGCATTGTTTTAAAGGTGGAGATATGGCCCCTGTGCTTGGTGGCAAAGACAGTAGGATGAAGAGTGAGTGGGGCAGAGGTTTGCAAGCCACATTGGGGTAGTGAAACAAAGTTTCTTTCAATTTAGAAAGGAAGGTGCTGTGGTGGATCAGGGTAAAGAACTTGGACCAATGAGATTTCGGGATTGCAGGCCCAAACAGGCTTTCCAATGCCCCACAAATGCAGGCATATCCGTGTCAGTGGATTGGAGGAAGGGTGGAGAGACTGCGAGAGAGAGCAACTCCCATGGATAAATATGAAAATTAAGCGAAACGTAATGTCTGACAATAAAATCTACAATATTTAGATATTGGTATAATGATTTCAATGTTGTTTTTTAGAATGCTCGCTGTAAAAACGACCTGAAATTTCACTTTTTTGTCAATATTATAGTGACATTTTACCATCTGTCAGTAATTTGTAGTACTAATAGTTCAAATTAAAGATAGTGGGCTATATTACATTATGGCCGCTAAGGTGGAAAACCCGCACCTGCGGGTTTCCCCTTAGCATCCCCATTTTAGCACCATATTACGGGGCAGGTGCTGATTCAGCAGCCTGCCCCGTAATGCAGCGCTAAGCCTTTGAATACTAGAGGCAGCGCTAACACGGCACCATCGGTATCCTCTCCTGGAGTCCATAGGACTCCATGGAAGATTGTGCGGCTGGGTCACTCACGATAGTGAGATAATGAGAACCTGCCGGTCCGCGGAGTGATCCTGGGGACTTTGTGTCCCCAGTCTCACTCTGCTCCCATTGGCCAGAAGCAGCTGATGGGGCCCCCATTCTCGCCACGGGAGGAGAGGTGAGTATGTGATTTTCGGGGAGATTTTCAGCTGGTGCTGACTGACAGAAGCAGAATCAGTTAACACCAGCTTCAAGCTGTGGTTAACTTTTCAATTAACCGCAGAGGGGTGTAATTAGCGTTATGACTTTGTAATCCTAACGCAAATTACTCTTTGCGCTTCCCATATTAAGCTTAAGGAGCACAAAGTACAATAAGCTCGCGGAAGCAAGTGCAATATCCAATGCACTAACAAATTTTTTAGCTTGTTAGCGTTTGGATTGTAATATGGGTAGCCTGCGCTAGGGCCACATATCTGAGTGCTAACGTTAAGATTGTAATTGTCATGGGATGAGTGCATAATATGTAGGTGTGAGCCCAATATGCAGTGAAACAGGAGGAGATCAGGCAGGTTGCAGGGCACAGAAGGTTTATTTAAAGACATAACAGAAAAAAACAGGAGAATGAACCAAAACAATGGAGGCTGGGCAGGGAACACAGTGATAAACCTAGGAAGAAAGGACGGAGACACAGGAAAAGGGCTGAATTGAGAGTAGCATTAGGTACAGCAAGGATTACAATTAAAAACAGGAGAAAGTACCAAGAAACACAAGCGGAAGAAGAAGCACACACGAGGAACAAGAAGCACAGAAGGAGCAAATAGAGCAACTAAAAGGAAACTGGGATGAAAGTCCATGGCAGAGGTTTCAGGCAGGGCCGGACTGGCCTACAGGGATACTGGGAGGAATCCTGGTAGGCTGCTTTACTTTTGGGCCGCTGGGGGTCATTTTATAAATAAAACCAGTTTAAAACTTATTTTTCCCCATCGGCCTGCAGTCTGCCAGTAGCGTACTGCAGAGGAGGCAGAGCGTCGCGTCGGCCCCAGAGACTGACAGGCTGAAAGAGGGGGGTGTATGGCCGGGTGTCTGAATGAAGGTGCAGATACAAGCAGGCAGCCTCTAGTGCCGCCTGTTTGAGTGCTTGCTCGCATGAGGCACATGGTTGGCTGCCTGCAGAAGGTCTGGCTGGGGTGACAGTCACGTGGTAGGGAGGAGTCCTGAATCCTCTGAACTGTGTGTCCAGAACACCGGTAGAAGTAGGGAACTGGCCCTGCAGCCACTGCCGGCCCAAGACATTGTGCTGCCTGGAGCGAAGGATGAAATGCTGCCCCCCAAAAAAAACCACGCAGCGTGTATGAGCGTATCACAGTGCGCCACAGCAATAAAATTCAAACACTCATACACACCGTACATTAGAATTTTCTTGCTGTGGAGCTCTGTGATACAGTAATGTGAGGTGTATATAACTGAGCCCAGCGTCACATACCCAGCAGTGCCCAGCGTCACATACCCAGCAGTGCCCAGTGTCACATACCCAGCAGAGCCCAGCGTCACATACCCAGCAGAGCCCAGCGTCACATACCCAGCAGTGCCCAGCATCACATACCCAGCCGAGTCCAGCGTCACATACCCAGCAGTGCCCAGCATCACATACCCAGCAGTGCCAAGCGTCACATACCCAGCAGTGCCCAGTGTCACATACCCAGCAGTGCCCAGCATCACATACCTAGCAGTGCCCACACATGGATATATTGCCCCAGCTCAAACATGGATATATTTGCCCTCATGGATAGATTGACCCAAGGCTCACCTCTGTCAGGCCCCCCGACGGGCAGATCCTGCGGCCGCCGCGTTCCTTCATTCAACGAGCGGCAGCCTTGTGAGTATCTGCCGCTTGCCTGGGATCCACCCTCCAGCCTGCCGCGATCTCACGAGATCACGTGATCTCGATCACGGTAGACTGGCAGATGGATCTCAGGCGAGCGGCAGATACTCATGCGGCTGCCGCTCGTTGAAGGAAGGAACGCGGCGGCCGCAGGATCTGCCCGTCGGGGGGCCTGACAGAGGTGAGCCTTGGGTCAATCTATCCATGAGGGCAAATATATCCATGTTTGAGCTGGGGCAATATATCCATGTGTGGGCACTAAACAAATAGTGCAGACCGCAGCAGTGGTGCCGGGGGCTGAAATTTACCACCCCCAAATTTCTGCCGCCTGGCACCGCTGCTCCGCTCTGCACCATTGTCGGGCCGGCCCTGCCTGCAGCATATCCCGCCCTGTGACAGGCAGCACATCATGATGCCTGCACTAGAGGGATTGATACTGTATGGCAACACAGGGTTGCAGTAACCCCTGACTGTCATGTGACCAGAGGACCCTTCTGATACCGGAGACAGCCAGGAAGAGGCGCAGCTGGGAGAGCTGTAAGCAAGAAACAGGTGAGTATGGAGGGAGGGGAGGGGGAGGTTTGTCCACCTATCTCGCTTTCCGTCTGTGTGTCCCTTTATCTGTCTTTCTGAATATGTTTATATGTTTTGCCATATGTCCTTATAATTTTCTTTCTCTATTTCCCCTCATTAATGTACTCCTCTCTTTTACTCTTTCCCCTCTCCTTTGTCATTTCTTCTCTAGCACCATGTCACTTTCACTAGCACCCTGTACCCCTAATACCTTCTAACGCTAATCTGTGCCCCCTAATGGCTTCTAACCCTAATCTGTTCCCCTAATACCTGCTAACCCTAATCTGTACCCCTAATACCTTCTAACACTACTCTGTACCCCTAATAACTTCTAACCCTAATCTGTTCCCCTAATGCAGTGGTTCCCAACCGCAGTCCTCAAGTACCCCTAACAGGCCAGGTTTAAAAATTACCTTGCAGACTGAATCCTGAAATCACTGAGCAGCAAATCATATCACCTGTGCTGCGCTTCAGCTATCTGGAAAACCTGACCTGTTGGGGGTACTTGAGGACCGCAGTTGTGAAACACTGCCCTACTGGCTTCTAACCCTAAACTGTACCCCTAATATCTTCTAAACCTAATCTGTATCCCTAATGGCTTCTAACCCTAATTTCTAAACAAGGCACATTCCTGTGAGTATTATTGCTGTGGAGCATCTAACCCTAATGACTTCTAACCCTAATCTGTACCCCTAATATTTTCTAACCCTAATCTGCACCCCTAATGGCTTCTAACCCTAATCAGGACCCCTAATGGTTTCTAACCCTAATCTGTACCCTTAATATCTGCTAACCCTAACGGCTTCTAACCCTAATCTGCTTCTAACTCTAATCTGTACCCCTAATAGCTTCTAACCCTAATTTCTAAACAAGGCACATTCCTGTGAGTATTATTGCTGTGGAGCTCTGTGATACACTCATACTACCGCACATTACTGTATCACAGAGCTGCACAGCAATAAAACTAACAGTAATTTGCGGTGTGTATGAGCGTATCACAGAGCTTTACAGCAATAATACTCACAGTAATGTGTGGTGTGTATGAGCGTATCACAGAGCGCCACAGCAATAAAACTCACACTCATACACACTGCACATTACTTTGAGTTTTATTGCTGTGGCCCTCTGTGATACGCTTATACACACTTCACATTACTGTGAGTTTTATTGCTGTGGTGCTCTGATACGCTCATACCGCACATTACTGTGAGTTTTATTACTGTGGAGCTCTGCGATACGCTCATACACACCGTACATTACTGTATCATAGAGCTCCACAGCAATAAAACTCACAGTAATATGCGGTGTGTATGAGTTTATCACAGAGCACCATCATTGTTTTTTTAATTAAATTAAATTTCTGTTACATAAACCCTTGTCATACTTGGGCTATGGCCATGGTCTTGCCTTTCCAATGATACCTCATATGACCCCTTAATGTCTATGGTTCAGGAGACACGGGATCATAGGGAATTCCTGGCCAGGGTGGAGTCCCATTTCTGACATCATCACGTCCATGCGCAATGTTGTCTGTGGGCGGGGACTGGTCCTGCAGTCACCTGACATCCAAGCCCCAGAACCACTGACAACCAAGCCCCGGAACTGTACAGATGGGTTGCAGACGTCCTCTGCAATTCAATGGAGGAGCTTCTGCCCTGCCAGTATGTGCCATTCCCGAGTATCGGTGGGGAAAAAAGACCTGGACAGTTAGTCGACCGAGAACTGGGCCCGATATTGAGCATTTTTAAATTTATAGGTGTCGGTTGCTACATTGCCGATATACCGATAAATTTAAAAATGCTCAATATCGGGTCCGGTTGTCGGTCCACCCCTAACTGTTAGTATCCTTTTCGTTTGCACTTATCACAATATAGGGCTGGTCTAAAAATTTTTTTCCAGGGTTGCTTTTTATTCACAGTCCGGCCCTGGTTTCAGGCTAGGAGTTGGCAATATCATGGTCAGAGTCCAGAGCAGTGGTCTTGGTAGACGGCAGGCAATAGAGTATTCAAGGTCTGTCGCAAAGGGGTCTGGTACACTGGTAATCCAAGCAGAGTAGGGCACAGGGAGTAGAGGATGAAGGTACTGGTGGTTGTAGCTGTAGGTGTCCAGATAAGGTTCTCTGTAGGAATCATGGTAGTAGGAATCACTAGATAGGGGTCTTGGTAGGTATCAGGAACAGGGAGGTTTCAGTAGGCAGGTTTGGTTTGAAGCATAAATCAGACTTCAATGAGGAAGCGCTGAATAGAGGGTGTAGCTTCCATTTAAGGAGGCCTCGATAGATGGAATGAACCTGAGGCCTCCTGGAATGAACACAGGATTCTGTTACGGTTCCCAGAAACCTGCATATGAATAAGTTTCTCAGGAATATCAGCAAGAGACACTGCAGGATTTGGCCTTCCTGCGGCGTCGGCGACGAGGGACATGACAGTAATATTGCCTGGTGTCTGATAAAAAAATAAATCAAGGTATAATTTGTGTAGGTACCTCAGGAAATTAGCTGCAATCTGTGAGTAAATACAGATTCTGGTAGATATTGACTGAAAGTGTCAAAAAGCTCACCAATGAGTGTGTTAATGGTATACTCTTGCAGTGTTCAAAACTACCCTAACTATGATACAAAACTGCATAAGCATTAGTCTTAAATCTTTGGAAAGGCTTGCTACGTGAAAGGTGGAATGGCATTAAGTTGAAAAAAGTCTAGTTGCTTCTACTATTTCGGTTCAACATCAGAGTTAAACTTCCTTTATCCCTCTGTAAACTGATCTCAATCCTCTCCTCCATATCGGAACTAAATACAGCACAGAACATGCTGTGATACAGGAAAGTAGATAACATATAGCTGTAGTCTGCTGACTTCTGAAAAAAAGGATTAAATCCTTGTAAACAGAAAATAAAAAATATAGTTTCAATTACTAAAATGCTGCATTTGCCAAACTAGGGATTACTTTCCAAGTCTGGGGTAAATGTAACCTGAGCTTTGGCACTTTTAGCAACTCAATAGACATTAATGGGTCTGTTAAGTTTAACAGAGCTCTATTTAAGTTTATGGTAGACTTGTAATCTTGCATTGGCAATTATTGAGGCTTATTTTAAAAACCCTAGAACAAACAGGACATCAAAAGACATAGGGCCACATTACATTCTTGATGTTAACGTCAACGCTCACTTGCATGAGCATTAACGTTAGCTGCGGTGTTTACCGCATATTACGATCCAAACGCAAACGGGTTAAGTAACCCGTTTGCGTTTGGTACCTTGCACTTTTCAGCACGAGGTTACTTTACTTTGTGCTCCCTATACTTAACATGTGGAGCGCAAAGTGTTAATCAGCGTTAGGATTACAAAGTCCCAGCGCTGATTAACGTCCCGCTGTGGTTAGCAAAAAGTTAACCACAGCCAGGACTTGGTGTTATCGGATTCTGCTTCTGCAGAATCCGTTAACACCATCCAAAAAAATAAAAAAAGTGATCAGATACTCACCTGCTATCCTGTGGCAAGGAGGGCGGCTCCGACGGCCCCTCTGTCCGGTGAGAGCAGGGAAAGACTGGGGGAAAAAGTCCCCCCAGTCTCTCCCTGTGTATCACGAGGCGAGATCCGGCTGGTCATGTGGCCGGCAGGGGGAAACTCAATGGAGTCCTATGGACTCCATCGAGTGGATGCTCGCGGCTGTACTCAGCAATTTCTGTGTGCCTTTTTTATTGCTGCAGCATATATGCTCAGATTGACTTTGACAGGCGCAAAAACTTAACGTGAGATAATTGTGGTTCTTAACCACTTGGCTGCTAAGGACACATTGAGCGCGTCCTGCCAAGTGCACCTCCTGTGCTACGGACGCGCTGAGCGCGTCCTAACACAGGAGGCAGCAATCAGCCGGATCATCTAGCATGTCAGCCCGGCACTCCGGGGGGGAAGATAGATGTCATTACGGCGGCGCAATGACATTTATTTCAGGCCCCCCCCCCCGCGAGTGCGGAGGAGGTGCCTGAAAGGGAGGGGGGGAGGTCCTTCGGACCTCTCTCCCTCCCGATCACGGGGCTCCAACTGCTAAAGGCAGGCACGGTTTGGAAGGGCACAGCCTGCCCTTCCAAATCGTGCCTGCCTTTAACCCCTTGGGTGCCGGATCACAATCCTCTCCCGGAGCTGGCTGACATCTTGGATGTTGGCCAAGCTTCCGGGAATGCCCCCTGACGACTGGCGTCATTGTGCATAGCACGATGACGCCAGTCCTGGAGTTAACCCCTAACTGCCACCAATGGTGGCGATAGGGGATTCCAATGAATACCCTATCTCTCGATCCGTGGCAGATAGGGGTTAATGTTTGGTATTGCTGTATCGGCCAGAGCATGGCCTTTCCAACGATACCAAACATGACCATGTTAAAAAAAAAAAAAATTAAAAATAAACAATGGGTTTTTTTTGTTTGATTTTTTAAAGCAGCAATATTGTTCCCATTTCAATTATAATGTGAACAATGATGCTGCACTAACGATTTTTGTATGCGGTGCGTTTGTTAAAAATAGCGAAATTCTCCCCCAAAAAAAATGTAACGAGACCCACTTTCTAATAATTTTAACAAGCACACCCCATAGAAAATATAAACGCAATTGCTTGCATGTTAAAATGTGAAAAAAAACAATTTACACATTGTAAATTATTGAAAATTCTAATTATATTGCATTTTTTGTTATAATATACAGACAGGACATGACGTATACATATAATAATGACATATTATGAATCTGCCGGAAAGAACGATATATAATATGTCTGGGTCATATATTAAAATAAGGCTTCAAAACGCGGTTAAACATGATGAGTGAAACCGGTAAAAATGACCTCAGCACAGAGGCGTGAAATGGCTCAGCAGAGAAAGGGTTAATTCTGATTGGCTGAATCGCGTGAAAACAACAGTCCGCACACTGATTTCTAAACGCAACGTTACTGCGCACGCATTTGTGCGCATCCGTTTAATGTGCCTTATTGCTCAACGGATGAAAAAATGCAGAGGTATCGTTGGAAGGGCAACAAGGTAGCTGTGTGGATAAGGCACCAAACTGCTAATCAGAATGTAAACTGCAATACATGGGTTCAAATCCCATCTCAGACGTGCTTTCCCCAGTGCTGGAAATTCAAATGGTTTATTCTAAAACATCCTTTTTTAAAAGGAAACAAAGTAGCAAAACAAGAGGACATAGTCTTAGATTAGAGGGGCAAAGGTTTAAAAGTAACATCAGAAAGCATTATTTTACTGAGAGGGTGGTGGATACATGGAACAGTCTTCCAGTTGAAGTGGTAGAGGCCAAAACAGTAATTGAATTTAAGCAAGCATGGGATAGGCATAAGGCTATCCTAAACAAAAGATAAATCCAGGTAAAGTATCCATGTAATTGGGCAGACTAGATGGGCCGAAAGGTTCTTATCTGCCGACATTTTTCTATGTTTCTATGATTGTAATTCGAGCGTTGATTTACTCGCGCTAACGTTTAACGCTTGGCGTACAAATTCACGCATTGTGCGAGTGTTTTAACGCGAAGATTGTAATAGGGCCCCAGGTTGAAAAGTTGAAGGGTGCATCTAGATTCCAGCGATGGCCAGTTTAGTTCTTTTAACATGTGACAATAGTGGGTCATGTAGTTACATTGTAGCACAAAGCGGCAGAATGAGTTATACAATGTAGTAAGTTTCTGGAGGTGTGTTTGCGGGGCAGCTGCATACACTACATCTCCGTATTCAGTAGCCGTCATAAGCATTTGTTGTAAAATCTGCTTTCTTACTGCGGGGCTAAGGCAGGATTTGTTTCTGTACAGGGCACCTAGTTTGGGGTAAAGTTTAGATGAGAGTCTTTCGATATGAGGGCCAAAGGATAGATTTGGGTCTAACCACATACCTAGATATTTGAGAGAAGTGACTGTGGTCAGTGTGCCATTTGATTTTGCCCTGACACATAGATGGGGTGTTTGCAATTTGTGTAGTTTAGGTGCTGTTTCAAAGAGCATCGTAACAGTTTTGTCAGTATTTAGAAAAGGTTTGTTATCTTTGATCCACTTTTCTACCTCTGTGAATTGTTCTTGCAGCACGGCTTCCAGCTGCGGGAGATATGGTTTGCTGGTGTAGATTACGGTGTCGTCTGCGTACATGTGTACAGATGAGGCTTTGCAGACGTTGGGCAGATCATTTCTCAATATCGTGAATAGCAGGGAGCCGAGTATTGAGTCTTGGGGTACACCGCATGTGACTGGTAGGGGGAGGGATGTGCTGTCAGAAAAGGATATTGCGACTGATCATATAAGGTCCTATGAATAATAATAAAAAGGTTTGTTACAGAAAAAAGAAAAAACGCTTTTTAAAATAAATTTTAAAAAAAATCTGAAGGGGGCATGGCCGGGGGTGAAACAAGACGAACATGTGCAAGTGGATCTCTGATCCCCCGTCCCTTAATAACGGACTTTCAGGTGTTTTTGGACCGAGCTACCCACTTCTTACCGGTACCCAACCGTTGGCCTTCAGGTAGAGACACATCCGGAGCCTGCTGGGTTCCCCCCTCCGGACCTGCGATTGGTGAGCGGGCCGCTGCGCTGCTCCCTACCCGGACAGTTGCCGGCCATCTTGGGGCCTGGGGTTGGCTCGTTTCTCCGACGCCGCGCGGAGCCGCTGTCTCCCCAGATGGGGAAGAAATCTAAAACTGGTGGAACCGGGGACATTCCCAACAATCCCGACATCCGAATCTCACTCGGCGGGGGCCTGGGGAGGAGGTTGCCGCTCCGCTCGGTGCTTGACTCAGGGGATCAGTTGATGGCGGGGGAGGCGGCCATCTCCTCAGTCCCGCACCTGGCGACATCAGACGCGGGGAGGACGCGCTTCCCGCCACAAAAGGGGATATTCGTGCCTTACTGGAGGATGCCTGGAAATCATGGCAGGCGGACTTTGAGTCACTTGGAGCGGCAGTAAAGGAGACGCGGGTGGAAGTGGAGGCCTTGCAAACACGCAAGTGAGAGGTGGAGAATAATCAGACTGTGGCCTCCACATCTATCCAGGCCCTGCAGGCACAGGCTAGCACCCTCCAGTCGGCCGTGATGACCCTGGAATCGAGACACAGGCGAAGAAATGCGAAACTCCGCGGCGTATCAGAGACAGTCCCAGATACGGAGCTACTGCATTATGTCGTCCGTTTTCTGGAAACTGTGCTCGGTTCCTCGTCGCCCATCAGGGACCCTGTCCTAATGGCTCTATGGGTGCGGAAGGCTGCCACGGCCCCTGCGGGGGCGTCGCGCGATGTTATTGTTACCCTGCGGGACACCACCCAGCACTCCTCATTGTTCCGGGCTGTACGGAACTTGACAACGGTCCCTTTCGATGGAGCCGACATAGCGGTGTACCGAGATGTCCCCTTTCAGGTGTTGGCCGCACGGCGACTGTACTGGCCGGCCACCCTCCGCAAGCACGACGTGAGATATAAATGGGGCGTCTCCGGCTCCCTTATAATTACTTCGCAAGATGGACAGGCCCTAGTGGCTAACACGCTGGAGGAAGCTGAGAGCCACCTTCACGACCTGGGACTGCTTCCCGCTTCCTCAGGGCTACATAGAGTGACCCGGCCCACTGGCTCTTCGCCACCCTCGGATGACCCAGTCTGAATGGAGGTTTCCACGGGACTCCGGGAGGACCTACTTTTTCTGATATTATCCCCTGAGAATAATGCCCGTCTCACCCATGCAAAGCTCCAAAGCTCCCTTTAGGAGATTTTTCTGTCGTATTGAGTTGCGTTATGTTATGTCACTGGCTGTACTGTTCATAGTACCTCTGCGGACAATGTTGTTTTTCGCCCCCTATCCCTCAGCTGCGTCTCCCTGTTGTTCAGTGCCTGTCCTTTAGTCACTGGTGTACCCATTCCCCCCTTTTTTTTTCCTTTTTAAGGTGTCTCGGGGTGTGCCACCGTGGCACTGCTGGCCATGATTGGCCCTCGAGCCCTTGGGCTCCGTGACATAATCCCTCCATGGCTTCCCCTGGGAGTGCGCCAGGAGCGTCACGGTTATGGCCAATATTCTCTCCCCCATCTCCTCCTCCCCCTCTTCCCATTGGGGTCACCATCTCTTAAAACGTGCACCGCCAGACACCGGCCTCTTCGCTGTCCCCCTTGTTTAACAATGCACTGTCTTATGAGTCAGGCCCTGCGCGGCCTTTTTCGCTGGTCAACTTGTGACACTTTATCCTTCAATAAAACCTATTGTTTATAAAAAGAATAAAAATAATAATTGTCCAAAATAATGCTAATAAATTATATTCAATAAAATCAAACAAAAAATAAAAAAAATCTGAAAAAATTATTTTGCCCAAAAAATCCCCAAAAATAGCTAAAAAATAAAGAGACTTTTTTACTGATTAAACCTGACGAATGAAAGCACCAAACATCAAGGCATTTCACAACTTTTCACTGCTGTTCAGTGTTCTGTGAATAGATTAACCATTGCTTCTCTACGGGGATTTCACTGCCGTCGAACATGCACCGTATTTTCCTGGCAATTCACCAAAATTTTGCCAATTGTCTGCTCTCTGAATAGCTGAATGGCCCTGAAATTGCACCGAATGGGGAAATTCACTGTTCAGTGCATTTTCGGGACAAGTTCGGATCTCTGTGAATAACCCCTATAGTACATTATTAAAACCAAAAATTACCAGGATAGGGGCTAGTAATTTATTTATTACACTAAGACATTTGTGGAGTACCGTAGATACTCAAGTATAGCGCGACCTGAATATATCAAGACTCGTATAAAATGTGAGGAGCAAAATTATAGAAGTATACTGTACCGATAAACAGTTAAAATCCTTTGAGGTTCCCTTAACACAGTAAGACTACCCCTCAGACGAGGGTGCTCTGCTCTAGAATGATTGTAGTTGTTACTGAGTATGAAGCTGCTGGCCACCCGTCTTCTTTACTTGTGATAAGATGGCTGGCGGAGCGAGGTGACCAACGTAGTGAATCATTCACTGATAGCCAACCCCCCCCCCCCGAACGAGCTCCTGAAGTCAATGCAGAGGCGCCGCACGATTCTCTTCACATTCAGAATGTGAGGAGAATCGCACAGCGTGTCTGCAGTGACGACAGGATGGGTGGGCAACAACGGGGTGGGACTGGCTAATGGCAGACAAGGCAGTGGATGAGCCTGCCTGCTGGAGCCGAAGGTCAGAAAACTACACCTCCAAGGGTGCTGCGTGGAGTGAGGGCGCATGCTTGGTTTTAAGCCAATCTTGAATGATTGACTTAAACCGAGCTTGCCCTCTGGCAGTGATGGATCCCACCTCTCCCGAATTCGGGAGTTCCTGAAGTGTTTGCGGGAGTCAGGGAGCCTGCATTGACTTCAGGGAGACTACCAGAACTTCCGGGAGACTTGGGATCCCTTAGCAAGTCAAGTTTTGTTTTTTTAACATACGATGCAGAGGTCTCGATTTTACCGCGAACCCTCCAATTTTAAGGTATAATTTTGTCACCAAAATCTAGCAGTATACTCGAGTATCTACAGTGACAAATATTGAGGTATGGTAAGAAAATTATGTTTACAAAATTGACTTTGCATACTATGCTGCACCAGTAGAGCTTTGTAGATCACTTTACAACAATCAAACCTTTTGATATTTGACTATAGAAAGAAAAGGATAAAGTAGAAAAAAATTAAAACAAGTTCCACAATACTGGAGACAATAGAGGTTGGATGGATTACATATTGAAGGAATATAGAGGATTTATGCCATGGTCCTAAGCACAGAAACGAATGGCAAAGGATTTGCATTCTGGGTAGAATTATTCTCTATAATTATGGATGACAGACAAAACAGAACAATTCTAGAATCAAACTGGGCAGAGACAGTAGTAAAGGTCATCATGATGTCAAAACTACATGCCCCCCATTTCAAAAGAGAATTTGACCGTGGCTTGAGAACGCATGCGTTCAAAGGATTTTTGAGCACAAAGGCGAAGATGCATTTTGCCAACCCCTCTTCCAAAAGATGAAATATGCATGTATGTGGGTGCCGAATGTTGTATTTGACTCTATGCTAAATGTGTATGACAATAATTGAGTGTGTGGCAGTGTGCGAGATGGGACTGAGTGTGGGGTAGTCTGTGGCATAACATAAGAGTGTATTTGAGCAACCTGTCAGTGAAGTGAGTGCAGTGGCGTAGCGTGGGTTGTCAGCGCCCGGGGCCAGCCAAGAATTGTGTGCCCCCCCCAACCTGTGGACACGTTATCATGCCCCGATTCCCTTCCACCATTAGGGCATTGAACCCCTTAACTGTGATACAATGTAATGTGCAGAGTGTATGAGCGTATCACAGTGCTCCACAGCAATAAAACCCACAGTAATGTGCAGCTCACACATGGATATATATATTGCCCCCAGGGGGGGCATGTCCTGGCGTTTGGACAAGATGGCAGCTTAATCCTACAGCTCCTGACTTCCCCGTCTAACATCAGCACATATCACAGCGAAACTGGACGTGGTAAAACCGAAACCTAAAGGAACACCTGCTACACCTTGTAAGCGTCCGGGAGAGACCCAAACCGGCACGTTAGACGCTTTTTTAAGTGTTCCAGACCTGACACCCCAGCCGTGCACTGGCCCGAAGATGGCATCCACGCCACCCGGCTCACAACTGGAAAATGGCGGCATCGGACACCTCAAAACTTTGATTGTGTCCTTACCCACCCGAGCGGACAATGATCGGCTGATCATGTCGGTCAAGGATACATTTAAGGCGGAGGTGGATGGTCTGCGATCGGACATGACAAAGATAGATGGCAGGCTGGAGCACATGGAGCGCCGTTTGGAGAACACGGGGCCCATGGAGGCTGCGGCCTTGTCGGATATGAAGCGCCATATCGATGATTTGGAGAACAGATCGCGCCGTCATAACCTTCACATCCGAGGGGTAAGGGAAACTATTACTGACCTCAGACCTTATCTGGTGGCCTTTTTTGGTGAAATCTTGGGTCATAACAGGCTCACTACTGACCAGATTGATAGGGCGCATAGGGTCTTTCGCCCGAGATTGCCGGCACCCACCGACCCCCCGAGGGATATAATATGCCATATTATCGATTTCACCCTCAAGGAGAACATAGTGACAACAGCTCGTAATATCACCCCCTTGATTTGTGATGGCGAGGACATAGAAATCTACAATGATCTATCAACTTTTACACTAGGGGCCAGGAGGGCTCTCCGACCCCTACTAACAGTGTTGAGAGAGGCTGGGATACAGTATCGGTGGGGGCACCCATTTGCCCTGATGGTGCGGCGTGGACCGGAACTTCATGTCATCTGTACACCGGCGGACGTACAAAGCTTCATCCAAGATCTAGACTTGCCCTCGGTAGACATACCTGACTGGGAACAACCAGTCCGCCGCCAGGATCATGGAGGTCGAGAGCAGTTCCGACGCGGCCTACCCCGCCCGCAGCGCCAGGGATCTCGTAGACATGGGGAACGCCGGAGAGATGGAGCTCCCCCGGCCCGGGCTGAGGAGGGTCCCTGATTTATTCGCTTGCTCTTACATATTGCCTTTTCACCTTCCTCGCCGCATGGGACCACGACTAACCTATACCTCTTCAATTTGGTTTGGGCCCCTTCCGTACTTAACCATGAGTCTATGGTTCCCCCCACTAGCTGGGGGCTTCATAAATGATACTGCAGATCCTTTAACACTATGTCACCCAACCCTTCATGAGACAGCTTGCCAGGTTCGGACCCAAGGTACTCTTGGCGTGCACCTCCGGCGACATTTTATGTGGAGCCACTGATTTACAGGTTATGAGAGTCCTCATTGGGAATGAGACCTGAACTCCCCTTCGGAGTGTGTTCGGTAATGACCTTTACTACCAACCTTGTTATCCACGAGATCCTACAGACCATGAGATGTCGCTATTTTAAGTTACAAAGCAACATGGTTGTACGGGGACTATGACCAGACATCACTCCTGCAAAGTTTATTACGAATGAACGATAATATTAATGATGGTCATAATGGGATTCATGGATGATGGGCTTTGAATTTCTACCCTTCCTGCACTAGACAAGGCTATTGCTCCTTTTCAGGGGGAAAGGAGACATGGGTAAAGGGGGGGGGGGAGATAAGAGGGGCGGGTGGAGGGGAGTAAGAGGGGAGGATACAAAACTAACTATAACAAAAAAATATTTAAAAAAGTAATAATAAATATATATATAAATTTTTTTTAATAACAAATAAAACAATAATGGGGTCTATAATATTTCTGAAATGGTGTTGGGAAGGGAGCGGCAGGGGGCATAAAGTTCTGGACTTTTCTGATATCTCAGTAGGTTGCCACTGATGGTGAGGGATCTGATAAGTGGGCTGTATGTATTCCAAAGGGGGGAGGGTACTGATGTTTTCTATGTGTACTCACAGAGTATATATATTCATTTATGGGGGTCGGGTGGGTGGGAGCAATGGTAGAAGGATCTGACCTGTTTGCAATGGTGGGTGGGGGAGATAATATTTTGCTTTTTCTTTGTGGGACTCTTAAATGAGATATGTTATATTGTGTGGAGTATGATGAGGCGATGAAGGGCTGGGTCTGGGGTCATTGTGTGGCGAGGGGGGTGGGATTTTGGGGGTGGTACTGGAACCCCAAAGAGGGGAGGCTTGTAGCTTTTATTAAATGTATTCATGATATACGGATTGAATGTGTTCCTGGTTGGATTTGGCATATAGTTCACTCCTTTGGTTATATATCTGAAATGTTATTAGTCCACTAAGTATCGTAATGGCGGTCTGTCATTGAGCGATTTTATTTTTGTACAAGTTTTTGACAGTTTCTAGTTCTGACACATTGTTATATTCTCTGCTGTTCTTGTCAACCGGCATTTCTATCGATTTGCCAACACCCTCACGAGGATTGACGCTAATTGACCCCTGAGGAGCACATTGATCCACGTATTTACGGGGATTGAACCGCTCATACTCAGGTTGGCGTTACACCTTTTTTTTTTTTTCTTTCTCTGAGCATTTTTTGCTCAAATCTCTCTTTCTCACTTCCCCTTTCTCTTTTCTTTTCTCTTTTCTCTGTCTCCCAACTCTTAAAGCTACTATCATCTCATCTTTCGGCACTCTTTCTCTTTAGCGCAATTTACCGTTTTCATCATGTATGCTCCAGCGCATTTGAAATTGCTCTCGTATAATGTTCGAGGATTGAATGGCCCTGAAAGGCGGAGTAAGTTGTTCCAAGAGCTGTGGTCTCTGCGTGCGTCTGTGGCTTTTCTCCAGGAGACCCATTTCAGGGAGGGATCGGCACCCAACTTGACTAACGCTAGATTTCCCTTGGGGTACTTTAGTCATTACGTCTCAGGGAAGTCGAGGGGTGTAGCTATTCTATTCTCCAGGGCTGTCCCATTCGTTTTGACATCTCAACTTACTGACCCGGACGGTAGATTCATATTTATCAAAGGCACCATAGCGGACGTCTCATACACATTCGCATCCATATATCTTCCCAATAAGGCACAACATAAGGCACTACATGGAATAGTCAGACGCCTGATGGAATTTAAGTCAGGTTGCTTGATCATGGCTGGGGATTTCAATATCGCCTTAGACCCCCGACTAGATGCCTCACAAGGGACTACTACGGTTCCCAAGGGGATCCTACGACATATCCAGAGATCTCTAACGACTTTACAGCTAGTAGATACCTGGCGGCTCCATAATGGAAGGGCACGGGAGTACTCTTATTATTCTTCTGTCCATTCCAGTTACACCAGACTGGACTACATTTTTATGCAACACCATACTTTGGAATTATCTTCAGGTGCCGAAATAGGTACTCGAACGTGGTCGGATCATGCCCCAGTGACTCTTAGGATGCTCTCTCCTCTCTGTAAACCAAAAGAACGACTATGGCGTTTGAACGTGTCCTTACTTTCGGATCCGGTCTTAAAGGAGGAAACATCGAAACTACTCTCAGATTATTTCACTGAGAACATGAACCCCGATGTCGCAATCTCGACGGTATGGGAAGCCCACAAGGCAGTGCTGAGGGGTTTCCTGATTAGTAAAGCATTGGCACTTAAGAAACAACAATCCTCTTCTTTTGCCACACTCCTGAGTGACATTCGCAAAATGGAGCAAGACCATGCAGATTCGCCTACTGACACTACTTATCAACACCTGTCGCGTCTCCGATGTGACATGGCGACTGCACTTAACCGACAAACGAAATTATTAGCAATTAAGACGAGATGTTTCTTTGCACTAAGGGAGAACCAACCAGGTAAACTATTGGCCCGCATTCTGAAGTCTCGCAGGGACTCAGCATACATCTCAAAAATTTAACCGGTAGGGGAACCGGTTACAGCACACCCTGCACGCATCCAACAGGCGTTCCGAGATTACTTTAGTAATCTTTATAATTTGCAGACCCAACAGGACCCCGCGGGGGGTACACCAGAGATTTCAGAATACCTAGAGACACGGGTGCCAACGAGTCTTTCCGACACAGAGGCGGACCTTTTGGGTTCCCCGATCACAATTGAAGAAATAGCGTCTGCTATAAAATCGATGAAGACAGGCCGTAGCCCAGGTCCCGACGGATTATCAATTGAATATTATAAAACATTCCGTTCCTCCCTACTGCCGCACTTGGCCTCAGTTTTCGCATCGTTGCAGGAAGGTAGCTCTTTTCATATGGCCACTACGGCTGCGTCGATTACGATCCTCCCCAAACCAAATAGGGACCACACACTATGTGCTAACTACAGACCAATTTCATTGCTAAATAGTGATCTAAAAATGTTATCACGGGTCTTGGCGGACAGATTGAAACAGTTCTTACCGCGACTAGTACATCCGGACCAAGTGGGATTTGTCCCGAACCGGGAAGCCAGGGATGCTACCACGAGGATACTATCCGCGATTCGTTTAGCACAGCACCAACATATTCCAGTGATGCTCTTGTCTGCAGATGCGGACAAAGCTTTCGATCGGGTGGCATGGCCGTTTCTGTTCGCTACACTTTGTCGCATGGGAATCGGGGATGGATTCATGAACTGGGTACGTGCACTGTACACTAGACCTACGGCCAGAGTCAAAGTGAATGGAGCACTATCGGAACCCTTTCACATTACTAATGACACCCGTCAGGGCTGCCCGCTCTCACCACTTTTATTTGTATTATACCTGGAACCGTTACTGAATTCGATCAGATCTAATGAAGAAGTGGTGGGTCTTCTGGGACGAAAAAATACACACAAGGTATCAGCTTACGCGGATGACCTCTTATTTCTTGTGACACAACCATCTAGATTGTTACCGGCCTTGACGGAGGAATTACAATCCTATGGAGACATCTCAGGATTCACAGTGAATGCTGATAAGTCGGAATTCTTGAACGTCACGCTCTCAACCACTCAAATACTCACAATTCGAACGCTGTATCCTTTCCGGTGGTGCTCTCAAAAGATGAGATACCTCGGGATCTGGCTGACGGCGGACTCCTCAATGCTTTTTGCGGCAAACTTTCTACCTCTATTTAACACCGTACAAGAGGATTTGACGAAGTGGAAGATGAAAACTCTATCGTGGATTGGCAGGATTAATGTCATAAAAATGAATGTACTACCCCGAATCTTGTATCTTTTTCAGGCACTGCCCATACTTATCCCGGAGGCGTTTTTCCGCTCCATCCGATCGACACTAACCCGATTCATCTGGCCCACTAAGGGAGCACGGCTACAATATCGCACTCTCAACCTACCTAAGGCGTCAGGTGGCTTAGTTCTGCCAAATTTTACGTGGTACTATTATGCTGCTCACCTTACCCGGATACTGGACTGGATGTCCTTTGGGCTGGAAGATAGGGGCCTGGATTTGGAAGCAGCTGTCGCGGGGCCCCATAGTGGACACTGCCCTGGCTACCTCATAGCGTGAACATGCACGGTATTTTGGCATTATCTCCTACTCGAACCACATTGGTACTTTGGCATCGGATCAGGAGTCGCTTCATGTTGTCCTCCTTCCCGTCCCCCTTGCTGCCATTGAATCATAATCCGAACCTCCCAAGTGGTGTACGTAATTCTGTGAAAAACAGATTTACGGAAGGGACGCGTCTGCAGGCTCATCATATTTTTCGGGACGGCAGATTTCTGGACTTGACAGAATTGAATATCAACGCACCGGCCTCTTTTGCAGATATATTTAATTATCACCAGATTCAAGTATACCTCCATAAATTGCCGGGGAACTCATGCCTGCTCGGACCGCTGACACCCTTTGAAAAATTCTGCAATCTTGGCCTACAATTGGATCATAGCATTTCAGCGCTGTATAAGATGATTCAAAAGGCGGACGGACATGAACCGAGCTTTATGGGACGATAGGAGAGGGAGCTACAACTCCCGATCACTACCGCGCAGTGGCAGATGACGCTCACACTGACCCATCAAGGAACACGTATATTTGCTTTTGCTGAGACATCCTACAAACTTGTCACGTTTTGGTACAGGTCCCCGTTACTCATCGCACGTATGTCGCCCTTGGGAGATCCGGGATGTTGGAGGGATTGCTCCCAGGTCGGGACATAATTACATATTTGGTGGGGATGCCCGATCATTCAACGATTTTGGAAGAGGATTGCATCACTGATTTTTATTCTGTCGGACATGACCTTACCGCTGAGACCAGAAGTATTCCTCCTCTTCCATATTGATGCTTCTATTAAACGTCTTAAACAATCCTTACTATTACGGATTTTATTGATCCCCAAATTTTGGAAAACACCTCGACTCCCAAGCCTGACAGACCTCTCTGACAAATTGAATGACATGCAGAGGATAGAAGAGTCGCTGATCTCTTCGGAGGCTCAGCGAAAAAAAATTACGGACACATGGTTTTACTGGAATCAGGCATCGTCATATGAAGCATATAAAACTTTGAGAGAGGAATGGGGCTATACTGAGGGGGTGGAAAGTGGGTCTCCTGGAGGGAGTCGGGCGGGCCCGGGGGTTCTATAGAAAATATATATTTGATAGCTCAGAAGGTGACGATATTGTTTCGCTTTAAAGGCCCCCATTCTTGAATTCTCGAACTCAACTATTAGATTACTATCTTTCCTAATTTTCTTCTTTGAATCTACTCCTTTATTTTTTTATTTTTTTTTGAGAAAGTATTTTACCAGGAAGGATACATTGAGATTTCTCTCGTTTTCAAGTATGTCCTGGGTGGCAAGTATGTACCGTTAGGTGTCTTGCCAAGGACACTTACTGGAGAGGTTGCTCGCTGGGATCGAACCCATGACTCCACAGGCTCTCTCCATGCAGAGCAGTGACATTACCTCTACTCCACCCAGAAATTTTTCTCTTTTAGTATTTCTTTATGTGGACATGGCTCTATTAATGGTTACACACAAAGCATGGGAAGATGAGGATATATGCTCCTCGATCTAATCTTCTAGAATAAGTGCCGCACATGAGATTGCTATTGTGATACACGAAATACGATGATTTAATATTGAATGATTACAAATTATCAAAGTTATACAACTACTTATGTAGAAAATGTACACAATTTACATGTTTATATTGTTTATCTGCATGATTACACAATAAAGAAACTTTGAATGCAAAAATATATATATATATTGCCCCCAGCAGCTCAAACATGGATATATATTAGCTCCAGCAGCTCAAACATGAATATATTTGCCCCAATGCCCCCAGTACCTCAAACATGAATATATTTGCCCCAGTAGCTCACACATGAATATATTTGCCCCCAGTAGCTCACACATGGATATATTTGCCCCCAGTAGCTCACACATAAATATATTTGCCCCCAGTAGCTCACACATAAATATATTTGCCCCCAGTAGCTCACACATGGATATATTTGCCCCCAGTAGCTCACACATAAATATATTTGCCCCCAGTAGCTCACACATAAATATATTTGCCCCCAGTAGCTCACACATGGATATATTTGCCCCCAGTAGCTCACACATAAATATATTTGCCCCCAGTAGCTCAAACATGGATATATTTCCCCCCTAGTAGCTCAAACATGGATATATTTGCCCCCTCTCCCCCCCCCCGCTCAACGGCTCTGAGGGCCCCCGGGTCGGTAGAGGGGGGGCGGTTTGGGGCATCATAGCGGGCCCCCGCTGGTTTCCCTGTGATGTCATCGTGCTCTTGGGCAGCCAGCGGCGCACTCTGTAAATGCCGCGGTGGTGCCTGCAGCCCAGTCTAAGCACGTTGCACTGGTGCCGCCCCTCACGTGACACGTCACGTGAGGGGGCGGTGCAGGTGCCACCGCGGCGTTTCCAGAGTGCGCCGCTGGCTGCCTGTGTGCACTGACCGCACAGGGCAGGGAAACCGGCGGCGGGGGCCCACTATGGCGCCCCTGGCGCCCCAAAAAAAACTGCACCCGGGGCCACCGCCCCCCAGCCCCCCCACGCTACGCCACTGAGTGAGTGCATGTGAGCTGACAGAGTGTTTGAGCTGCCAGTGAGTGATGCAGGTGAGTGTCAGCTATATTTGTGTGAGCTGGCTGTGCGTGTGAGAGCTGGAAGTGATTGAATTGAGTGTGTGAGCTGGCTGTGAGTGATGTGTGGGTTTGCTGGCTGTGAATGTGTGCAGCCTATGACTGAGGTGTGTGAGCTATCTGTGAATGATGTGTGGCATTTGTGAGCTGGCTGTGAGTGATGTGTGAGCTGGATTTAAGTGTTGTGATTTGTGTTAGCTGGCTGTGACTGATGTGTGTGTTGTGGCTGTGACTGATGTGTGTGAGCTAGCTATGACAGGTGTGTTGCATGCAGTCGCATAGCGTGGGGGGGGGCATCGGGGCGGTCGCCCCGGGCGCAATTTTATAAAGGGGCACAAAACTTCAAAAGAAATTCGAACCACTAATATTTTCCAGCAGGGATCAGCAAGGTGTCTGCTCACAGACATTGGTGTCCGTGAGAGGCCCTTGAACAGGCAGCTTCCAGTTTTGCGGTGCCGACGCAGACTTAGCACTCAACGTCCGGAAGGGAGGACCCGGACAGAAAATTCTGGTCTTGTCCTGACTCCTCCTTAACGCTGACATGAGTCATGTGAAGCAACGCAGCATTATTCGTCGGAATACACTGTACCACGCTTGTCATCCTCCCTTAAAGCCCTGTGCCAGCCCTTTGCCGCTGGCAGCCATGCAGCCGCTGAACTGAAAGGATGGAGGAAGGCGCCTGCCCTGCAGCACATTTAAATCCGGTCCCCACTAAGCCCCCTGGACAGCTCCCCCTGGGCCACCAGCAACTCCACGCAGATAGGTGACACTGTGTGACATCAGAGCAGCATGAACAACACACAGTGAGAGGGTACAGGGAGAAGGTGACAGGAGGTTCAAGGAGCGAATGACTTGGGTACTTGAATAGAGAGAGAGAGAGAGAGAGAGTGACTGAGGGAACTGGGAGAAAGTGGGGGTACTTGGAGAGAGAGTGACTGGGGTAGTGGAAAAGAGTGACTGGGGTAGTGGGAGTGAGTGACGGGGTACTGGGAGAGAGAGAGTGGCTGGGGGTACTGGGAGAGAGTGACTGGGGAGTACTGGGAGAGATTGACTAGAGTTACTGGGAGAAAGTGGGGGTACTTGGAGAGAGCGACTGAGGGTAGTGGGAGAGAGTGACAGGGGTACTGGGAGGGAGAGAGTGCCGGGGTACTGGGAGAGGGTGACTGGGGGTACTGGGAGAGGGTGACTGGGTATAGTGTGAGAGTGGAACTGGGACAAGTTGACTAGTAGCAGTGGCATAGCGTGGGGTGGCATGTGTGTTTCATTTTTTTATTATATCAGTATTTTGTTAATAAACAATACATGTGCTTGTGGGGTAAGGGGGTCCATGCTCTACTGGTGGAAGGGAATCAGGGTGTGTTACCGTGTCTACAGGTTGGGGGGGTGCACAATTCTTACCTTGCCCCGGGCGCTGTCAACCCACGCTACGCCACTGGTTGCATGTGTGAGCTTGCTGTGATGATGAGTGATGTGATGTGTGTGAGCAGGATGTGAAGGCGTGAGAGCTGTCTGAAAGTGATCTGTGTGAGAGCTGGCTGTGAGTGTGTGACAGTTGGCTGAGAGATGTGTGTGTGTGTGCGCTGGCTGTGAGTGATGTGTATATAAGCTGAATGCGAGTGATGGGTTTCAAATATAGACTGGGAAGAATCATGAATGTCAGAAAAATAAACTCCAAGATGGATCTTTCACCCGCTATAGTAGAATTATATATATATTTAGCAAAATAATGAAAAGGCATGATATGCTAACATACAGTGTTATTCAAAGAGAATCGAAAAGTCACCGCACATTCGGTGACATTTCGTTTTCTTCAATTCGGTGCAATTCGGCAATCCTATTTCGGCAACCCTGCAGTGTATTCAGCAAGCACCACAGGGCCGTCATAGTGAAGGGAAAAGCCACCGCAAACCCGACGAACACTCACCGAAACCCCGCAAAAACATCTGGATTAACCCCGCCGAACACGCTGGAGAAACCTGACTAGCTGCCGATCACACCGCAGAGCATCCGCCGGAAAAAGCCGACACGCAGACGAATGAGGTGAAAAACAACAAAAAAAACAGTTTCCTTGAATGTCTGAAAAGTGAAACGCTGTTGGCAAAGAAACTACAGAACGAAAATGTCCCGTATCTTGGAAGGCGGCTCCACTTCCGGGTCCCCCCTCGCTACTGGATGTCATCGCGCATGGCGCGATAACGTCAGTTAGCCGGGGAACCCCTAGCTGCCCGGGGATTTCCCAAGGAAATCACCTGATGGAGATAGAGGGTCAGGGAGGGTATCATTCAAAGGGCCAGATCATAGCCTTTAGAATGATACCTAACATAACCATGTTCAATGTAAAAAAAAAAAAAAAAAAGGAATGCAGCAATATTGTTCACATTTCAATTATAATGTGAACAATGATGCTACACTAATGAATTTTTTCTATGGGGTGCGTTTGCTAAAAAGCACATAATTCCCCCCCCAAAAAATTTAACGGGTCCCCATTTCTAATTTCTTTAACAAGCGCACCCCATAGAAAATATAACCGCAAAGGTGTGATAAAATGTGACAAAAAAAACTTTACACGCTGTAGATGATTAAAAATTCTAATCTTTTTTGCATTTTTTTGCTATAATATACAGGCAGAGCATGACATATACATATAATAATGATATATTATGAATCTGCGGAGTCTGCCAGAAAGTAAGATATATACAGGGTAATTCAAAGAGATTCGAAAAGTCACCGCACGTTCGGTGACTTTTCGTTCTCTTCAATTCGGTTTGTTTTGCCGATCCCATTTCCGTGACCCTGCGGTGTATTCAGCACGCACCACAGGGCCCCCGAATTGCAGGGAAAGGCTGCCGCAAACCTGTCGAAAACTAACCGCAAAACCCAGCGACTGCACGCCGAACCCCGCAAAAACATCTGGATTAACCTGCCGAAAACCACAGAAAAACCCGAACAGGCCTTCGACACAGCAGAAGAGGCAGTGAATAAATTAGGAAAACAGTTTGCATGAATGATTGAAAAGTGAAACACTGTTTGCAAAGAAACTACTGAGCGAAAATGTCTGAAATTTACATATGAGGTCCAGGGAATGATAATAAAAAGGGCTGTTACAGAAAAAATAAGTAAACTTAAAAAAAAAAAATCGGACTTTTTAAAAAAAAAAAATACAGAAAAATGCTTAAAATATCCTAAAAAATCTATAAATGAAGAGACTCTTTACTGCAAGAATTTTATAATGAACGGTTTATTAGATATTGAATTAAAACGGGAATATTTTTAACATTGAAGCCTATGGGATTCTCCTGAATAAATTTGCTGAATTAAACCACCGAATGGCAGGGCATTAGGGGAACCTTTCACTGCTGGTTTGTGTTCTCTGAATAGCCGAAGCAGTGCTTTTTCATGGGGTTTTCACTGCCCTCAAACAGGCACCTGGCAAATTGCCTGCTCTCTGAATAGCCGAATGGCCAAGAAAGGTAACCGAACGCTGATTTTCAGCGTTCGGTTACCTTTCTCAAGCAATTTGGATCTCTTTGAATAACCCTGATAATATGTCTGGGCCATATAATAAAACGTGGCTTCAAATTGCGTTTAAACATGATGAGCAAAAGCGGTAGAAATGAACTCAGCACACAGACGTGAAATGGCTCAGCAGCGAAGGGGTTAAGGAAGACTCAGTCATGAGTATAAAAGACCCCTTTAAGCAGTGTGTCACTCTCAGGTATAGTTGTTTTTAATCGGGCACATCAGTGCTCTGACTTGGTGGTAAACAAATCTTGGCTAATTGCTGATCTAAACCAGAGTACACATCTAACGTATAATGCTGAGGCATGAAAATTTGAATCCAAGCATTGCTGATAGAAATAGCTTTTACATAATTTTGATTATCACGTTATCAAGTAACCAACCATTAGTAGCAGATTGCGGAACAGAAGTTGTCAGTGCATATATAATGCATTCAAAAGATATGACTGGAATACAGCCCATCTTCAACACAAGCAGTTATTTTGTTGGCACACTTCAAGTTCTGAAGATTGGATACTTCAGATGGCATTGGACACCAAATGCTACCATTCCTCCATAGTTTCCATTAATTATAGATAGTGCTCAGCATCATAGGTCTTCCCAGCTTGAAGCAACTGCTTTAAAACTATTAACTTGGAGATTCATTGAGGATTTGGTCCGACTGAGAGATAGGCCAGGCTCAAGCAAATGCAAACCAAACCCATCATTTAGATAAAGGAATGGAAAATATAGAGCCCTGCAGCAGTGATGCGGAGGGGCATTGAATTGCCGTGGTGCACGTCTGTCAGCGGCGCCATTTTAATTTTGAATCGGCGTGGATGGTTTTAGGGCTGCAACTAACGATTATTCTCATAATCGATTAGTTGGCCGATTATTATTTCGATTAATCGATTCATCGGATAAAAAAAATTGTTTACTTAAAAGGAATTTTATGTAAAAAAATAACCACAACCCCGCCCCCTTTTTCATAAGTAATTTGCGTAGTGTATGTAACTTATGTACGTACATGCGTATCTTGAGTAATTTTCACACAAGGTGTCGGAGTGATTGATTGATACTGCATGCCCAGCTTAAGCCCATGTTTGCTTTCTCAATTGAACATGGCTACAAGCACTTGGTCATAGATGATGATGTCAGCATGAAATTGGGGTTCATAAGTTAAAGTGCGTAGAGTGTACCTTTTAAATAATTTCATGAACAAACTGAGTAGGAGGAGGGACTGAAGGTGGAAGGGACCGACTTGACCTGAGTGTGAGAGGGTATTGACAAAAGACCGGATCTGAGTGTGGGAGTGAGTTTGGGGAAAGGGACCAGACCAATGTGAGGGAATGGCAGTTCCCGACCAAAGAGGGTGGGGTGGTGGCACAGGACTCCATCTTCAAGTAAGGATAAAACACAGGCATACAGCTCCTTCACCCAGTGGCAGTATCCTATTGTTTGTGTTATAGCTCTGCTACTGTTGTAAATGGAATAAAAACAAACTGGTTGTGTCTGACATAACCCTAGAACTAAATCATACCTAGTAAAGCAGCGGCGAAGCTGAGATTATTTACGTTTAACTCAGTCTGACTCTAAACCGTGTGTGCTTTACATAGGACGATTAATCGACATTGATTAATCGATAATGGAAATAGTTGACAACTAATTTAATCATCGACTAGTTGTCGATTAATCGATTAGTTGTTTCAGCCCTAGATGGTTTGATGATGGCATCCGGGGCTCAGTCTACGGTGGATGCAAGGCAGGAGGAATCGAATCAGGAAGCGCCGGAGCAGCTTCTGGCTTTGGGGAGGACGGCTGCTTTGTCCCTTGGTCTGTAATTGGCGACGTCGCACCTCGGGGCTGCAGGGCATCCGGAGGCCGAGAAGTCGAATGAGACAGCAATGGAGGCTCCGTAGGTAGCGGTGGTGATGGTGCCATCGCTGCCGACTAGCAGGATTCGTCCTCCATCACGACTCTCTCCAAGTTCAGTGCGGGCTGTCCGGAAGATGAGTTTCCAGAAGGAGAAGAGGCCGGTACCCAGTTCCAGGAGGTTGTTGGCGCCTGCTGCTGGTTTGGGAGCTGTATCCGGTCTGAGGTCCGTGAGTACTCCTGAGGGGTTTGGGAAGGGTGGTGGTCTCGTGTTTTTTGGCAGAACCATTTAGGGGTCAAGGGGAGGGTCGGGAGTGTGGATCGGGGTGGTTGGGCTGTTACCGGCAGCTTGCGTTCAGGGGAGGGTAAGTCGGGCATGTGGAGTGGGCCTGCTTTCGAGAAGGGTGCGGATGAGGGTTGGGGGGAGAGGTCAGCGATGTTGCGATGATTGGGGATTGGGCTTGAGGGGCTGGGGGTGGTGTTACGGACCAGGTCGCTTGGTCTAGGTCTCGGGTGGGAGGGTTTCATTAGTAGAGCCATATTCAGATTCTGAGTCCGATCCATATTCAGATTCTGAGCCAGTATGGTGGCAGATATGGACTGTGGTGATATGTTTGCACCTGCCCCTGTTGGGGCGACTGTGGGGAGAGTGGTTGACCGGGGTTCTTTGGGAGTGCCTGATCAGGCGGGGGTGCCTGATTTGCGTTATGTGGTGTTCGTCCAGGGAAGGTCTCCGAGGAAGGGCGGCTGGGGTTGCAGGCACCAGGAGTTATCCTCCTTTCAGGTGGGAGCGTGAGGGGTCTCAAACTGTTTCTCATTTCAGGGCTGCCGATGTTGGGAGAGTCGGACCTGCACCTGGCGTAGAGACTGCTACGTCAAGGGCAGTGAAGTCTTGGAGTCTTGCTGGAGGTGACAGACTTAGTGCTTGTGCTGTTCCTTGTGCTATTCCTGTGACTCAGGCTGCGCTGCCATTGTCAGTGGAGTGAGGATTTGCTTTTGCTGGCCATTGTGAATTGTCTGGGGATGTCTCGGGTGTGTCTGCTTTCTTTGACGGGTTACAATTGTTTATGCGCATGGTCGGTGGGTGGGTGGGACCGGGGCAGCAGTCAGTGTTGGTGTGGCGTCTGACGTTGCTTCTGGCATGGTGATGAGGATTTGACAGCAGAGCGGGAGGCGTGGCGGGTGGTCTGTGTGTTGATCGGCGGGAAGCTTACTTTTTGTTTTTGGATCCTCGGGGTCTCCATCTGAAGCTGGAGATGAGGGAGAAGATTTGAATGATGAGTTTGTGGAGTTATTTTCTTTGTTGCCACTGGATGACTCTATGGATTCAACGGAAGAAGGACGAGAAGAAGGAAAAGGAGCGGCAGAAGAGATATCGAAAGATTCCGAAGTCTTTTGGGAACTGACTGCGTGCTTTCTGCATTTATGCCAGTGTCCTAGGGAAGTGTGCGTCGGAGCGGTGTTCCTCCCTCTTCTGCCATGTCGACGGGATTTCGGAGGCGTACTATACGTATGTCGATGTGGGGCCTCCTGTAAATTCAGGCACGAGTGTCTGGGGTGTGGAGGTTCCCATTCGTTCAGTAAGTGCTTTAGGAGGCAGCCCACGGGGTTATCCGGAGGTCCAACTGCCGATGGGGCACACACTGGTGAGGCTAGGTGCGATGCTCCCCTGCCTAAGGGCGTACGCTAGGAAGGGCGATGCAGACATATTTGTTGAAGTTTTTCAGGGCAGGTTCCCGACCCCGTTTTCAGATCAGATGGGCCGTGGCTGTGTGCCAAATCTGAAGTCTGCTTCAAACTTCCCTGGAGTTATAAGGGAAAAATTGGCGAAGGAGGTGGCGACAGGGTGGATGGCGGGATGTTTGCTCAACCTCCTCTTCACACTCTTGGGAAGATAAGCCTAAATAAAATCATATAGACAAAGTAATAGTTGTGAAAGGGATCAGCATAATTAGAACATCATTTTTGTAATAATTGCAAGCTTGGTGCATCAATTGATCCCCAATTGCAATTGGGACTCCTGAAGGAAAAGCCTATTGCCCACTCAAATAAGATTCAGAATGGTTAGATAAATGTCCTGACGCCAAATTAAATTGCATGCCGTTATTATGCCAGGTGTTACAGCCGGAGGTATAAAGTGGCAATAAATTTATTCTTGTTTGGTGGTTCTTTGAAATTAGAAAATGAAATGGCATTTTTTTCTTATGTCAGTTTATGTTGTGAGTGCAATAATGTCAATGAAGGCATAATAACGGCATGCAATTTAATTTGGTGTCAGGACATTTATCTAGCCATTCTGAATCTTATTTAAGTGGGCAATAGGCTTATCCTTCAGGAGTCCCAATTGCAATTTGGGATCAATTGATGCACCAAGCTTGCTATTATTCCAAAAATGATGTTCTAATTATGCTGATCCCTTTCACAACTATTACTTTGTCTATATGATTTTATTTAGGTTTATCTTCCCAAGAGTGTTATTTTAATGATGTCAATAAAATTGTTTACAGTACCATCCTAGCACTCCTTGTTCTTTTGGGGGGCCGAGCAATTGGCTCTCTTCACTTTTTCTAAAGTTCTGTATGTTTAAAGCAGTTCTAGGTTTAATCCTATATACCAAGAGTGTTCACCCTAATTGTCCTAGTGGGGTGAGGTGATTACTAGCGCACCTGGGGAAAGTGTTTCTCTGGTGTACGTTGCGGTTTTTGATCTTTGTTCACTACCTTGATGATTTTCTTTGCGTGAGGCCGACGGACTACCGGGAGTGTCTTCTGGTTTTGCGAGTGCTTGAGAGGGTGACTCCAACGTTCGTGGTTCCTTTAGCGTCTGACAAAACTGAGAGGCCTTCGGCTTGCCTCACGTTTTTGGGGAAGTTGTGCCGCTTGCCGGTCGACAAGGCTAAGAATGTTCGGTTGTGGTCTCTGCAATCAGTAATTGGGCGGCTGAATTTTGCTTCCCGAGTTATCCCAGTCAGGCCGGTGTTTTTGCAGGGTTTTCTGGGGGCTACGGCGAGTGTTGCAGAAAGGCCATAATTTTGTGCAGGTTTCCAGGAGGATGCGGGAGGACTTGTATGTTTGGGAGTCCCTTTTGTTGAAGTTTAATAGGGTTGCTCTTTTTCCGTGCCCTGCGGTTCTTGCCTCGGCATTGGATCTTTACACGGACGCTTCAGGGAACGTTGGGTTTGGTGCTTATTTTGGTGGCCGGTGGTGTGCTGCGCATTGGCCACGGTCATGGGACTGCTCACCCTTGCTATGCAATTTGGCCTTCTTGGAGCTGTTCCCGCTGGAGGTGGCTATGGAGTTGTGGGGTTCTGCTTTGATGGGACGGAGGGTGCTTTTTTATTCAGAAAATGCCGCAGTCGTGTCGGAGGCTAATTCTCTTCGGTGGATTTGGAACTGGTGGTGCGGTTGTTTCGGCATTTTGTGCTATGGTGTTTGCAGTTGGACATATTTTGTATGGTGCCTAATTCAGTGGCTGACGATTAGTCTCACTTTCAGTGGCACACGTTTTGGGAGGTGGCTCCAGATGCAGACGCGCGTCGTTGTCCGGATTTTCTGTGGAGCTTCGGGACAGAGTGCTTAGTCACCGAGTGAGGTCGTCCCTTTCTGTTTCTATTTGGCAGTTTTATGTTGGGGTTTTGGATGAGTGGGAGGATGTAATGAGTTGGTATGGGGGGATTGGCTCGGCGATGGAACTGCATAATGCTGTGCGGTAGTATGTTTTTGCGGTTGTTGTTGGAGTAAGGGGTTTCGTCGTGGATGCTGGGACATTCTCTTTTGGCTCTGGCTTTTCTTTTTAAGTGGTGGGGTTGGGAGGATGTGACAGGTTGTTATTGCTTTTTGCAATTGCTGATGGACTTCTTGGGGGTTGCTGGGGGGGCAGAGACTTGTCCCTTTGGGGTGGCTTTTGCGCTTGCCTTCTTTGGGGCTCTGCTCATCAGGGAGTTGGTCATCCAGTATGGATCATCCGGGTGGTCTGGGAAGGGATGACGTGTCAGTGGGGATGGATCGGGTGTCCTTGTGGATCCACCATTCCAAGACATATCAGTTGGGGAAGGGGCATTGGGTTCTGTTGTATGGGGTGCAGGGGGATGTGGCTTGCCCGGTGGCGATCGTTGCCAGTGTTTTTGCATCTACGGTGGAATGTGGTGGTTTCCTTTTTGTGTCATCGGGATGGGTCCCCTCTGTGTCGCTACCAGTTTGTCAGTGTTTTTAATGCGGGGCTAGAAAGGGTGAGTCGTGACCCTTTGCAGTTTCGGTCACATTCCTTTCATATTGAGGTGGTGATGGAGGCTGCTGGTTTGGGTAGGGATAAGATTCAGAGGTTGGGTGTTGGAGGTCAGGGCAATCTCGTAGGTATGTTCGACCTCGCATGCTGTGAGGGTGGGGGTTTTGTACCGGGTAGGTGGCCAGAGTGTCCTCATCATGCTGGCTTGTTTCGATCCTGTTGTTTACCGTTTGCAGCTAGCGCCAACGTCGTGCTGTCCTATTTACTTTCGTGCCTGGATTCTTACTTGGTTGCTCATAGGTGGCTTTCTCACGTAAGCACAAATGGAGAAGCAAAAAGAAAAAAAAGACATCAAGTAAAACAAAAGGGAATTTCGTTGCTGTGTTAATTGTATAAAAGGAATATAAAATTAAATAAACATTTAAAAAAATTATGCGAATGTTCTGTCGGAGGCCGCGCAGGTCTTGTTTGTTGGCTTTCTTCTGCTGGAGGGGATGGCTTGGTTGTTTTTTGTGGGTGTTCTGGGGGTCGTGGGGTGGGTACGTTTTTGTTTGGGTTTTAATACTCGTTTTCTTTCAGGTTCTCCTTCATGGCTCGTCTGGATCGTCGGCCACTTGTATGTGGTGTTGGCCAAACATAGATCAATGACACGGCCGGCTGGAGTGAAACTGGGCTTCCCGGTGAATTTGCTGTCCGTCTCCTGATTTGGTGAGAGGGTTGCAGTGTGGAAGTTTCTTTCCACTTATAGCGAGGACTTTGCAGTTGGGGCCGGTGCCTCATGTGATTGTTCATTTGGGTGGGAATGATATGGATTTGGCGCATACGGGTTGACCTGCACATATTGCCTCCCCATATGACTATCGTCTGGTCCGAGATGGTACCTCACGGGGTTTGGTGGAACGCTCGGGACCAGGATGCTGTTGAGCAATCATGAGTTAAAGACTGCCTTCTCCACATCACTTTATGAATTCGGTCCTACACGCAGGCCTAACCGCCAACCGTGGCACATTAAATAGCCACACTATCTTCTACGGTGTTCTAGGGCAGCTGAACGTGGTTGGAGGAAGTCTCGCACATCAGCTGACTTCCTGCACTACAATTTCATGCTTCGTTCTCTTCTTTCCATTGCTAAACAATCTTATTTCTCGTGCCATCTCCACCTTTTCTCATGATTCCAGACGTTTGTTTCATACTTTCAATCTGTTAATGCGCCCCACTGCCAATCAACCTTCCACAGACCTCACAGCTGTCAGCTTTACTTCACCGTTAATATTAATAAACGTATAGAAATCTCTTCACTGCCCTCCTCTATTAACCACTCTACTTCATTCATTCTGTCACTCCCTGCTCCCTCTTCTACTATGTCTTCCTTTTCTCCGATCTTGGAGGAGGATGTCTCATGTACTCCTGCCCAACCATTTCCATAATGTTTTCATAATGATCAGTGTAACCATTGTTTGACCGGAATACTGTTGATTAGGTACATGACTCCAAGCATTAGGAGAAAAACTGAAATAAGTCACCTGGGAGAAAGAGCCTGAGAAATAACAGAGACAAGAGAATTAGCCGCTGAACGAATTACCATTGGTTGAATTCAAGTCAGTTGACCGGGCAAAGGAATTTCCAAAATGGCACCGGGAGAAAGACGCATGTGTGAGAAGGGAATTAGCGATTGGTGTCTTAATAATGAAACCGGAAACTGTCATGACGTGGACAGAGAGGAAAAAATCACGAGTTGGACTATTTAAGAGACATATCGAGCGTATTTTAAACAATCCTGATGAAGTGGTGTTTATACCACAAAACGCGTTGAATGCTCTGCTTTTAAACAATAAATTATTCCTTTACTTTGATTCTAAGAGTGCTCTAATATACATTTACATCCCCCGTGAATGATGTCAGAAACCCTGAATCTACACATCGGAAGCCGAGTGCTCAGAACTAACTGCATCCAACTACACGCTGTGGACCAGACAATACCTGGAGGAGGGTAACACTCTGATCGTGTATATTGATATGCCCTGTATTCATTTAACTCTAGTGAGTGCTTCCTGGAGGGGGCCTTAATCACATTAAGTTGTGTCAAAATAATATCACACGATGTTGGATATTTGTCGTTTATGTGTCTAGGTTTCGCTCCCGTTGCTGCTTATTTTTCTGTTTTCACTTTGATTGTTGAACGTATGAAGGAGGAAACGTTCTGGGAGCTCCTCTAAGATACGTATTATTTTTTATTGGTATCTGGATCTCACACATTTTGTTTTTGGTACTCCTGCCCAACCATCTGTACGCTTGACCCCATCCCCACACATCTTATTCAGTCTGTTCTACCTTGCTTTGACTCATATTTTCAACCTCTCCTCTGGACTCTTCCCCTCTGCATTCAAACATGCTCTGATCATCCCCATTCTAAAGAAGCCATCTCTTGATCCCACCTTCCTTTCAATCTACCGTCCCATCTCTCTGCTTCCCCTTGCCTCCAAAATCTTAGAATGCCTGGTCTATAACCAGCTCACAGGTTTTCTCTCTGCTAACTCTCTACTTGATCCGCACCAATCTGGCTTTCGCTCCCAGCACTCCACTGAGACTGCTCTGCCCAAGGTGACTAATGATTTAGTTGCTGCTAAAACCAAAGGTCACTTCTCCCTGCTTATTCTTCTTGACCTTTCTGCAACATTTGACACTGTTGACCACCCTCTCCTGCTCCTCACACTCCCGTTGACTTGGCCTTAGTGACACCGCTCTCTCCTGGTTCTCTTCCTATCTTTCGCTAAGCTGCTTCAGTGTCTCATTTGCTAGTGCCTCTTCAGTTCCTCTTTCAGTTGGGGTACCTCAAGGCTCTGCCCTGGGTCCTCTACTCTTCTCAATCTATACTGCCTCTATGGGTAACCGCATCTCTTCCTATGGACTCCAATATCAACTCTATGCTGATGACCCCCAAATCTACCTTTCCTCCACCGATCTCTCTCCTCCAGTGTCGGACCGTGTTACAGCCTGCCTATCGGCTGTAACTGACTAGATGATATCCCATTTCCTAAAGCTTAACCTCTCCAAAACTGAACTTCTTGTCTTCCCTCTCTAAAACCAACATTCCTGCACCCATTTCCCTTCTGGTGAATGGTGTCACCATTATTTCTACCTCTCAGGCTCATTGCCTCTGGTCCTCTTCAACTCTGATATCTCCTTCACTCCTCACATCCAGTCACTAACCAAATTTTGCTACTTCCACCTAAAAAACATTGCACGCGTCCATCCCTGTCTTAGGCTAGGGTCAGACTAACGCATTTTTCACGTTGTCCGTGAAAAAGTGCGTTCGAACGAATGGACGTATTTTTTCACGGAATACGCAATAGCGGTCATACGATGCGCAGTTTCATCCGTGATTTTGTACGGATCATCAATAAAACACTTTTGGGTCTGGACGTTATGTTGGCCGACATTAGCAGCGTCTGACGTCTCCAAATCACGCACACACGCCGCTAGCGGACGCAGCGCACTCTGTACGTCAGTACTAGTGGTTTCACGTTCTCGAAAAAATGCGTTTGTTTGCCGCTTGCGTTGCGCAGCCGACTTTTGTGCGACCGTACTTCGTATATTGGCCGTCATTGCCTGGCATCTGCTGCTAGCACGGCCGTGATTATGTGCGCCTGCACGCGCGTTCGCACTGCCTCAGTCTGACCCTAGCCTAAATCAGGAATCTGCTAAAATGCTCATCCTAGCTCTTATTATTTCCCACCTTGACTACTGTAACCTCCTTCTCTCCGGCCTTAAAAGGTTCCAGATTCTCCCTCGGCTCATCCACCTCACCTCACGCACCCCCTCGCACCGCGCCCTTTTGGCAATCTCTACACTGGCTCCCTGAATCCTGTAGAATACAATTCAAAATACTGGTGCTCACATACAAAGCTCTCCATAACCGTGCCCCTGTCTACATCTCCTCCCATTTTAGCAGGTACATCCCTTCCCGACCACTTCCTGGTGCCAATGATCTGATGCTATCAGCTCCACGTACCCGCACCCCCAACTGCCGCTTTCAAGACTTCTCCTAAACTGCTCCCTTTCTATGGAACTCTCTCCCCGCAACATCAGACTCTCCCTGTCTCTCCAGTCCTTCAAGAAGTCTCTAAAACACATTACTTTATAGAAGCCTATCGGCTCACTCCAGAATTCCCCCACTGTACATTTCTTGCGCTATCTTCCCACCCAGCCCACATGCACCCTGTTACTTCAGGTTCTCTATTTACACTCATCTACTGTGCAAACCAAATCTCTTAGATTATAAATTCTCAATCAGGGTCCTCTCTCCTACTGTTTTGTGGGTTTAACTTGTATATTTGTTATTCTGACCAGGGTATAACTATATAATTATATTCGTTTATTTCTCTTGTCAAGTAAGCTATCTAAAGTCAGGTCCAGAAATATTGGGACATTGACACAATTCTAACATCTTTGGCTCTATACACCACCACAATGGAGTTGGAATGAAACAAACACAATGTGCTATAACTGCAGACTGTCAGCTTTAATTTGAGGGTATATACATCCAACTCCGGTGCACGGTGTAGGACTTACAGCAGTTTGCAGATGTGCCTCCCACTTGTTAATGGACCAAAGGTAATGGGACAGTTGGCTTCTCAGCTGTTCCATGGCCAGGCGTGTGATATTCCCTCATTACCCCAATTACAATGTGCAGATAAAAGGCCCAGAGTTCATTTCAAGTGTGCTATTTGCATTTGGAATCTGTTGCTGTCAACTCTCAAGATGAGATCCAAAGAACTGTCACTATCAGTGAAGCAAGCCATCATTAGGCTGAAGAAACAAAACAAACCCATCAGAGAGATAGCAATAACATTAGGTGTGGCCAAAACAACTGTTTGGAACATTCTCAAAAGAAGGAACACACTGGTGAGCTCAGCAACACCAAAAGTCCCGGGAGACCACGGAAAACAACTGTGGTGGATGACCGAAGAATTCTTTCCCTGGTGAAGAAAACACCCTTCACGACAGTTGGCCAGATCAAGAACACTCTCCAGGAGGTAGGTGTATGTGTGTAAAAGTCAACAATCAAGAGAAGACTTCACCAGAGTGAATACAGAGGGTTCACCACAAGATGTAAACCATTGATGAGCCTCAAAAACAGGAAGGCCAGATTAGAGTTTGCCAAACAACACCTAACAAAGCCTTCACAGTTCTGGAACAAGATCCTACGGACAGATGAGACCAAGATCAATTTGTACCAGAGTGATGGGAAGAGAAGAGTATGGAGAAAGAAAGGAACTGCTCATGATCCTAAGCATACCACCTCATCAGTGAAGCATGGTGGTGGTAGTGTCATGGCGTGGGCATGTATGGCTGCCAATGGAACAGGTTCTCTTGTATATATTGATGATGTGACTGCTGACAAAAGCAGCAGGATGAATTCTGAACTGTTTTGGGCAATATTATCTGCTCACATTCAGACAAATGCTGCAGAACTCATTGGACGGCGCTTCACAGTGCAGATGGACAATGACCCAAAGCATACTGCAAAAGCAACCAAAGAGTTTTTGAAGGGACAGAAGTGGAATGTTATGCAATGGCCAAGTCAAACACCGGACCTGAGTCCCATTGAGCATGCATTTCACTTGCTGAAGACAAAATTGAAGGGAAAATGCCCCAAGAACAAGCAGGAACTGAAGACAGTTGCAGTGGAGGCCTGGCAGAGCATCACCAGGGATGAAACCCAGCGTCTGGTGATGTCTATGCATTCCAGACTTCAGGCTGTGATTGACTGCAAAGGATTTGCAACCAAGTATTATGAAGGGAAAGTTTGATTTATGATTATTATTCTGTCCCATTACCTTTGGTCCCTTAACAAGTGGGAGGCACATCTGCAAACTGCTGTAAGTCCTACACCGTTCACCTGAGTTGGATGTACATACCCTCAAATTAAAGCTGACAGTCTGCAGTTAAAGCACATTGTGTTTGTTTCATTCCAACTCCATTGTGGTGGTGTATAGAGCCAAAGATGTTAGAATTGTGTCGATGTCCCAATATTTCTGGACCTGACTGTATATAGAACCCTTGAGCAATACTGAGGTATTGGGATGAAGAACAAAGAAAAATCAGTATGTTTCTTAAATACAGGTAAAGGAGGGGGTAATGCAACAGTTGTTCCAACATATCCAGCATTTTGCTTTGAAGACAAATATTAAAAATAATCAAAAAATAGTAAAGTTACAGTATATAGATGTAATTAATTAGTCTCGAGCCTTCACCATGGGTAAAGTGACCCCTGCTAATAATAAAAGTGGACATTGGACATTTGAAAGCTGGCAGGTATGGTAAAAATGGTGCTAGTCGAATTTATTGTGTTGATTTGAAATTAGTTTCAGCTACTCTTATGGTGGTGAATATATTTTTAGCAAATATATTGAGTCTTATGGATTATGTCTACTAAATGGAAACACCAAGATCGACCAAATAATGTGATGCTAATTATGCAAGTGTGGATTTACCCCACAGTCACTTTCCAGTAAAATGGCATTATATTAGTGGAAATTGCTCATCTATGCAGTTAATTTGCTAACAGTGAAATCTTATAACCAGACAACCAAATTGAAGTATACTGATGAAAAAAAAATTGGATGAATCCTCAGTAGATTTGGAAATCTGCTTTCAATTTGCCAGACATTGTTTAGTGAATAATCTCCTATTAATATACCTCACAAAGTCCATATCAGACATGAGGAATGCAAATAGGTTTAGTTTTAAGAGGTCAAAGTCAGAGAAAAGCTATTGTTCTTTTTTTCTTTTCTTGGATCATTGCACATCACAAGGGTAATTGTTGTTTTATACAGACTGGAAAATTTCAAATGGTGAAAATCTGGAGATAAAAAAAAGAAGAGACATGCAAAAAGACGTACACACATGCACACATTCTTTTAGTATTGTAAAATCTGATATAATTGTATTAAAGGCTTTGCAGACATGTCTGGCATAGAAAGGGTAAGAATGAAATCACTGGTGATACTTCATGTAGTCCCATTCTGCTCCTCGCACACACAGTCCTTTCCAACAAGTCTGATCAATATTCATCGATTAGCTCAGGTCTGGATTGTCAATCAGAGGCTGATTAGGATTCAGAGCTGATAGGACTACCTCCCCTCAAATCACCCCAGGTTTTCAGTTACATGTAGCTATAAACTGTGCATATACAGTACCCACCCATATACAGCAGTATATATACTGAATATGTATAGACGTTAAGATAATTATGTCCAGAATCAGCTTGATTATTATTCATTAAATTGTATTGTGCCAACATATTCTTTAGCACGGTACAGGAGTTAGGTTAGGATTGTTTATAGTTATACTGAAATGAGGTACAGTGGGCTCTGCTCTTTAACCACGTTGTTGCGCAGGACTCGCTCCTACACCTCCTCTCGAAAGCGCTGACTTTACAGAGGTGATCGGCCGGTATTTCGGCAGTTCGATGTGGTCTCCCGGTGCGGGCTGACATCTTTGATGTCAGCCCTGTCTCCAAGACCCCTGCCAGAGGAATGATGTCTGTTTCAGGCACCCCCCTGCCAGAGCAGGGAGATTGCCTGAAGGGGAGGGGGTCCTTAGGTCTCTCCACATCGCTAGCAGCCGCAGAAGAAAGGCAGTTACCATTGGAAAGGGCACGGTCTGCCCTTCCCAGTGGTACCTGTCTTTAACCCCATAGGTGCTGGATCGCAATCCGGCGCCAATCAGCACCGAATCGCGGTCCTCTGCCGGAGGTGGCTGACATATTCAATGTCAGCCAAGCCTCCGGGAACTCCCCCCGCCCAGTGACGGCATCGACCTGGACATGATGACGTTAGATTGGGAGTTAACCCTGACCTGCCACCTATGGTGGAGATATGGGATCCTAAGGTCCAACGTATATCCCGACCAGTGGCAGCTAGAGGGTCATGTTTGGTATCATTGGAAAGGCCACAGCATGGCCATGACCAGGTTTGGTGTAAAACAAACATTTTTTAAATAAATGAAACAAAAACATTTTTCTTTTTTTTCTCTCTTAAATTAATAAATGCAGCACTATTGTTCGCTTTAAAATTTTAATGTGGCACAATGATGCTGCACTAATGAAAAATACATTTTTTCACTTCTAGCTAAAATCGTGTATTTTCTCCTAAAAATATAGTACCAGTTCCTATTTTTAATATTTTTAACCAGCATACCCTATAGAATATATAACCACAAAGGCTTGCATAATAAAATGTGAAAAAATACCTTTACACGCTGTAGATGATTGAATTTAAATAAAATTTCTTTTTTTTTAAAAAACAAATTTGTTATAGCATTTTGTTAGGACATGACATATACATATAATAAAGATATATTATGAATCTGCCGTACAAAAGGATATATAACTTGTCTGGGTCGTATAATAAAACGTGACTTCAAATCGCGTTTAAACATGATGCGCAAAACCAGTAAAAATTAGCCCCTCACACCGAGGTGAAATGGCTCAGCAGTGAAGGGGCTGAGCAGCTACCATTCACTGTAGAACAGATTTTAATTGAAATCATCATATGGGTTTAAATTGGATCTGCTATCTGTTCAATTCACCCTTAGCAGTGTTTCCCAAACACCTATCCTCAGGAATCACAATCAGCACTAGGGGGGGGGGGTTATTGCCCCCTAAGTTATTCATTGCCCCCCACCCCCATCTCCAGGGATCACCATCCAGCTTCCCCCACTTTGTTTATTTTGGACCTCTGTATCTCCGTTCCCGTGCATCAAACATGGAAAAAGCAGAGTCTGGCCTTTCCAACGATACCCAACATGACCATATTCAGTGCAAAATACAAATCATAAATTACAAAATAAAAACGTAACTTAATTTTTTTGCACAGGATTGAAATGGCTCAGCAGTGAAAGGGTTAACGATCAGACCACATATTACTATAGTTTTTGCTTTGGTTAAAAAGGCTTTTTAAGGGTTAATGGAAAGGCTTCATCCCTCACAGTGTATTCATTTTATGTTTTTCCTTGATTAGTGGCATTTTAGGGGTTAATGGGTATGCTACATGCAACACTGTTTATTACTTTTATTGTATTTCCCTGGGTTTATAGCATTTTAGGGATTATTATGCATGTTAGAATCCAAAGGGTCTATTCATCTTGAGATTCCTTTCACCACATTTCGTGAGAATCCATTTTGCCAAAAATATGGTGAATTCCCTATTTAGCGAATGGTCACTGTAACGTGTGAAATTTGGAATCATCGAAGCAGTTATCAGACGTCGGCGAAAACTGCCCAAATTTTTTTGGAATTTAAGTATCAGGTTAGTACAACAAAAAGGTTGCATTGCACCACAATACTCTGGGATTTTAGAATCTTATTTATATATATTTATTTAGTTTATTTCAGTGGTATGATTTAGTGGTGAAAATTATTAGTGCCCCTCAGTTTCGACTGTGGTATCTTATGTGCCCCCCCCCCTTATATATTGTTCCTACAGTCACCACTGGCAACCAGGCCAGGCTTGCCAGATATCTGAAGCACAGAAAAGGTGATCTGATTTGTTACTTAGTGATTGCAATATATAGTGTGGTTATTCAGAGAGCACCAAAATGTCGCCAACATGTCGGTGCTCTGTCATTCCCTGCACTTTGGGGGAATCAAATTTCCCCTCCCTGTGGGGAATTCAGCATTAACTGCAGGGATCCGCGAAGTGCAGACTAGCGGCCACCGAATGCCACAGCCAACCCACCGCAAACCCGCCAACCCACCGCATACCCACCGGCGCCGACCCGCTGGATATTCGCCGCAAACCGTCCAGACAGCCGCCAAACGCAGCCGACGAGCACAGCGCCGACCCGCTGCAGGAGAAAGCCGACAAGCCGCCAGACGGGTAAAAATAACAAATCGATTGAAAGTGTCAAAATTGAAAGGTTGTTTGCAAAAAAGCTACTGAACGAAAAATGGCTGAATTTCAAAATTAGGCTCAAAACATAGGAACACAGAAATAAAATCGTAATCTCCAAAAAAGGAAAAAAATAGCATGGAACAGCAGTTCACATATCCTTTTATTGCTTATCGGTTTATTGAATGAACCAAAGCCCTGGACTGTGAGAAGTGGGTCAATGAGAATGCACGGACGGGTGCACATGTATTTGTAAGCATCAAATAATCTGTATTATTCAAGTCAACAAAAAATGCTATTTGTTGATTTCTGTGGCCACAGAAAAAAACATTGTTAGATTATCTTTATTTTAAGGAGATATTTCTGTCACAAAGTAGTTTTGAATACTAGTATGGTGATTCGCAGAAGTATTTCCCTCTCCCCTTCACCAAGATGGACTGCAATGATTCAAAGATTTTTACTGTCACAGAAAGGTTCATTTGAGAAAAAGAATAGACACTACTAGTAGTAGTTTTAATGATATGAAATTGATAGGAATCGCCTATATTAGTTCTGCTGTAACCAGGGCTTTTTTTCAGGGAGTACTCGCCGGTACTCAGTACCGGCACCTCACCACTCAGTTCGGGCTGGTGGTGAGGTGCCGGTACTAACAGGAGAGAGCATGATGCTCCTCCCTTCTCCTGCAGTGGCAGGCAGAGAATCGGAAGCTCTCGGCAACACATGTTGCTCCTGAACGCCTCCAATTGTCAGGAGTGTATATAGGGACCGATAACCCCCCCTTCTCCCAGTAAGTGACAAGGGAGGGCTGGTTAAATAAAATCTTCTCTCTGTTTCTTCAGTGCCCCAGCTCTGGCAGATATGTGCAAACATGCTGCACCCCCTCTCTCTGCAGCCGCTGAAACTTTGAACAGCATGGGGAGGGGGGTGCAGCATATTTACACACATCTGCCAGAGCGGCAGATTGTCAGGCAAGCGGTGTGATCAGAGGAGCTGGCACTGTAAGGCAGTACAGGTGGCCGTTTAAGAGAGCAAGACCAGGAGGGGGTGCAAAAAATTTTTGAATCCCTGGTCACTTGCCTTGACAGGGATCCAAATTTTTTAACTATCTACCTGGCGCTGTGTCCCTGCTGCTCCTACTCTAAGATGCAGCCGGTGCCCAGTGAGCTGCATTGTATCTGCCAGGTCAGAGAGCAGATTCCCCCGCGGTGCTGGATACAGAAGCCTGTACTCTCTCTCCTCCTGGTCCATTCCTCCATGCTGGTGCCTGCCCCCTCTGATGATGTCAAGAGGAGGGCATTCCAAAAGACGTCTACACTGCTGCCCTACCCCCAACCTCCCCAGCAGTTCCAGACAGGGTGTGGTGCACCCTGGAAGGTGAGAAGGTGAAAATTTAAGTCCTGGCTGCATTGCTCTGCAGGGACTCAGTGACGGGCAGGCCTCAGAACAAAGAAAAAAAACTGCTGCTGCTTCCAAATACACTTCAAAACAGCATTTAAAAATATCATCTCTGGCAACACAGATATGTTCACCGGGTCCTGCTGTTACTACCATGTGGGGGTGTTCTCAAGGTCAAACACCGTCTCATTGGAGTCCCCCAATATTATTCAAACAGTACTTGGTGGATAGTGGAGTTTTATTCCTGTGGAGCTCATACACACTGCGCATTACTGTGAATTTCATTGCTGTGGAGCTCATACACACTGCGCATTACTGTTTCATTGCTGTGGAGCTCATACACACTGCACATTACTGTTTCATTGCTGTGGAGCTCATACACACTGCACATTACTGTTTCATTGCTGTGGAGCTCATACACACTACGCATTACTGTGAGTTTCATTGCTGTGGAGCTCATACACACTGTGCATTACTGTGAGTTTCATTGCTGTGTTGCTGACAAATGCTAGGGGATTATCCACTCAGTGCCAGCGTTGCAAAAAAGAACAAAAAAACAGCACTGCACTGCAATACAGATTTTTCTTGCAACAGAGGCACTTAGTGGATAACACCCATAGGGTTACAACAATAGTTGTAGTTCATTTAAAGGAACACAGTATTAAAAATATGGTTCCCTTTTATAGTGTTTTCTTTAAGTGAGCAACAACTATTGTTTATTAGGGCAAGAAATAGTCATCTCCTCCTATACGGTTTGTCAAATGTTGTTCAATGTATTGTAACCCTGTCTATACTGTGTCTATTGTACAGCGCTGCGGAATATGCTGGCGCTTTATAAATAAAGAATAATAATAAAATAATAATCAGTTTTTCTCTAGGCGTGAGAGTACCCCCAACCATTTTTCCAGAAAAAAAGCACTGGCTGTAACCAATTGCCTTTCAAAGAATAAAATAATCAAATAGATTCCAGCTTTGTGGTGTTGAATTGTCACATGGTCATGTACAATTAAAATGACACTTGACCTCAGACGGAAACACACCTGTTCTATAACAGAATTCATACCTACCAAATCAACTATTTAATAATGTTCTAGAAAACCAGCAATAAGGAATCAGTTAAAATATACTAAACATTTAACAGCCCATAATAAATAAGTAAAAGAATGTGACATTGCTACTCTGTGCAAGAAGGTTATCCACCAGTGGCTACCGAAGAAGAACATTAGTAAAAGCAAAATGAGGCAAATGGTCACTGACGAAACTGGAGAATTCTGCAGCTGAGGTTGGAGAAGCATCCGCAAGAGAATTAAATTCCATCCTGTACTGGCCATCAGGCACATCGTGCATTTTCCTGAAGGAATGATGGTCTGGTTAGCTGGAGTTTAAGAGCCAGATGGCCAGAGGAAAGAGAGCCAGCTGGACAGAGGGAGAGAGAGCCAGCTGGACAGGGAGAGACAGACCTAGCCAGAGAGGGCAGGCAAACTGGAGCGAGAGAAAAAAGGGCAGGCCGTAGGGAGAAGACTGAGGTACAGGCATGCTACATAATTGCATGGTAGGAGAAAATGGGAACCCATGACTAGGTGTAAAAGCATGGGGCTTGGGCTTACTTTTTAGAATTGTAATGTGTGAAAATGTAAAGGGGTGTGTGTGCGTGTGCGTATGTGTGTATAATGTGAGTGCCTATTTTTTTTCCAGTCTGACACTGATTGTGTTTCAGAAAGACAAACGTCAATGCTGAAAACAATTAGCATGCCTTTTTAAATAAGACTCAAAGCATGTGGAGACACCACAAAAGCTAGAAAAAGGTTTTTTGTTCAGGAGAGGCTAATATAATTTCGTTAGTGACCTCAGGAAATAAAACACCGTGAGATGCAAAGCCAACACTGTGCTTCGACCTGAAACCACCTCATTAAAGTAAAGCATTGAGGTTGTACAGGTGGCCATGAAACTGGTCAGGACTGAGGGCCAGAAGGATGCAGATAAATGGCAAACTTTTTGGGCAATATTCCAAAGTTTGTGGTAACTTAACCAGAGCTGTTGAAAACTTAACAACTCTGTAGACTATGGGCACTATTCCATAGTGAACGCTAACATTGGCGTTTCGATGTGTAAGCGTTACCACCAGGATAAATGTGCTTAACGCATGACCCCCATATTACCTTCTTGACGCTAAACCCGTAAGAAATCACTTAGCGCAATGGTGATTGCGCTAGCTTCCGCGAGCTTACTGTACTTTGCATATCCAGTAGTTAACATGGGAAACGCAATTAGGTAGCCAGCATAATATCTTTGTTCTATGCAGAATGGCGTTAGAGTGATGAAGGTCTCTTTGCCTTAAGTTGTAAGAAATGGAATTATTTTTCCATTATGACATAAGTGAATAGGAACTCCCTGCTGTGACTGGCTTTCCACCATGTTGCTGGACTATGTCACATTTCTAAATGAAACAAAAACAACTTATTTTTTGTTTTATACAGGCAAGTTGTTTAAAGTTACCTGGAAATTGAACTATTGGCATAAATAAATTCAAATGTAGCATAAATTAGAATTCACTTAGTACAAAATCTTTAATGAATATATATCTTTGGAAAAAAAACATTTACACAGCATCAGAGACTTGCTTTGCCCACAGAGCTCAGGGAAAAATCAGGGCATGCAAGAACAAAGAAGGACTCGTGGACAGCTGCTTGGGGCTTGTTAGTACTCTTCAGCAGCATATAGGTTCATGATTGTTGCAGAGTGAGGCTGATTTTGGCACAAACCAACTGCTATTAAAATTAAGGTGGAGGACTAAAAAAATGCTAAGAAAACCCTCCAATTTTTTAACCCCTTGCCACCCCAGGATGTACTATGCCGTCCTGGTGGCGGGAGGGCTTTGAAGCTACAGGGCATACAGGTACGCCCCGCTGTATTCAATGGACCGCCCCTGCCCCTCTCTGCAGCCTGTGTGCGCCGTACGTCATTGGCTGCACGGAGACGGCCTGAACTCCGGTCATCCCTCTGCAGCCAATAATGCGTGCCACAATCTGCGGCTCGTGGCGGCACCTGTCGGCGTTAAGCCACCCACAACAGGCGACATCTTAGTTAAATTTTAAGTGGCTCAACAGAAGGCCTGAATACTTCAAGTTTTTCACTTTACTAAATTTGCAGTGTACTCAAAAATCAGGCTATTCCTTTGTCATCGTTCAAAGGGACAAATGTGGAGGATTGTTACAGTTTTAGTAAAACGTGATAACCTCTTAACATGCAGCATGCAGGTCTATTCAAAGAAAGGTGAAAATCAGGAGAACTGTCAGGAGAAGAGAACAATCTAGACCAAATAGCCGATTTGGAAAGTGAGATAAATGGGAGAATTTTTCTGGTTTGGCTATTTTGACCTAGAATTTTCACTTCTCCAAAAGTTCTCCAGAGTTTCACCTTTCTTTGAATAGACCTGTTATTGTTCTCCTGGTTGGAAGAGAAGTTTCAAATAATTTCTTTCTTTTCATATTCCGACAATTGAGGCAGTTCTTGCAGCAGTGGAAGCACTTGCTTGCATTGAGTGTGCCACTGGTTCCATTCTTCCCAAAAAAAATATTTATTTTTTCTTACAAGATTTCAAGGCAATTACTTGAACCGAACACTTTCTTTTTTCTATTATTTAATTGTACGTCACATCTGCAGCAAAATAATTAAGGGATGAGACGAATTGCATAAAAAAGACCCCCTTCCCCATTAGCAACGACAACACAGGATTTACGCTACCAGTGCATTCACGCACAGCTCCAATTCCATGTGATGGAAGGAACATAGTAGCAAGACCTCAGCGCCAACTTCCGAAGGACTTTCCCCCAAATGGATGTTATTGAGAGATGCTTTGTTTCAAGAAAGATCTGTAATCACTGATTGATAAAGGTCATACAGAGGCAAAACACGGTCTCTTTGAATATTTAATACATACTGGTTTTAAATTTTGTTTGATTTACTTATTTTTTTTATACATGTATATTTTTCTTTTCAAACTCCATGGCAAGGGTCAACAACCTTGGCCTTCCAGATGTTTTGGAACTACGCCTCCTATGATGCTGAGCCACCGATTAGCCTGGCTGAGCTTCAGGGATGATGTAGTTCCAAAACATCTGGAGGACCAAGGTTGCTGAGCCCCGCTTTACGAAGTCCATCACCGTTCTTTGGAAAATATTTTCTTTCTTCCCTACCATTGTGTGGACCAGGGAGACTGACAACATACATCAATAACCAGGGATATCGGTAACTGATGGCCTGGCACTACCAGAAGTGCTGTAGGCACAATTCAAGGAGCCATAAAACATAAGTAGGTCAATATGGATCAAGCTCTCCACCATATTATTAGTTGTACTGCCCTATGAATTTCTTCTTGGTTGTTTTCCCTACCTAGAGAAGCTTCTAAGAATACTGATGAAGTGGGGAGAGGTCACGCCAAAGGACATCAGGCGATGCACCCTGAGCCAACGCACACACATTCATTAATCAGTGCTATTCCAAGAGGTAAGGGACATCATGGTGTGATTTTAATGTTTTAATTGTAAACATATGCCATACCAGAGGGACACTGCCCACAAGAAGAATTGAATTTATATTCTGCATTTTTGTTACCACCAGGTGGCTTTGAGCTCATTGTGGTTTGATCTTGAATTTGCAGTTAGATGAAAAAGACACTCTAGGAAGACGAACCAAATTAAGAAATGTTTAAAGTGAAATAAAAATACGTTACTGTTCAGCAAAATTAATCAGTCACACTCAACTCTAGCGCTCTGTAGAAAGACTGTACAACTAATATGCCTGCAATTCAATGTAGCCTTCCCCAAGTCCAGAGTGAAGAATTTGCTGACAAACAGTCCTCCCTGTTTTCGTCGAGTACAAAACATGGAAATACTATGCCTCTACCGCATAGAAAGAGTTTCATTTTTAAGGTAATGTACAAATAACCATGGATAAACTTGAAATGTAGGTATAAGGTCTTAAATAGCTTTACGGTGCATAACTGATCTAGGGTCCTATTCCAAAGTGCTAACTTCACCAGAGCTGTTGCAAAGGTCTTAATCGGCAGAGACTTTAATGCTGTCTGTCAGGTTCCGGCTGCCATCTTGCAGACCCCCAGACCTCTCGGACTCACCCGGGTCCCGAGGACATCCTCCGGAACGAGAGGGGGTTGAGAGGCGGCTCCCCCGACCCGAGTGCGCGGGCTGCAGGGTCTGGACGCCGGCCACGGGGTCCTCCGTCCGTCCAAGATGGCGCAGGTTCCTCGAGTGGTCGGCGTCTGGGCGGGTCTGCGTGTGTGCGGCGGATCGGCTGGGGGCGTGGCTTCAACCTCAGACACCGGGGGAGAGCCCAAGGTGATCCCCAGAGTCTCCCCTCGCAGCTCCAATCAGAGGAGGGAGAGACTAGAGAGGTGGGGTGATGGGTGGGCGGAGCTAACTCCTGACTCCTCCATAAAACTCCTGAGTACCAGAGGCAAGACGCTCATTGATTTTGTGGTACCTCTGCTACAAGAGCTCTCCCTGTTGTTTCCCTAACTATCCTAATATCCCTATCTGATTGACCTTCCCGTTGCCAACCTCAGCTTTCTCACGACCACGATTCTTGCCGCCTGACTTGACCTCGGAACGCCTAGACCTTTCTTCAGCCTAAAGCCTTGTGTATATTTGTCCTCGCCATCCTCCTCTCCGCATCCTGGGTTCCACTTCCAGAATCCTTACATAATCAATGAGCCTCATCATGGAATCCGCGGAGTTGGCCGAGGCCTTGACCACCCTAACCCGTCAGATGGGGACGCTGACACAATCGCTACAAGAAGTACAGTCTACCCAGGCACAGTTCCAATCACAGTTACATGATCTCCAAGCTGGAAGACCTGGTCCTTCTCCACCTCTTCCCTGGTCGTTTTTTGCCTCGTCAGTGCCCCCTGGAGGTGAAGCCCCTACCCCAGAACCGGAGGTCTCAATGCCCGAACGCTTCAACGGAGACCGCAAACAATTCCAGGACTTCATAACGAGCTGCCTCCTGTATTTCTCGCTTAAACCCCGTACATACACCAACGATCATGTAAAGATTCAGATGGTGATCACCTTACTGACAGGAGAAGCACGCACTTGGGCCCATACCCTGATCCATGCCCAAGATCCCACTTTGAACTCTTGGCTATCATTCTTGGCCTCTATGGAGACGATGTTCGGAGACCCATTCAAGATAGATACCGCTCAAACGGCTATCCGAGCCTTAAGACAAGGGAGACACCCTGTCGAGGAGTATGTTACATCCTTTCGAAAATACGCTCTAGACACAGCTTGGAATGAAGCCGCCCTAGTGGACCAATTCCGAAGGGGACTGGCGGATCACATCAAGGACGAGATAGCCAGAGGAGAACGTCCTCGAATCCTCGAGGAGATCATTCTTCTGTCCATTTCTGTTCTCGTCGATCGCCGGTGGCGTGAACGCCAACAAGAGAAAAACACCAATCCGTATCCTTCTCTACTCCCCCAGACAAGGCGAATGGGGTCTAACACTCCACGTCCGCTGGCTCTACCTCCCGTCTCCTCGTCACCACTGGCATCTTCAGAAGAACCTATGCAGGTGGGGTTGATACGAGGACATTTACCCCCTGCGGAATTAGAGAGGCGTAGAAAAGAAAACCGCTGCCTTTATTGTGGTGGTCTAGGCCACGTTGCCAGAACCTGCCCAGAAAAGATCCGACCACGAGGTAAGCCTCTATGCCATGTAAAAATAACAAGGTCTCCCTCTGAATCTGCACATCTTCTATCCTTTGAAATTGTCTTACAGTGGGAAGACAAGAAGATCCCCCTCCGCGCAATGATTGATTCTGGAGCCAGCAACTGTATCATTGATTCCTCTCTTGCTCACTGTATGTGTGTTCCTGTGCACAATAAAGAATACCCCATAAAGACACAGGTTGTGGATGGATCTTCTTTGAGTTCTGGGGTAGTCACCCACGAGACGCTACCTATTAAGGTTTGGGCGGGGCCTCGTCACCAGGAGACCCTCTCCTTTGACCTCATCCCTTCTCCAATGTTCCCGGTGATACTAGGTATACCTTGGCTGAGACAACATGACCCGATGATACAATGGTCTACGGGACTAATCTCCTTTCCATCTCCTTACTGCAACCAGAAGTGTCTGAAATCCCCTCCTACGTTATCCGTTAATACAGTTCTAGACACGAATATGAGAAAGACCAGAGTACAGATACCCACATGTTATCAGGAATAAAAAGATGTATTTGATGAGATAGGAGTGGAAACTCTTCCCCCACATCGCAAATATGACTGTCCCATAGACCTCCTTCCCGGGGCAGTTATACCCTTCGGACGCATCTATCCTCTCTCCACCCCTGAACTTGAAGTACTCAAAACCTACATAAAAGAAAATTTACAGAAAGGCTTCATACGCCCATCAACTTCTCCGGCAGGGGCAGGGATATTCTTCATAGGGAAGAAGGACGGAGGGCTCCGTCCGTGCGTAGATTTTCGTGAACTAAACCACATCACTATCAAAAATCGATATCCGTTACCGCTTATTCCAGAACTCATGGAACGTCTTCAAACAGCCACCGTATTCTCCAAGATCGATTTAAGAGGAGCCTACAACCTCGTTCGTATCCGTGAAGGAGACGAGTGGAAGACAGCGTTCCGCACTCGTTATGGCACTTCGAGTATGTAGTAATGCCCTATGGGCTTTGCAATGCTCCTGGAACTTTTCAACATCTGGTGAACGATGTCTTCAGAGACCTCTTGGATCGTTTTGTGATAATATATCTAGACGACATTCTGATATATTCCCCTACACTGGAGGAACATCAGAGGAATGTGAAAGAGGTCCTTTCCCGTCTTCGCAACCACCAGCTGTATGCCAAACTGGACAAATGTTCCTTCAACCAATCCCGAATTTCTTTTCTAGGATACATCCTTTCTCCCGGCAAACTCGAGATGGACCCCGAAAAAATAGCTGCCATACACTCCTGGCCTACCCCCACAAACAAAAAAGAGGTCCAGAGATTTCTAGGATTCTCGAATTTCTATAGAAAATTTATTAGAAACTTCTCCCACATAGTCCAACCCCTTACCAAACTTACAAAAGACCATGAGAAATTCAGGTGGGCCGAAGACACTCAAAAAGCCTTTCTCAAACTGAAGGATCTATTTACCAGTGCTCCGATCCTAGAACAACCCGATCCTAACCATCCATACTTTCTCGAAGTAGATGCCTCAGAAAATGCCACCGGGGCCATCCTATCCCAAAGGAATCTTACCAGTGGCAATCTGCACCCTATAGCCTTTTATTCAAAACGTCTGAATCCCGCGGAGACAAGATACGACGTTGGAGACAAGGAGTTGCTAGCGATTAAACGCGGATTCGACGAATGGAGACATCTCCTGGAGGGATCCCTTTATCCCATTACAGTGTACACCGACCACCAAAATCTCGAACATATAAAAACGGCCAAACGTCTAAGACCTCGACAAGCCAGGTGGGCTTTATTTTTCACAAGATTCAACTTCCACATCACATACAGGCCTGGTAGTAGAAATGGGAAAGCTGACGCCTTATCCAGGTGCTATTCAGTAGACTCCACGATAGAGACATCCCCTCCTACGATCCTACAGCAAAAACACTTCACAACGGTCCAGTCAACCCTCCTTTCCCGACTCAAAAAGGATTCTAAGGACCAATCTTCTAACAAACAGTGTCTTTGGATGTACTGAAGAATGTCCATGACTCACCTCTGGCAGGACACGGAGGTATACGAAAGACACTCCACAGAGCTCGCCAATTGTACCAGTGGCCGTCCCTGAAAAAAGATGTCACAGATTATATCCGTTCCTGCCCAGAATGTAACAGGATGAAGTTGCCTAAATGCAAACCGGTTGGTCTTTTACAGCCTCTACCCACCGCTTCAACACCATGGAGAGATCTGTCAATAGATTTCATGGTAGACCTTCCGCCCTCTCAAGGAAATACGGCCATTATGGTCGTTGTCGACCGATTCTCAAAGATGGCACACTTTCTCCCGATACCGGGTCTGCCCACAGCCAGTGAAACTGCATCGCTGTTCCTCAAAGAAATAGTACGTCTGCATGGTGTCCCTTCTTCCATAGTCTCGGACAGAGGGGTCCAATTCACCTCTAAGGTATGGTCTGCCTTTTGTCAAACACTTAACATAAAGATCCACCTTTCATCGTCCCACCATCCACAAACCAATGGCCAAACCGAAAGGGTGAACCAACAATTAGAACAGTACCTGAGATGCTATTCGAGTTATCAGCAGGATAATTGGAGCAACCTGCTCCCCACCGCAGAGTTTGCATATAATTCGCAGACCCATGATTCTATCCGCAACACCCCGTTCTTCGTTAACTACGGGTTTCATCCCTCTACGCTTCCAGATCCGTCAACTCCAAGTTCCGTCCCTGAGGTTGATAAGCGACTACGACACCTGCAAGATTGTCGTCAACAACTTCTTGTGGCATTAAAAGATGCACAACAACGACAAAAACATTACGCCGATAGACTACGAAGCCCAGCCCCGGTCTATAAAGAGGGGGATCAGGCCTGGCTATCCACTAGACATCTACGTCTGACTTGTCCAACAAAAAAACTGGGCCCCAGGTTCTTAGGTCCGTTCCCCATTCTATCAGTACTATCCCCTGTTTGTATTCGTCTCCAGCTACCCCCCTCAATGAAAATACATCCGATATTCCATGTCTCCCTCCTGAAACCATATGTCCCAGATCGATACGTGCAGAGACGCGTGACGCCTCCACCTCCAGTTATGGTAGATAACACTGAAGAATTCGAAGTAGAGGCCATCTTGGACGCTAGATGGCATCGTAGACGGCTTGAGTACCTGGTCCACTGGAGGGGATATGGCCCTGAGGAGCGGTCTTGGGAGCCGGTACGCCTGATTCATGCCCCTCGATTGGTTTCCGCCTTTCATAGGCGTTATCCGGGTAAGCCGGCTCCGAGGCGCCCCCGGAGGTCGCGCCTTCAAGGGGGGGTCCTGTCAGGTTCCGGCCGCCATCTTGCAGACCCCCAGACCTCTCGGACTCACCCGGGTCCCGAGGACATCCTCCGGAACGAGAGGGAGTTGAGAGGCGGCTCCCCCGACCCGAGTGCGCGGGCTGCAGGGTCTGGACGCCGGCCACGGGGTCCTCCGTCCGTCCAAGATGGCGCAGGTTCCTCGAGTGGTCGGCGTCTGGGCGGGTCTGCGTGTGTGCGGCGGATCGGCTGGGGGCGTGGCTTCAACCTCAGACGCCGGGGGAGAGCCCAAGGTGATCCCCAGAGTCTCCCCTCGCAGCTCCAATCAGAGGAGGGAGAGACTAGAGAGGTGGGGTGATGGGTGGGCGGAGCTAACTCCTGACTCCTCCATAAAACTCCTGAGTACCAGAGGCAAGACGCTCATTGATTTTGTGGTACCTCTGCTACAAGAGCTCTCCCTGTTGTTTCCCTAACTATCCTAATATCCCTATCTGATTGACCTTCCCGTTGCCAACCTCAGCTTTCTCACGACCACGATTCTTGCCGCCTGACTTGACCTCGGAACGCCTAGACCTTTCTTCAGCCTAAAGCCTTGTGTATATTTGTCCTCGCCATCCTCCTCTCCGCATCCTGGGTTCCACTTCCAGAATCCTTACACTGTCCTTTATCCTACTATTGATAGGTCCCACTCTGATCCTGTATCCGAGCCCCATGCGGGGACGCATGAAGACCAGCAGCTTAGTATGTTTCTTGCCAAACAGGCCTTAGTGGACATGTGGCTTCTGTTTCACCCATCCACAAAGGATTTCACCTTCAAATCTAATCTCCACCAGTCCTACTCCCGCATTGACCACATATTTGTGACTCCGACGCTCTTGCAATGGGTCTGGTCCACCTCCATAGGGGTGACTAGTTGGTCGGATCACGCAGAGGTGTTCCTGGGGTTTCTTTCCTCTGGTCACTCTCCAGCTTGGAACTGGCGGTTGAGTCCTGATACTTTGAGGGACCCAACTCTGGTGGCTGCACTGAAGCAAGACTTGAATGAATACTTTGCTCTTAACCAGACTGCGGGATGTCGATTGCCACTCTGTGGGTGGCCCATAAGGCTGTGATGCCCGGAGCCATAATCCATCAGGTATCCCTCTGCAAAAAACTTAAATTGGGGCGGGTAGTTGACCTGCAGCACGATCTTAAGACAGCAAAGTGGGAACATAAAGCGACATCCTCTGCGACTGCGTTTGCCCGTTTGCATCCACTCAGGTTCAATCTCAATAAACTGCTGTTTGAGGATGTCGCCCACTCCATGGTCTGGTCTAAACGTCGATTTTTATGAGTCCTTTAATAAGATGTACACGTTGCTGGGCAGGCAGATTAACCCTAGGCCCCAGGTCCCGTGTGACATCCCTTCAGACTCCTGATGGCTGTCTACTTAATGCTCCTGTAGAAATTAAAAAGGCTTTTACTACCTTTTACTCCTGGCTTTATAATCATTCCCCATACCACACCAGCTCTAACTCCTTCCTTGACACATGCGTCTTCCGCGACTCACTGCCTCTCAGCGCACTGGACTGGATTCAGCGTTTACCTTGGACGAGGCAGTGAGTGCCATCTCTTCATTGAAGCCCGAAAAGGCCCGGGGCCGTGATGGCTTCACCGCCCAATATTACAAGACTTATCTCCCCACATTTGGTCGTCACTTGCTATCCCTATTTAATGCGGTTAGGGAGGGTGCCTCCTTTCCAGGAGACTCCTTGTCCGCCTCAGACACGGCCTTACCTAAACTGGGTAAGAATGCTCTTCACCCTTCCGGTTATAGACCCATTTCTCTTATGAATCTTGATGTTAAAATATATGTCAAGGTCTTGGCTGCCAGCCTGAACCCAGTTCTCCCTTATATAGTCCATATACCAGGTGAGTTTTATTCCCGGTTGGCAGGCCTATGAGAACACCCGACGGGCTGTGGTGATGGAGTGGCATATGGAACAAAGTAGGACACCTTCTCTGCTCCTGTCCCTGAAGGCGTTCAACCGTATCGAGTGGCCCTACCTCCCACGCTCTTTTTTTACTGCGGTTTGTGCGCTTTATGATGTACCTGAGGCTGATGTCCTGATCCCTGGGTCCCCCCTTCGTCCTTTTTTCAATTGGGAATGGGCCTAGACAGGGTTGTCCCTTATCTCCCCCTATTGTTCGCCCTCTCCCTGGAGCCTCTGTTGATTGCTATATGTTGCTCCCTCGACATTGCTGGCATCTCCCTTCGGGGAGACCAGTATAAAGTTTCTGCATTCGCTGACGAAGTCCTCCTGACCTTGACTGAGCATGAGACCTCACTAGATGCATTGAGACTCCTTTTTTCCCTTTTTTGGAGATAGCCAGCTATAAAATTAACATGTATAAGTCCATGATTTTGCCTTTTCACCTACCTCGGGCCCAGCTAGACAACCTCTCCTCTCTCTTCGGTTTCAGGGTGATCTCCTCTTCCATCCCCTACTTGAGTATTAAATTGCATGTTGTTCACGCTGAGCTCTATAAAGTGAATTACGCACTAATGTTCTCACAGCTTCGACAGGACCTGGAGGCCTGGGATAAGGATTAGATTTCTTGGTTGGGAGGAATACATTGTATCAAAATGAAACTCTTGCCTCATCTCTGTTCCATACCTGTTCCATGCTCTCCCGGTTGACCCGATTGACCTTTGTTTTATGCAGAGTAATATTGATGCTTTTATATGGTGCAATGGCAGGTGCCGAATTGCTAGAAACACCTCGTATTGCTCCAGGGACTCTGGGGGCCTAGGACTGCCTCACCTCCTATGCTATTATCAGGCCACACAATTAGCGCAGGTGGTGGCTCTCCATTCTCCCCGGCTTCGAGACGTTGGGTAGACTTTGAACCCGCTTTGCTATGGTTGGATGACCTAAGGTACAGGTTGTGGCTGCCACAACCCGATCGCCCACCCCGTCCACCGACTGTCCCGCTATTTTGAATACCATTGCCTTGTAAGATAGACTCTCCCTCAAAAAGCTTATGCGCAATGATGTTTCCCCTCTGCTGCCTGTCTGGCGGAATAAGTGTTTCTCTCCGGGTATATGCCCGTCTCCTTTTTCCACCCTCAGAGGCTGCAACCACTCCCGTATTCGGGATCTGTATGATGGAGGGGATGTTGTTCCATTCGATTCTCTGGCCTCGACATCCACATTGTCAACTCAGGACTTTTTCAGGTACCAGCAGCTGCGTCACTTTGCAACCAGCAATGAAACTAGGTCCAGGGTGACGGCTCGTCCTGCTTTCTTTAAACGACTGTGTCTGGATGGGACTTACCCACGGGGTTTGATCTCCCTTCTCTACACTCACCTGTCAAGCACAATGGCTTCAGTTGCTCTTGGATATATTTCAGCTTGGGAGAGTGATCTAGGTTACACAATTGATGCGGACGATTGGCAAGATATTTGGGACGCCACACGTAAAGGTGTCCATTTGTACCACCCTTCAAGAGCAAGTGATCAAGACACTCATAAGATGGTGTACCACCCCGGCACATTTACGCCGTGTGGGCCCCTCCATCCCCAACCTGTGTTGGAGACTGTGGGGCTCACAGAACATTTGCTCAATATGTAGTGGAACTGTCCCAGAGATCGATATTAGGAGGACTCGGTGCCCTGTTGAGCCATGTCTTCGGGACTGACATACATTTGCATTTGTGGGCTTACCTCTTTGCTAAACCTGTGCCTGGCCTGACGGTGCATCAAAACCGCTGACAGTCTAAACATCTACTGGCCGCCAGGAAGGCTATTGCGAAGATGTGGTGCTCCACCTCTCTACCGCCTCAGTCCCGCTTCGGATTGTTGATCATATATCCGGCTCAACGCAATAGACGCATAACACTTCCTTCTTTCTAAAAGGCATTTCAGCCTCAGTCAGTTTGGTAGCTCCTAACTAAATGTTCTGGGGTTTCTGGGACTCCTGAAACCTTAAAACGAGAGGATAACTCAACTGGGGGAAGGTTAGGTTTCTCTTTGGTGCATGCCTATACCTCAATCTTTCATCTATAAAAGAAAAGTATGTGATGAGGTTTTCTAGGTCCTCTGGGAATTCTCGGGCAGCTACTTCATCTTGAATTCCATCTGATAACTCTTCTGTTAAAATATTGCTACAAGGGAAACATTACGCCATCTCAATTCAGACGCAATAGATCATAATTCAAGAGCATACTCTCCTAGAGACCTTCTCCCAGGTGGGTCAAACAAAGAGTGAAAGCAGCAAAAAAGGCAATGCATTCTAAATTGCATTAGCCCCGATAATGCTTTCCTAAGAGATGATTAATGATAAATTCTACTTAGGCTCTATCTGTAGGATAGTAATAAGGGGTTAGATCAAAATGTATACTAATGTGATTAAGAAACACCTTACAACGGGACAGAATCCCCATCATATCTCCTAGGAGGGGTGAAAGTAAAGGAAGGGTTTAAATGAGTACCAGATTCTGAGGTAGAACTAGCAAATAGAAAAAGCACAAGATTGCATGTCAAATGGTAGGTTAGCTGTTCTGTTCAGCAATGTCTGTAATACTTGAGCAAATTGGTCAAATCGTGCTCTTAACAGGACTCTACTGTTATCATTTGCTGGATTAAGTAAAACAAGCCTCTAGATTTTATTATTCTGTCAGGACAGAACAATATCAACATGCAGAACAAAAGTCTGTAATCCTTGAAATGGATGGACTGTGTAAAGCTGAAACCAGGTTGGAAAACCCTAAGACACAGAGTAAGAACCTAACACTGGTCCTTAATATGGCCAGGTTCTAACGAGGTACCAAGGTGAGGTGATAAAGAACATATCTGGTCAGAATAAGAAGTTTAACATTTACAGAATTTGCCATATCGATTAAAATTAAAAAGTAATCCCTGCAAAAAAAATGAATAAACCAAACCAAATAACTCTGTGTTACCCTGCATATGGGGGAAATATGACATCAAAAATACAAATTCCGCGAACAAAGCACCATGAAAACAAAGACATGAGTATAGAAATATCAAAATTGCTTAAGTTAAAACAATGGGCTCTATTCCAAATCTAGTACAAACTTTCCAGACTCATTGGGCTCTATTCCATTGTTGTCGGTAAGATAACTACAAGAGATGTTACACATAACATCTCCTAGTTATCTTACCACCAGGAATCGCTATTCCACTCTTACTGCAAACTTGGCTTGCGGCTCGGGTGTAGCGATTCCCTACATGAGGTTACTGTAAATTAAGATCTCCTATACTTCGTATAGGAGATGTCAATTTGCACCTCCGAATAGAAGCATAAGGTATTCCAACGTAGCTTGTGCTTCAAGTCATGAGACAGTATTTCTCACTGTAATACCGTCTCCTCAAAGCTGGTGTTAAGTGATTTTGCATTTGCACCCCCAAAAAATCCCATACTCCCCTCTCATTCTGCAGTGGAGGGCAGAGTGGAGGGCAGAGCTTCCTCTTGCCGGGAACAGAGTGAGACTGGGAACAAATAGTTCCTAGTCTCTGTCCGTGATTCCTCAGCGGTGTGGCGCGATCTTGCAAGAGTGAGCTCGTGGCCGGGACGCACAGGGCTCCATGGAGTCCTATGGACTCCAGCAGTCAATACTAGCAACAGCATGCAGCTTTTCTTACTTACCGTCTCCATTTTAGCAACAACTATGTTAGGGCCCATTATGGAGTTGCAAAGTTTACAACAACTCTGGTTATGTTTACACCACGGTTGGAATTGAATAACACATGCATTTCATTACAAATCGTAAATTGGATGACTATTTCATGATTCGGAAATTTAGAAGCATCCAAAAAATCGAATCGCAATAGGAACAAATTTCAACTAATCCAAAAAAAATGGTGACGGAAACAATGAATCGATTCAGATTAATTTGTTTCATTCGAATGGCATGATGTGATATTAGAGAGAGACATCTGACTGCACAAAGTAAAGACTTTTTTTTAAGGAGAGTCAGGGATCCTGACAATTGTCAGTTAGGGAGCTCTTGGTTTCACCTCTATGTTTAAAGGAACACTCTAGGCTAAAAATCCCCCCCCTTTTTTTAAATTATATTAAACCTATTGCCCTACCTAATTATGCAGTATTTTTTTTTTTTTAATGTAATACTTACCCTAAAACCCACTTGTTTCCAACGGCGTTTTTTTTTTATACTCACATCCCTCCTCTTCCTCTCCCGTCCTGAAAATCTTCAACTTGGCTAATGGTTTACGTGAGAAGCGCACATGCGCGCCTCTCACGTAAACCAGCCAATCAGCAGGCTTCCTCCCGTCTCCATCTTCTTTGATTAGTGTTGCGCGCAAGAGAATGCGCACAACGCTAATCTCAGCCGCTGCCACCAGCTACTGCAGCGAGTTGGAGACGTCATCGCGCTGAAAGCCCAATGACGTCTCCTACTCGGCAATAGTTGGCAGAAGCGGGAAATACGAATCCCGCTCTGCTGACTGACAGCTGGAAGGGCGGAGTAAAGTCCTCTGCGTCTCTCAGCTGTTTCAGCCGATCGGCTGAGCGGAGGGGGCAGCGGAGGAAAAGGGCATACTCTAGACATCATGACCACCTAAAAAAGCTTAGGTGGTTATGTTGCCTAGAGTATCCCTTTAACAGAATGATGGATGAAATGAAATTATACAAGGGTATCGTTTGGACATTGTTGAAGACTGTTGAAAAGTTCTCAGTAAAAGAGTATGTCTCCTTACTCCCATTGCTCTTTGGGTAGTAATTAAATTTGTATGTGGTCAACTAAGTGGACATATGGCCTTGAATATATCCCCCTAGCTGACGGACATCTACTCTTTTCTCCTGCTGTTTGGTTTGGAAAGGGGTATTCAGCTGTGCTAACATGGTAGCAAGGTCACCTTCTGGAGGATACTTTTGTAAAATATGTTTCTCACATCAATTGCGTATGAAGTGGTATCTGTCTCTTGGGAGCATGCTACTGGAGGGATCTGTGAATCAATTGGTCGTTGCTGTCTTGGATGGTAGAACATCTGAAGTGTCAGACTGCAATGAAGAGAAAAACTATGGGAGGGTTGATGGTTTCACCATCTGAGAATTGACCACATGGGTCCCATAGGTAGTATGTCTTTCCTAGTTCGCCATACTTAGCGTTTGTCCTCGATAAAAATATTTTTTCAGTCCTGAGTGCCTGGAGCTCTGAAATCACATTGCTGTACTTGTCAGCAGTGAAGTCATGCCACTCAAACTCTTAGTACATTACTTCAGACCCCACCAAGTTTCAGGATTATTCTAGATAAACCTATTTTGTCCAAATTCTAAAATGTGACGTTGGCTTTTATGTTGTATATAAATTTGTCAGTGCTCTGATTATGCATTTGTTAGGTCATTTGGCCCAGTACTTTCTCTGCCACCTCACAAACACTGCTTAGATTAAAGACCTGATTATTTCAGAAAATTGTTCAACATTGATAAACGTCCCCGTGCAATTATCTCTGGACATCTGTGATGTGCTAAATATGGGACTTCAAGTAAAACAATTCCACCATCTGTAGATGGTACAAAATAGTGAAGCTAGATTACTAACTAATCAGACAAAATTATGTCCCATGACACCCGTCATCTGCCTTTAATATGCAAATACACTACATTGCTGACATGTTGAGTTTTAGAGCTCTAAATACCTTTATTAATATACTCAATTTTGCTGCATTCATGCAAGGAATCGATCACAACTGAAAGTACCATGATCATATTTGATAAGAGTTTTGTGCATTTGCTTGGTGCAAGCTCTGCAAACTCTTGCTTTAACCCCTTTAATACTAAGCGATTTTTGTAGATTTCTTTTTACCCGAAGAGTTATTTGAAACACAAGATGCAGAGGTAACAATTAAATATAGGGTAAAATAGGAAATTTGCACTGAAATTGTTGTTCTGAGATAGTTGAGAAGGTAAAATAAAGTAAATTTGCAAATTTTTCATGTATTATCATTTACATAAATATTGTTGGAATGAAAGGTTCTAAACTCAAGATAGCGTCCCTTATCTTGCACAATTTCACATGGGGTCTGCATTATCAGCATACAGGCAGAAATTGCCTTTGTGTCAAATACAGTAACTGCAATACAAATAAATAATAAAACGGCGAGATCTCCTGCTTACGGGGGTTTGTAGTGATCAATTCAACATGAGATTAATAGCAATGCAGCTTCCAAAAAAATATCAATAGAATCTAAAAAGAATGTCTGTATATGATATAATGCCTGTATATGGAGATTACAGTAATACCTTGTATCTTATGTACAGGGATTTTCATTCATTAGAGGAAGGACCACGACATTGTGGCATCAAATTAAATTTCAGACCAGACTTTCCCATGCAGCTGCTGTGGCCCGATCTGCCTGTCCCGCATTGGCCTAGTCAGCCACCAGCGAGGATGCAGCAGACGTGGGCGGCCCACTTCCTAATCTTCGTATGCAAAGTCAAGCCAGAGAGAGCTAACGCCTGAATCATATCTCTGTACAGCAGTGAGTGACTCCATAGTTCTCACTGTATTCGGCCTTCTCCCTAGCTTTTGTAATGCAGCAGAAAAGTGAGCTTTTTTGTTTATTTTGTTGTTTGTGGCTGCTAGTTACAGCTTGTTTTATCACGCTCCATCTGAAAAGGGATAAAACAGTGGATTTTGTTTCACCACAGGGGGCATATTAATCCTGCCTTAAAAAGGTGTGATCAGCTAATTTCTGATGATTCTTTTCAGTGTATTACAATGCAAAATAGAGTTAACTTGTTTTTGGGAGTGAAAGGGTTAAGTGGAAATTGTTGGGGGGGGCAAAAACATCACATACATGTTTTTTTTCCCCTACAAACTTATAAATAATCATTAGCTACAATTACCTTTAATGTGAGCAGTTAATATGAAACAAAACATGAATAAATAATATATAAATTCATATTCATGCACACCTGTGCAAATCATTTGATAACTGCAAACTTTGTTTACTGGAAGCCAAAAATGTTATTTATATTTCGTCAGGAAAGCAAGCTTCTAAGTTTCTGAAATTGGTTACATCAGCTTTTATTACAACAGTAACCAGATGCCCAGGACTTCATTATTAAAGCTGGGGAAATTAGCAAAAGCTTCCGTTATGGTTTTTTTGGTTTTTTTTTGTGATTGTGTCACATTCATCTTATGTAATATTAAGTACAAAAACATGAAGGCAAGTAATTAGTACATGATTTTGTATAACATCTTTATCAAGTATAAAACAGTTACAGTATAAAATAATTACTTGTAAACGTTCACAAAATGTGGGTTTTCTGTCAGCAGATAAACTGATGCTGAGCACTTCAATATTCAATTTTGTAGAGTGGTGTTTAGCGTCTACATGCCATTTTGGCAATAAGGGGTTAAGCTGTCTGTGTTGGGGAGCCTCCTCCTACTGCAGCAGTGGCAGCAGAGATCTTTCTCCTTTGGCTACAAGTAAAGGAGGGGCAGAAGAGGAAGAGAGGGGACCTGAGGTCAGCAAGGAAGCAAAACCAACAGGAATATAAATATTATGATACTGAATTCCAGAGAGAGCGAGAGACAGCAAGAGAACGAGCAGGAGATAAGAGTAGAATAGAGAAAGAGGCATGGTCAAAAGATGTAGGAAGACAAAAGGGAAATGGACTGACGGATAAAAGGGAGAAGAGCAAAGAGAACAGGAAATTAGTAGTAAATCAAAAAAAGAAAGATGGAAGGAAAATAAACACTATACCTGATGTGAATGAAAAATATACAGTCTGTAATTTATCTTTTATAAACTGTAAATACCTTGGATTATTACAGTAAGAATATTTTTTTTTTGAGAAAGTATTTTACCAGGAAGGATACATTGAGATTTCTCTTGTTTTCAAGTATGTCCTGGGTGGCGAGTATGTTCCGTTAGGTGTCTTGCCCAAGGACACTTACTGGAGAGGTGCTTGTCGGGATCGAACCCATGTCTCCACAGGCTCTCTCCACGCAGAGCAGTGATGTTACCTCTACTCCACCCAGCCGGTACATTAACATACGAAATTATCTTGAGCCACAGACCATGCATCATAAAATCATGTGTGTTTCAGGGGACTGAAGTCATGTGCAAATCCGAAGAGAATTTGCCCATCCGTACCACATCACCAAAGAGGTTTGATGCATCACTGACATCACCTCTCCATGCTCCACAAACCCTCCATACTTCCTCAATATTTCCCAGGGGATGGAAGGAACGCAAACATTTCCTGTTTTTTTGATATCTTTATAAGATATTCTGTATAAATAGCAAATCCCCGAATGAGTCAGGTATGAGCTGATTGGTTTAGAAACCAATTTAAACCATGCAACCTTTAGAAGAGATAAGGGATGTTTTAGTACCAGACTAATGTGAGATCAACAGTTGCAATATAAAAACAATAATAATATAAATACCTTTTTAATTGGAGAATATATTTCACCACGTGTGACATTTACTTTTATGACTATTTACAATCCATGCTATGCGCATAAATTCTAACAACTATGTAATGTATATACTTCCTTCATTCAAACAGGGGCCTCGAATGATCCTGTGAAATGTCAATATATACATCCACACAAATGTATCCATAAATTCATATATCTCTCTCTGGTAAGATAGGTGTGAAAGCCTTCATTAATTAACATTGGATGGGTTAGGGTCTGAATTCTTGCATGACAAGAGAGGCTTACATTTGAGCCTTGCTTCACAAACTCCATTGCTGCCGCTGCTCAATTCAATACCAAGACTACCAGAAGAGCCAGTATTGTATTGTTATAATACCTGTGGTTCTCTATTTTAAAGCTGGTGAAAGTGTTATAATTAGCAGCGTTATCCTCAGTGTGATAGTTCCATCTAGGCAGATTTGGCGATGTTCACAAACATTTGAAAGTAATAGTCTAGTGATCGGTCCTCTCTAGCACAGACTTTGCAACTAGTTTATCATCAAACAAGAGTTTCAAGCATCGAGATGTATTTCAGCTGTATTCTGATTGGCTTAAAGTTTCAAATAGTCAATGAAAGTGCAGAATTTGAGCATTTATTTCTATTATACAGATGAATATAAGCAACCAGAAAAAAAAAGTCTGGCGACCAGCTCACAAACAGAACTGTACAGAAGAAAATAGATCATCCCTTGAGAAAAACAAAGGATCCTTACATTGAGAACAATAGAAACGAGGGAAAGAAAATTCAGGGAAAAAAAAACTTTGATAAAACCATTTTAGGGCCAAGGAGGAATGTCAGGCAATTTTTAGAGGCAGGTAGGTTTTACATATTTCTCTCTTAAAGCACATTTGGAAATTCTAATTAGTTTTGTCCTCCCTCTTCTGGATCTCCAGCAATGACAGGTACAAGAAATTAAGATGCTTCACTTGGATCTTTATCAACCTTCACTACTATGTAAATTGGTAGATTTCATAAATTTACATATATATTATAACTTGTCTAAAGTGGCCATATTTTAGACAAATTCTATTAAATAGTGAAGGCTATTAATGGCAGTATTGGTGTAACCGTTACAAGAAAAATGCCACAGCATTTTTTGAGTATTTATATACCAAGAAATGCCAGATGAGTGGAAAATATATAGATTAGACATCCTTTTTGCACAGAGGACAGATTTTGCTTATTTTTTGGGTATGTTTGGGTCAATTTCTCCTTTATCTGTTGGGGAAATACTGACTTTTGCTGACCTTTTTTTGTGTATTATAAAATTGTCTTGCCTTTACCCATTGTACCTTTGTACAGTGCCACAGAATGTGTTGGTGCTTAAGAAATAGAATACAAATAATGTTTATAAAGGTGTCGTTTGCATTTTAATGTAGAAGGCCCTTTATAACTATCAGGCCAGAGCCAGTTGGATATATAAAATGTAGTCAAACACAAATACAAAAAAAAGTGAAAATCAGGAGAACTGGCAGGACAAGAGAACAATCTACAGCAAATAGCTGATTTGGAAAGTGAGATAAATGGGAGAAGTTTTCTGGATTGGCTATTTTGACCTAGAGTTTTCAGTTCTACAGTCCTTCGTCCGAGTTTCACCTTTCTTTGAATAGACCTGAAAGTCATTTTAGAACATATCAAGGTCATGCAAAATAATACAAATACTAATTTAACAAACAGAGTGCACATTTGATCAAATGAATGTCAAAGATGTGAAAAAAAGATTGATTTATGCACCCTATCAAGGAACTTTAATCGTAAATGAGTGGTCTTGGCTATATAAAACTATTCTACAGCTATTTATTTTGTAACTAAAAGGGAAATAGCAGTCATGGGAAACATAAGACAATCGAAATTGTTTCCATTAACACAAGGTTTTGTTAACCCCTTCCAGGCTACATTCTATTTGTTTACAAAAAGAATATATCCTTTATAAGAAATAATACATTACAATCGTAAAAGCAAGTGAATAGACAAAGCGACGTTTCTGTATAGGAGTGTGTTCAGAAATGCTTGGAAGTGCTTCGCACAAAAATCAACTGTACTAAAGATGCCACTCGATAAAGGACTTTTTAGAATCGCAAGGGAAATCAATTTGGCACTAAAATGTCCAAAAAGAAGACTAGAGAATTTGAATAGCTTTATCTATGTCAGTGTACACGTCGCAGCAAGAAATCTGAAATTAATAAAACCCTTTAGGCTGGGGTCAGACGAGCGCAGTGCGAACGCGCGTGCAGGCGCACTTAATCACGGCCGTAGTAGCAGCAAGTGCCAGGCAATGACGGCCAATATACGAAGTACGGTCGCACAAAAGTCCGGCTGCGCAACGCAAGTGGAAAACGAACGCATTTTGTCGAGAACGTAAAACCGCTAGTACGGTTGTACAGAGTGCGCTGCGTCGCTAGAGGCGTGTGTGCGTGAATTGGAGACGTCAGACACTGCTAATGTCCGGCCAACATAACGTCCAGACGCAAAAAGAGTTTTATTGATGATCTGTACAAAATCACGGATGCAAATGCGCATCGTATGACCGCTATCGCGTACTCCGTGAAAAAATGCGTCCATTCGTTCGAACGCACTTTTTCACAGACAACGCGAAAATGCGTTCGTCTGACCCTAGCCTTACTGCTAAGAAAAGCTTACTGTTATTGTAGAACTCATCATTGCATAAGGCAGTGCTGTCAAACTCACGGCACCCCAGATGTTGATGCCTACAATTCCCAGTATTCGTTAAATGCAATAGATGGCCAGGGAATCATGGGAGTTGTAGTTCAGAAACTTCTGGGGACTGGAATTTGACAGCCCTGCCATAAGGACAGAAGTGCTGAAATGTCAATATAGCTTGTCAGCAATTCAATTTGAATGAATAACCTCCACAGAAATTATTTTATAATGAATTGAATCCAATTTTGATCTGTCACATAAGTTTTATATCACTTGTAGCCAACCATGTAACACAAAATCACCAGTGCTATTAATAGAATAACATTTCTTTACTTAATACCCCCCAAAATGGTAGACTGAATAATAAAACAACTGCATGCATAAAATGTAAATTAAACAGCCAGTCACAACTATTAAAAATCTATTTTAATACTCTCCATGCATCAAAACAAAAAAAAAATACCCATGTGCCCCAAAGACAACTAATAAATTCATTCTAATGTACGTTTTACTCCTCATTGGTGAGAGCGGTACTAGGGTTGTGTTCTTTCTTAACAGCTTTATGGGCCTAGGACCTGCTCCCTTCCCTGTGTACGGTCATGTAGAGTTATGTTTCCCAAACCTGTCCTCAGGACCCAATAACAGGCCAGGTTTTTCAGATATCTGAAGCACAGCACAGGTGATATGATTTGCAGCTCAGTAATTGCAGGATTCAGTCTGCATTTCCCCAAGGTGATCTGCAAAATCTGGCCTGGTTGAGGGTCCAGAGGACAGGTTTGGGAAACACTGATGTGGAGGAAGACCCCTGGCACTTTTGAAACCGATAGGTCTTCTAAACATCAGGTGGTTGAGAAAAAGTAGAAAAAGAGCAAGCAGGATGGCTGAGCAGGTGGCAGTAGCTGTGTGGGTTAATGCCCATCTGTGCTGCTTGGCAGAGGGCGGGCGACAGACGAGTCCCTCCCTCACACTGCCAGGAAGACGGGTGCCATCTGCTGCATGTCTCTGGGCACCAGGAGGAGGGAGAGCACTCTAACAAGGAAGAAAGAGAGATTATCCCCCATGAGCCATAATCTACTCAGTCTACTTGTAACTTCAAAGTATCACAAGCCTTCAGCACAACACCACAAACCCACGACCACTTCTTTACCATCTTTCATACTATGAAGCAGTGGCGTAACTAGAAACCTGAGGGCCCCGGTGCAAGAATCCATGAAGGGCCCCCCCAACCCCCCCAAAAAAAGATCCATATTTTTACCTTTTTTTTTTTCCTGCATTAATAAAAGATAGTATTTCCCTTCAGCTCACATGGATATATATATTGCCCCCAGCTCACATGGACATATATATTGGCCCCAGCTCACATGGACATATATTGCCCCCAGCTCACATGGACATTATTGCCCCAGCTCACATGGACATATATTGCCCCCAGACCACACATGGATATATTGCCCCCAGGCCACACATGGATATATTGCCCCAGCTCACACATGGATATTTTTGCCCCCAGCTCATGGAAATACTGCCCCAACACATGGATATACTGCCCCAACACATGGATACTGCCCCAGCACATGGATATTCTGCCCCAGCTCTGCCCCCCTTATGGATATACTGCCCCAGCTCTGCCCCCCAGCTCCTCATGGATATACTGCCCCAGCTCTGCCCCCCAGCTCTCATGGATATACTGCCCCAGCTCTGCCCCCCAGCTCATGGATATACTGCCCCAGCTCTCGCCCCCCCAGCTCATGGATATACTGCCCCAGCTCTGCCCCCAGCTCATGGATATACTGCCCCAGCTCTGCCCCCAGCTCATGGATATACTGCCCCAGCTCTGCCCCCCAGCTCATGGATATAATGCCCCAGCTCTGCCCCCCAGCTCATGGATATAGTGCCCCAGCTCTGCCCCCCAGCTCATGGATATAGTGCCCCAGCTCTGCCCCCAGCTCATGGATATACTGCCCCAGCTCTGCCCCCAGCTCATGGATATACTGCCCCAGCTCTGCCCCAGCTCATGGATATACTGCCCCAGCTCTGCCCCCAGCTCATGGATATACTGCCCCAGCTCTGCCCCCCAGCTCATGGATATACTGCCCCAGCTCTGCCCCCCAGCTCATGGATATACTGCCCCAGCTCTGCCCCCAGCTCATGGATATACTGCCCCAGCTCTGCCCCCCAGCTCATGGATATACTGCCCCAGCTCTGACCCAGCTCATGGATATACTGCCCCAGCTCTGCCCCCAACTCATGGATATACTGCCCCAGCTCTGCCCCCCAGCTCATGGATATACTGCCCCAGCTCTGCCCCCCAGCTCATGGATATATTGCCCCAGCTCTGGCCCCCCAGCTCATGGATATACTGCCCCAGCTCTGCCCCCCAGCTCATGGATATACTGCCCCAGCTCTGCCCCCCAGCTCATGGATATACTGCCCCAGCTCTGCCCCCAGCTCATGGATATACTGCCCCAGCTCTGCCCCCCAGCTCATGGATATACTGCCCCAGCTCTGCCCCCCAGCTCATGGATATACTGCCCCAGCTCTGGCCCCCCAGCTCATGGATATACTGCCCCAGCTCTGCCCCCCAGCTCATGGATATACTGCCCCAGCTCTGCCCCAGCTCATGGATATACTGCCCCAGCTCTGCCCCAGCTCATGGATATACTGCCCCAGCTCTGCCCCCCAGCTCATGGATATACTGCCCCAGCTCTTCTCCCTCAGCTCCTCATGGATATACTGTCCCCCAGCCCAGCTCTTACCTGCTGTGCTGGCCCCAGGCCCAGGGCAGGCTCCGCCGGCGTCTTCTCCTCCTTGGCGAGCGGCCGCTGGAAACATGCAGCTTGGCCGCTCGCCGGAAACCACCTGATCAGCGCGAGGTTTCGTGCGCTGGTCAGGTGGTTTCTCTCCCACGTGAGCGGCCAAGCTGCATGTCAGCGGCTGCTCGCGTAGGGAGAGGGACGGCCAGCACGCGGCTCCCAGATTCCGGCGCTGATTGACGGAATCTGGCGGGCGGCGCTGGGCCCCCCTCCAGTAGCGGAATGCCAGGGCCCGGTCGCAACTGCGACCGCTGCGACCCTGGTACTTCCGCCACTGCTATGAAGTCTATCTATACTCTTACACCAATCCAACTCTCACTTAAAAAGATATAAGGTAATACAATTTAAGACTGTCTTGTAGAAGAAAAAAAAACACAAAAAAGAAAGGAATCATATGATTTCCAAATGAGAGACACAAACTGAAAAGAAACAGACACAGAAATTTAATATACAGAGGGGGCAAGATAACAAGAGAAAACAGAATGAAGTGAGGCAGACCAAGAGATAAGGATTAAGGGGAAGTTGATGGAGAAACACATATTCAAAATAACCACACATTCGCACACTTTCCCCTCAGTGGGGACACAATGTTCCAGACCATGTTCCCCAGAGCACAAACCTTAAGGAGCCAGCAGGGCGGCTTAGAGAATAATGCTGATGCGAGAGCGAAAGAGAGAAATGCACACAGAATGGAAAGGAGGGAGACAAAGATAACACAGCAAGCCATAGAGAATGAAAGTAGAGCTGGAATACAAAAACACTGTTGATATTAACAAAAGAAAGGAAGGAGGGTGAAAGAAAAAAATATATATATATTAGCAGATTCACCACTTTCCGAAAAAAATAAAAACAAGTAAACCTAAAAAGAACAGCGATAAAGCAGCAGAGTGCTTGGAGACTGCACAGCATTTCAGACGCTCGCACAGAAGTCAAGGCTCTTGATGAAGATGTGCTTTATCATCGCTTTCTGCAGTGACCAGCTAAGGGATCTGAACATTCAGTGAAAATGCATAAACCTTTTTTGACTCTATTTATAAGAATCAGGTGACAGAGAATGTAAAGTAAAAAAGAAAACTAAAAACAAAACAAGGACTTGATTACTCAAAATGATTACAATGTGGCTCCTATGGAAGAGCTTTATTATGTAGGGCACATTGTTGCATCAGTGTGGGGAGATGTAGCATCGTACCCAATATAGTTCACCTAGGGCAGGGGTCAGCAGCCTTGTCTCCCTGATGTTTTGGGAACTACATCTCCCATGATGCTCAGTCACCCATTTGGCTGACTGAGCCACATGGGAAATGTAGTTCCCAAAACATCAGGGAGCCAAGGTTGCTGACCCCTGGCCTAGGGGAATTTGTAAAAGTAAGTTTAGGATCGCAGGTCTTTAAGGTTTAAGGAATTGACAGCTCACATTTGAAGCATGCACTTTGTAGGCCTCTTTACTCTGAGCCGACTAAACCTCAGTCCCCAAACCTGAAATCCCCCAGTGTTAAGATCTTGTACCACTAAACACACATTATCCTAAAGTCAGAGATGACCTCAAACACACACACTTTACTCTATTAACATCATTATGCAATTCAGAGACATTGCACCTGAGAATGTAATTGTAATGTGACATTTAAAGAACAGCTTTCAAGGTGACATTCTAAAAAATATCTATAGGCTAAAGACATTATCGAATGTATTATACAGGAAAGGAAAGTCTGATCCAGAAAAAGGAGGCAAATCGACATAGACATAAAATAGAAGTAAATATTGAGAATAACATATTTTATGTTACTAAAATAATAAATGTTCATAATAGCAAAGATGTTTGGACGCGCATACATTAGGGAATTCATTTTTTCCAATTTGATCACTAAATAAGACGTTTTTAGTAGAGTATTTAATCTTTTTTGAAACTTGTGATTAGTTGTAGTAAACAGAGTGCAAAAGTTTTGGCATGACGGTCCTAGAGCACCGGCACATTAACCAAGGGTTACCTGCATTTTGAATCATGAGCTAGAAGGACTTTCCTATCCTTACCAAACTTTTTTGCACTTCTTTACCCTCATACCTACTGCCTTTATTTGACCTTTGGCTGACGCTTCCCATATTCTTTCTACTATTTTATTATTTTTATCCACTTGCTAAATATCTCATATTCTACTTCTTGCCACCCCCCTCCTGTTCGATATGTTGGCTTTCCGGTTTCCATTCCTTAGCACTTTTCCCTTACTTTGGGGTGTAACAAAGTTAATAAAGTAAAAATTTGTGACCACATAAGCAATATGCAAAAAAATAATTAAAAAAAGTACTCTGAAATGTGAAAAATTATTTTGGTTACTTGAATTAAAGATTGAGGCTTATGCTAATTGTAATTGCTAAATGTAGGCCCATTGAGTCATATTATAAGAATGCCCAGTAATCACCAAAATAGACTTTTGAGCGAACACTGGGGAACTTTGGCATTCTTGTTGAACTCTCGATACGCTATACTGTCAGAAAACAGACTTTTGCGTCAACACCACCTTGGACTACAGTTCAAGAACTGATTAATATGCCTAAACGTATTGAGAATTGTTATATTTGTGAAGTACTTCATTGAAAGAATTCTTTGAACTATTGGTGGTAAAATTACATAAAGATAAATAGAGGGCTTGTGGGACTGCTCACCTCTTTCTCGGACGAAATATGCCAGATAAAGGTCTAGTTCCTTGACTGACACACTGATGTGGTGTGGCTGTACACACAGCTGAGGGTTGGAGCAATGGGATGCCTTTACCAGTCTTTCTCCATCCGTGCTCTCCAATGGAATGCCCTTGAACAAGATGACCATCACTAGGTCCAATCTCCACACTTTGTCCGCTTGTCGTAAGCAGTCGATTCTCCTCATCTTGCCTTTCTGGTCAGGATTGGAGAGGACACAACTGGCTGCCTTCTTCCCAGTTATGGACAACACAAAATCCTCTCGGAACTCTGGCCTGATATCCTTACGTAGCTTGGCAAGTAGGCGGGATGCCCATTTCTGTTTGACTTCAGCCTTCTCGTTAAGTAGCTCATCTTTAACTCCTCGCTCTTCATCCTTGGTCATCTTTTTCTCATGTTTCTTGAAATATTTTCGTTTCCGTGCCTGAAGATTGAACCATGTGTATGCAAAGGCTCGAACATAAGGAAGCAGAGCCTCAATAAATGGGTGGAACTCATCCTGGAAGAAGAACAAAAATGTTTTAGACACACACACAAACAAATGTCAATCACCAACATGAGAAACAAATGCTGTCATGTTATCATGCCTGGATTAAAAATAGCTCATTATACAATTTTACAAACCTATGTAAGGTGTTCTTGATAGTCTATATGCTAAAGCAATAAGATAAAAATGATTATCACAATCTACTTCCAACACTTTTTGTTGAAATACCTACAAGATAAATAACCAAATAAAAAACAGATTATCATAGAAATTAAATAGTTGCTTTGCATTTGCCATAAATAATACTCCCTAGAAACAGGAATGCACAGCAAAACAAGAATGGTGCAAACAAAATATGACAAGAACTATTATAGACTGATATCAGTCGTGATATCTTAAAATGTAGACAAAGACAAGATTCCATTGATTTCTTCATTATGCCAAATGTTCCTTAGAGCAGTAAAAGTGGGCAAGTCCAGAATGAAAAAATAGAATATTTATACAAGTATATTTATACATTTATACAAGTATTTATACAAGTTTTAGAAAAACGCGTACATTTAAGTATGCCCAATACTATCTTGTCTTCCGACATAATGTGGTTCACATATTTCACTGCATTTTTCTCAGGATTTTAAGGGCCAGTGACTACTTTTTTACAATTTAAGTGATGGATACTTTCTTAGCTGTAAAATTATTTTATGCGCTATAATAAACATCTTTCTCAAGCTATACAATTACAGAGGATTATAACTTGTGATTCAATGATATACCATAGTAACGTATCGAATCCACCCCTTATTGCGAAGGGTATGAGACAAAGACCAACACGGTCCTTGCCTCTATTAAAATTAGCGATGTTCCGCTCTGATCCCTAGGATTGGGAGACAATCTTGACATTTTTGAGGGATCGGCTTTATCAAGCCAAACTGACCCCCAATCCTTACCCTGATGACAGGAGCAGTCGGAAGCTGTTTGCAGGGCTGCTTACTCCCCAGAGAAACATATGTCTGTAGTACTGGGGGCCCTCTGTCATCCTATGACGCTTGGTATGTCTGTCCATATCCCCAGACCAAATGCTAGGCACAAAGATGGAGCAACGTGGTTCTATGGCCAGTAGGCCATACAGCATGGTCCTTATTTCAGACCACAGGTCATGGGACCCAGAGAGATGGACAGGAGGTGGACTGAAAGGTCATCCATTAGTTAGGTATATGATCCATCAGTTGCACAGAGCCGTGGAGATATTCATATTCCAGATCTCACAATATGGGTGCCAGGCATGTTATGGCACCAGTCAAAACCACAGGATTTTGATGGGAGAGACTCTCAGTGGAGTTTTCTCGAGGACCATAGAATCGACCCCAACAGCAAGCTTACATTGGGCTGGTGACCCAGGGGGTTGGAGATGGAGATGGTCCCAAATAATTACTAGCCAAGACTCAGGACCCCAGCAAAGACACACCGACAGCAATCAATGTCTGGCCACACCCCCTCCTTACCCTGCCGGGAAACAGTATCGGGATCATGTATTGGCCGATCCTGAACTCATAAGACTTTGATCAAACCGGGAGCATAACAAACCGATAGGGAAATCCATAGTTAAAATAGCCACATATTTGCAGACACATACAGATATCACTGCAGGTATAAGCCTGCCCTCCACTGACATACACTCACTGGCAAATTTATTAGGTACACCTGTTCGATTGCTTGTTAACACAAATTGCTAATCAGCCAATCACATGGCAGAAGCGCAACACATTTAGGCATCTAGTCGTGGGGAAGACGACTTGCTGAAGTTCAAACCGAGCATCAGAATGAGGAAGAAAGGGGATTTAAGTGACTTTGAATGTGGCATGGTTGTTGGTGCAAGACGGGCTGCTGAGTATTTCAAAAACTGCTGATCTACTGGTATTTTCATGCACAACCATCTCTAGGGCTAAAAAAAAGGTCCAAAAAATTTGAAAATACCCATTGAGCGTCAGTTGTAGTAAGGACGAAAATGCCTTGCTGATGTCAGAGGAGAGTGGGCAGTTCTGAAGGCAAAAGAGAATCCAACCTGGTACAAGCAAGGTGCACCTAATAAAGTGGCTGGTGAATGTATGTAATAAGATGAACAGGTTTCATTTTGCTATATTTGCCTTCCTATAAGGCTGCACAGCACAGATGTACAGGAATCATAGTTCAGGTTTGAGCTTACTTCAGAGGAAAATGATTAAACGTAATACAACATCCAGAAGCTCCTCATGTGACCATAAAACCTGGCATGCAAAGATAAACTAGAGAGTGCCATAAAACTTTTGGGAATGCCATAATTGGCTTAGTCACTTCCTTGTCTGGCCTGAGCTCTAAGACTTATAAGAAAAGTAGGATCTTCTAACTGGAACAACTTTTCATGTTTACTAATTTAATTGACTGTTTTTGAATATATTAGTATAATCCTTTGAGCGTATATTGGGCAATAAAATTGGGCAATAAAAGAAATTACAGATTGCTTAGGCTGCTTCATCAACACGCATAATCCGGAAGCAACAGCGTCTCAAAAACAAGTGCCTTCGAATGAATGAAATACACCTGGAAATTAACAACTACAGACTTAATGTTATGTACTGTATGTAACATAGGTTATAAAACATTGGTTAGAGAAGCTGCTTCCTGTTCTGTAGTAACAAGTTCTAATTTTCTCCCGATACTAAACAGGTGTAATAAATAACTGATGAAGAATATAATTACTATCTCATGATAATCTTTCAAAATGAAAATTGGCTATGCTTTATTTTAATTACTTTATCATTTGTCAGTGTGTTGAAAGGGTCATGAAAACGTTTGTAACAAATGCTGAAAGAAAGGCACAGAAATCTTGAACTTTATATTAAGTTTGACTTTTATGATCAAAACATATTTTTTAAGTTTTTATTTGAAATTCTTAAATTTCCTTCCAAACTGAAGTGCGGCACGGCGGAGCTGACTGCCGGAGGAATAGGTCGTACTTTGCTGAGCTCTCCCATGCTTGATTTATAACCTTGCTGTTCCACTGCGTCCTATCACCGGCTGATGTGCCCGTAAGATATGGGGACTTATCGGATGTCTCCCGACCCGGGACCGGATCATTTCGGGGGTTTTCTTTTCTTTTTCGCCACATTTGGCTGAGTCCAGCTCGTTCTACGGCCTACTCTGGGTGGCCATCTTGGAGCCTACCGCTGGAGCAGAGTTCCCCCGCGGCTTTTTGAGCCTTGCTGCCTCGGTGAGACATGGGGAAGAAGACAGGGAAGGGATCTGGCGCTCCGGAGCGACCCAGGCAGATGGACATAAGGGAATCCCTAGGAGATGACCGGCGACAGAGGCTTGGTGGCCCGCAGACAGGCCAGAAGCCAATGTGAGGCTCTTCGGACAAGGAGGGCCCTTCGGGGACAGAGATGGAGGTATGCATCCCAGGTTCGACGTGAGTGGCAACGCGTGCTGGGAAAAGGCCACCAGAACCGCAACCCACGCTTGCCGATGCCCCGTACACAGACACGGTTACCCAGACTCCTCGGGCGCTACTCAAGCACCCCGGAGCTGGCCATCTACTTTCGACTAAGGCTGATCTTGAACAGATGCTTGGGGAGATGAGGGCATTTTGGCGCTCGGACTTCGACACCATGAAGACAGAGATGGCAGCCATCACTGGGCGAGTGGTGACTGTTGAGATGAAAGTGGAGGAGGTGGTGACAACGCAGGTCCTCTTTACTGCTCAGCTGGGATCCTTGCAAGCTAAGGTGGACCTGCTATCGGGAGCCATTGAGACGCTGGAGGCTCGTCACAGACGCAGAAACGTGAGGATTCGGGGGATACCTGAGATGATCCAGGCCTTGCTGCCCTACATAAACAAAGTGGCGGCCCATGTGCTTGGGATGACTGTGGAAGAATCTGCCACTTTCTGCTCGGCCCTACAAATTAGGAAACCGGCTGCGGCGCCTGAGGGAGCCCCATGTGACGTGATTGCCATCGCTGGGGAGGTCGCAAATAAGAAGCGGCTGTTGTCGGATCCCATGTCCCGTGCTTCTTTTATTTTTGGGACACGATGCTCACATTGTACAATGATCTGCCGTTTCTTACACTGCTGGCAAGACGGCAATTTCGGGAATTGACTGCATTTCTGAGGGACTCAGGGGTCCGATATAGGTGGGACCCTGCTGGCTCTCTTGCTGTCAGTCAGCGTCAGCGTGGACCCGGTCAGCGTGGTCAGCGTGGTCCCTGTTGCGTTCCCTTGGGCTCATCTGCCCTCGGTGGTTGGTGTCCCTCTCTCCCTGTCAGACCCAGACCCGGGTGAGACTCTGATAGTGCGCAGTGGACATGAACCGTACATATTTTGATGCTGCCTTCACCCCCTTCCCCTGTATTATTCACCACCTCTAATGTGGAGTTTTCCCCTTTCCTCCTGTACACTAGCTATGTTCCCCCCCCCAAGAAGATTCATATTTTACCGCAAAGCTGTTTTCTTAGTTTCCCTAGCAATGTTTACCCCCCTGATGACATTTGTGGACGCATATCTATGTTACTTCTCACACTGTTATTTAGCAGAGTATGCTATTTTGATGACCCCATTTCACACCCTTTTTTCCTCCCTTTCCCATGTTTTTTATTTTTTACACACCACCTCGTGCTGCAGACCCTCTTCCCTTTTTTTTTGGCGTTGGGGCAACTTGGGCGTGCCACTGTGGCGGCCACCATGGCTCTGTCTGCCGCACTTGGCCATCGAGTACCCCGGCCTTTGTGACCTGCACATGTCCATGGCCTCCTACGGTACCTCGGACCTCCGGGAGTGTGCCAGGACAGTCACACATTTGACTTTTGCCACCTTTTCATTCTCCCCCCCCCCTTTTTTGGGTCCCGGAGCACTTTTTGGTGTCTGTCCACCTCCCCCCCTAACTTCCTATTCAGTGATGTTTATTGTTTGGCCCTGCGAGACTGTTTATTATTTTCTTGTCTGATTCTCTTCTGACTATTTTCAAAATAAAAATTTTGAATACAAACTGAAGTGCCACTGATTCTATTTGTTCATTTTTATTTACCCCTTTACGAGATCACCAAAGCAATGAAATACCATGTTATTACTAAATGAAAAAAAATCAATACCCATTCTGTTTTGCAGGCTAGATGTTAAAGGGTCAGTTAATGGAATGCGGGCACACCTTGTACAATGCAGTCATCTCCTGTGTACTATGATCACACAGTATTTAAACTATAGGTTCGTGGCTATCACATTTATATGTACGATTAGGTCCATATATAGTTGGACACAGGCTGAATTTTCATACTTTTGGCTCTGTATGCCATCAGAATAAAACGAAAACATCCAAATGAATTTGAAGTGCAGACTTTCAGCTTTAATTCAAGTGGTTGAACATAAATATCAAGTACAAATTTAAGGAACTGCAACCAGTTTTATACGCAGTCCCCCCATTTTCAGGGGCTCAAATGTAATTGGACAAATGAATATAATCATAAATAAAATGTTCATTTTTAATATTTTGTTGATAATCCTTTACTGGCAATGACTGCCAGAAGTCTGGAACCCATGGACATTACCAAAGACTTGGTTTACTCCTGTCTGATGCTTTGCCAGACTCTAACTGCAGCGGTCTTCATTTTTTCTTTGTGGGTCTATCTACTTTTAGTTTTGCCTTCAGCAAGTGAAATGCATGCTCAAATGGGTTGAGATCAGGTGATTGACTCGGCCATTGCAGAATATTCCACTTCTTTTCCTTCAAAAACTCCTGGGTTGCCTTTGCAGCATGTTTTGGATCATGTCAATCTGTACTGTGAAGCGCCGTCCAATCAACTTTGCTGCAATTGGTTGAATCTGGGCTGACAGTATATCTCTAAACATTGCTGAATTCATCTGGCTGCTTCTGTCCTCTAGGAAGCCAAAGGTATAGGGTGGATCTATGGAATACAATCATAAAGAACCATAATGATACAGTAAAACAGACACTGAAATTTATATAGGGATCCCTAGGACCTCACTCACAAATGTTCAGACTAATAGCAAGCACGTCAACAATAACGCTGCACCAGGTAGGATCACGTCCCTCGAATGACACCCAGTACTGCCCAGAATGATTAACAGGACTCCTCGATGCAGGCAAGTATAGGAAAATTTATTTAACAATAAAACAATTAAAAGTAGATACGCTAGTAATTCCAATGTGTTTTGCCCAGATACACAATGTGGATATCATCAGGGAATAAAAGGCATTGAATGGTTCAGAAATTTATAGTCTTAATTTTCGCGTGTTGTCCGGCTTCAGTGCGTTTCCATAAGCGGCAGTATGCGTTCCACATCTTCTCGTTGCCATCAAATGTGCGTCACTTCCTTCCGGTGGCCCTTCCATCACTTCCTCCTAGCAACACATCGATCACAGCGGCTGTCATCCTCCACCGTCAACCAGATGTCCCCGGCTCCCGGCGTATGCACAGTTCACCCTCGGATGAAATCGATCTGCTTCTGTCACATCATCAATAAACACCAATGATCCAGTGCCACTGGAAGACATGCATGCCCATGCCATAACACTGCCTCCACCATGTTTCACAGATGACGTTATGTGCTTTGGATCATGAGCTGTGCCAAGCCTTCTCCACTCTTTTTTCTTCCCGTCATCCTGGTACAGATCAAGCTTAGTTACATCTGTTCAAAGAATGCTTTTCCAGAACTAGTCTGTCTTTTTTAGATGTTTTTTTGCAAAGTCTAATCTGGCTTTTCTATTCTTCAGGCTTATGAATGATTTGCACCTTGTGGCGTACCCTCTGTATTTGCTCTTGTGAAGTCTTCTCTTGATTGTAAACTTTGACACTGATACGCCCACCTCCTGGAGAGGGGTCCTGCAATTGTCTGGATGTTGGAAATGGGTTTTTATTTACTTTAAGAGGATCCTGTGATCATCCACCACTGTTGTCTTCCATGGACGTCCAGGCCATTTTATGTTGCTGAGCTCACCAGTGCGTTCCTCTTTCAAACTGTTGATTTGGCCACTCCTAATGTTGCTGTGATCTCTGATGGATTTGTTTTGTTCTAGAAGCCTTACAATGGCCTGTTTCACTTGCATGTTTTTTTTTTTTTTTTAAAGAAAGGATTTTACCAGGAAGGATACATTGAGATTTCTCTCGTTTTCAAGTATGTCCTTGGTGGCGAGTCTGTACCGTTAGGGGTCTTGCCCAAGGACACTTACTGGAGAGGAGCTCTTGTCGGGATCGAACCCATGTCTCCACAGGCTCTCTCCATGCAGAGCAGTGATGTTACCTCTACCCCATGCAGCCGGCTTTGAATGCAAGATGTAGGTTCACAGCAATAGATTCCAAATGCAAATACCACACTTACAGGGTTATTCAGAGAAAGGTGAAAACCAGAAGAACTGGCAGCAGAAGAGAGCAATCTAGACCAAATGGCTGATTTGGAAAGTGAGATAAATGGGAGAATTTTCTGGTTTGGCTAGAATCAACTCCAGACCTTTTACCTGCTTAATAGATGAAGAAATAACTCACACCTGGCCATGAAACCGAATTTGATTCAATTGTCCAATTACTTTTGGTCCCTTGAAAAAAGGGGGGGTGGCTACTCTTAAGAGCTGTAATTCCTAAACCCTTCCTCCAATTTGGATGTACATATCCTCAAATTAAACCTGAGTGTGCACTTTCAGCCCATATCAATTATAGAACTATAGCTTGAATATGGTCTGGTAAATACCAGAAGAAACAAAAAATGTGCCTGTGTCCATATATATATATATTAGGGCTGAAACAACTAATCGATAATGAGAATAGTTGACAACTATTCTCATTATCGATTAATCAGCTGTCGATTAAATCGATTTGTGTACAGTACACACTATTTAGAGTCAGATTGAGTTAAATGTTATAAACCTTAGATTCTGCTTCGTCCTTTGCCACCACCACAACCTGCCGGTCATCCCCTCTTTGGTCTGGAGCTGCCATTCTCTCATTTTGGTTTGGTCCCTTCCCACAAACTCCCTCTCACACTCAGGTCCTGTCCTTTCCCCAAACCCACTCTCTCTCGCACTCGGGTCAAGTCCCTTGCCAAACTCTCTTCCACCTCCAGACCCTCATTCCGCTCAGTTTGTTCATGAAATTATTGTAAAGGGACACTACAATAAGCTAAAGTAGTCAGGCTGTGTGGAATGCCCCCCTTCTCACCCTGATTTTGTGCTGACATCATCATGTCTATCTGAGCGCTTGTAGCAGCTTTTGTTTGTTGAGAAAGCACACATGGGTATAAGCCAGGGCTCGACAAATCCCAGGCGCCAGAGCGACTAAAAATTGCATCCTGGCGCCTGGGGTTTTGTCAGCCCATTCACGGATAGCACAAGCGTGAGAAATCTCTATTGCAGTACTATGCAGCATCTGCCCAGCAGCTCTGGGGGGCTCCACCTCGTGCTGTTGCTGATTGCCAGGGGACCAGCTTCCCCACTGCTCCTCCCCACAGACAGACAGACAGATGAATGCTCAGCACAGCAGACCTTCTCTTATGCTGCTTTGATGTGTATTTTTACAGTTGCACAGCGCAGGTTTACACACAGTTACACCTCTCAGCTCAGCTTTTTCCTAATAACCTTCTTAGGATCCTTAAGAACTTCATACATGTCAAACTGTAATAGCCGCGACAGGGGCAGAGAGTGGAGACCATCGCTCACTTATTACCATAAAAAATAAATGGCTTTTTTTTTTTATATGGCTCCTAGATTCAAAGCAAATTTGTCAAGCCCTGAAAGCTGCGTACGCAGCATCAGTCCATCACTCTGACCAGGTGCTTGTGTACCTTGTGTGCGAAAAGTATGCAATTTGCATATGTTTTTCATTTATCCAATGAATCGATTAATCAAAAACATTATTGGCCAACTAATCGATAATGTAAATAATCGTTAGTTGCAGACCAGTTGCATAAACCTTATCTCTGCTAGAAAGCCATAGTATGGCATAACATTGATTTTAGGGTTCTGTGTAATAACAGACCCAGGATGCATAAAAGTGAGACAGATGTCATTTGCATATCCTACCCAGAATTCCTTGATGCATATGGGGAATGTGGCACAGGAGCTCTGGGATGCAATTCTTTGAATTGCTGTGATGTGCAAGTGGCTTCTGCAATAATAAACGTGTGTGTAATATATATATATATATATATATATATACACATATATACATACATACATACATACATACATACATACACAACTGCATACACTATATACACTTACATATAGTTAATGTGCTTATGGGGAGCCCGGTAAAGAGTTGCTGTTTCAGGTGCATTTGGAAAGAGGTTTGTCTAACGGTTTTTCTAACTTAAACTGCTTGCAAAACTACTTTTGTCCATTCAACAGGACATCTCTACATTTATATAGATCAGCATTTTTTTCCTCTGGCCTATATAAAAAGGGGGAAAAAAATTAACCTTCCCCAAATTTATTTAATTTATTTCTAAAGGATTTTACCAGGAAGGAAACATTGAGATTTCTCTCGTTTTCAAGTATTATCTTTAGATAATTCATTTTAACCCCTTAAGGACCCCTGACGTACCCTGTACGTCCTGTCCACAGGTCTCCCTTAGACCCGCGGACGTACAGGGTACGTCAGCGGCACCTAATCCCCCTCCCGCCCGATACTCACCTCCCTCGCTGGATCCCACGGCGATCTGGCAGGGAGGAAGCCTGCCCATGTGATTTACATGGGCAGGCGAGGCTGATGACGTCGCCACGCTGCGTGGTGACGTCATCGGCAGGCGTCCCCATGCAATTCAATGGAGGGGAGGGGGGACTCCTTCGGAGCCCTCTATATCCCCAACCATTGAAGCTAGGGAGATGCCGTTTGCACTGCTGGAGAGGGGAGAGCCTTCCCTTTTCAGCAGTGTATGGCATTAATCTTTTCGCTGCCGAATCGCTTTTCGGCACTAATTGGCGCCAAAACGCGATTCGAACCTGGAGGGGGGCTGACATCTTGGATGTCAGCCAAACCTCCAGGTCCCCCCCCACACACTGACAACCTCACCATATGTGTGAGGATGTCAGTGGGCCAGTTAACCATCTAGCTGCCATGTAGAGATAAGGGGATCCTAAGGATCCCTTTATCTCCCGATCCATGGCAGCTAGATGGTCATATTTGACATCATTTGAAAGGCCTGATTATTGCATTATTCAAACATGACCAAGTTTGGTATTAAAAAAAAAAAATGTTTTATTTGATTTAAAGTTTTTTTGTCTGGGGGGGGTTTAATTAAATAGGACCTAGGCTTTCATCAAAAAATAATTAGCACAAAATGGTCAGAATGAGCGTAGCGCACATAGGTGAACTGTCTCAGCAGTGAAGGGGTTAAAAAGCAAACGCATGTAAATATTGGGTATTTCTAGTCTCGGGACAAAATTTTGAACCTATTTAGCCGGGGTCTTTTTGGGTGGTTGTAGATTTTGGGGATTAAATTACGAAAATGTGTTTTTACCATTTTTTTGATCATATTTCATATTTTTTTATAGTAAACTAGTTGTAAAGCCTGCCCAGAGGGCAGTCTATTGTGGATATACTGCCCCTGCTCATGGATATACTGCCCCAGCTCGTCGATACTGCCCCAGCACGTGGATACTGCCCCAGCACGTGGATACTGCCCCAGCACGTGGATACTGCCCCCCACGTGGATACTGCCCCCGCACGTGGATACTGCCCCAGCCTGCCCAGAGGGCAGTCTATTGTGGGTATACTGCCCCAGCTCGTGGATACTGCCCCAGCACGTGGATATTGCCCCAGCATGTGGATACTGCCCCAGCACATGGATATTTGCCCCCAGCACATGGATTTGCCCCAGCTCATGGATTTGCCCCCAGCTCATGGATTTGCCCCAGCACATGGATTTGCCCCCAGCTCATGGATTTGCCCCAGCTCATGGATTTGCCCCCAGCTCATGGAGTTGCCCAGCACATGGATTTGCCCCAGCTCATGGATTTGCCCCCAGCTCATGGATTGCCCCCAGCTCATGGAGTTGCCCAGCACATGGATTTGCCCCAGCTCATGGATTTGCCCAGCACATGGATTTGCCCCCAGCTCATGGATTTGCCCCAGCTCGTGGAGTTGCCCAGCTCGTGGATTTGCCCAGCACGTGGATTTGCCCAGCACGTGGATTTACCCAGCTCGTGGATTTGCCCCCAGGTCGTGGATATGGTCCCCCAGCTCGTGGATATGGACCCCCCCAGCTCGTGGATATGGACCCCCCCAGCTCGTGGATATTGACCCCCCCCCCCACCAGCGCTCATACTTACCTGTCGAGCGGCGCCAGGGAAGTGAAGATTTCCCCGCTTCCGGTCTTTGAAGGACCCAAGCCGCGGTCACGTGACCGGGGCTTGGGTCCTTCAAAGCGGAAGCGAGGGAACTTTCCCTCCGCCGCTCGGGGGTTGGATGCGCGCGGCAGCCGGGTAGAGGCTGCGCCTCTACCGGCTGCCGCGCGCATCCTACCCCTGAGCGGCGGAGGGAACTTTCCCTTCGCCGCTCGGGGGACCCGTTAGATGCACAAAGCAGCCGGGTAGAGGCTGCGCTCGCAGCCTCTACCCGGCTGCCGCGCGCATCCAACCCCCCGAGCGGCGGAGGAAACTTTCCCTTCGCCGCTCTGGGGTTGGATGCGCGCGGCAGCCGGTAGAGGCTGCGAGCGCAGCCTCTACCCGGCTGCCTTGTGCATGTGTAACCGCCCGGCGAGCCGGCTCGTGCCGCGGCGGTTGCATGCGCGCGCAACCAACCGCCGCTGGTTGCGCGCCAATGCGCAGTAAGGCTTTGGCGACGGACAGCCAAAGCCTTACTCTTTTATTATATAGATTATTGGATATGATGGAAATAATGGTATTTCTAGAAAGTCCATTTAATGGCGGGAAAAAGGGTGTATAATATGTGTGGGTTGAATAAACTAGTAAGAGGAAAATTTGACCTAAACACTAACAGCGCAGAAACGTAAAAACAGCATCGGTCACTAAAAGACGGATTTGTGTAAAACCGCCCGGTCACTAAGGGGTTAAAGTTTCCTGTTCGCCCATGTGATCTGCGGCATACTGCAGAGGAGGACCACTCCGAAGAGAGAGCCATCTTACAGGATGGCCCTTCAATCTATCTTGTGTGCTACTGTGACGGACAATATACGAAGTACTGCCGCACGAAAGTGCGGCCGCGCAACGCAAGCGGCAAACGAACGGACTTTGAAGCGCTAGTACTGACATAGAGTGTGCTGAGTCCGCAGCGTCCGCATAGCGGCGTGTGTGCGTGACTAGGAGACGTCAGACGCTGCTCATGTCCAGTCAACATGACGTCCAGACACCCAAAGTTTCCTGGTTTGGATCTGTAAAAAATTCATGCACGACCGTTTTCGCTCATTCCGTGACCAAATATGTCAATGCGTTCGGACGCACTTTTTGACGGTCGCTGCGAATAATGCGTTCGTTTGACCCTAGCCTTATATCAGGGCTTGACAAAGCCAGGTAGCCACTGGCTCCTAGAATTTTCAGTTTATTTTACACCAACCTAAAAGCAGTCTTTGGCGTCTAAAAACATTTAGTTGGCTTCAATGTTTTCTGTCTCCTACATTTAATGTAAATATATGTGTGTGTGCGCGCGCGCGCCGTGGGCAAATAGGGCGTCCAATGACAACAGAGCAAAGAAAATAAGTAAATAAAACAATATCACAACATCACAATGTACAGATGTTAACACAGATTAATATATATATACAAAAATTTCCATATATAGGACTGCACTCGAGGATTTAAATAACAAAGTTTATTCAAGGTACATTAAAACAACCAATGTTTCGGCCAATACAAGGTATATACTTAGTGCGGCCAAACTGATGTTAGCAGCAACGCTCTACACTTCTAGGCTCAAAAAAGTAGCCAAAAGACCACACGCACAAAAAATACCTAACAGCAAAAAGCACCAGGTAACAAAGTGATAAATAAATAGAAGCATAATCTGGGTCAAAACAAACCAACTCCCAGATGCAGAGGCAAGGTATACCTTGATAAAGGCGAATCCTCGCCGAATCGTTGGCTCCTAACTTTTGTAGCTGGCTCCTAGATTCAAAGCAAATTTGTCAAGCCCTGCCTTAAATCTAGTCAGGTCCAGAAATATTGGGACATCGACACAATTGTAACATCTTTGGCACTATACACCACCACAATGGAGTTGGAATGAAACAAACACAATGTGCTTTAACTGCAGACTGTCAGCTTTAATTTGAGGGTATGTACATCCAACTCAGGTGAACGGTGTAGGACTTAACAGCAGTTTGCAGATGTGCCTCCCACTTGTTAAGGGACCAAAAGTAATGGGACAATTGGCTTTTCAGCTGTTCCATGGCCAGGTGTGTGATATTCCCTCATTACCCCAATTACAATGTGCAGATAAAAGGCCCAGAGTTCATTTCAAGCGTGCCATTTGCATTTGGAATCTGTTGCTGTCAACTCTCAACTGATTTTTTTGTGTGCCAAAATGGCTATTTTATTTGCCCTTGTTTTGATCTCTATTCCCATGTACCTACCTTGCTATCCCTTTGACTGTCCCTTTTGCATTCCTCTACGTCAGGGTTTGCCAAACCGTTCCTCAGGAGGACCCGCCAACAGGCCAAGTTTGCCAGATATCTGAAGCACAGCACAGGTGGTATGATTTGCTGCTCAGTGATTGCAGGATTCAGTCTGCATTTCCCCAAGGGGATCTGCAAAATCTGGCCTGGTTGAGTGTACGGAGGACAGGTTTGGGAAACACTGCTCTACGTTAATCTGGACTGGTAACACATATGACCTAGATTTCTGCCAGCATTAGGAGACTCAGTACCTGGAAACAACACATGACCAGCAGTTTTAAGGACTGATAAGGGTCCAGTCAAATGTCTCCTCTACCAGGAGTTGTCAAACCCAGTCCTAAGAGAGACTGGTATCATTCCTGGCTCAAAGAATTCTTGCTCCTGTGTGTTTAGGTCTTTCTCGCACCCATCCCTAATCACTGTCTGGATGCCCGATTATAAAAGGTATTCTTCCATCTAAAGACTCCTTTTGACCAATCTGGGCTATACACCTGATATCCCTTACTTAAGGTTATTTTAGCTTTGCAAATGTTAGGGGTACCATTCATATATTTTTGGGGGTCCTCTTAATCCCAGTTATATATCTTTAATTCAGACTTTTCTCCTATGTGCACCTTCTAAGTTTTTTCTTTTTTACTCCTGTACGTATTGGAAGCGTATTATTCTACTGTATAGCTTCTTTTAATAGTTATTCCGGGTCTGATACCAATATTTTGCTGATTTTGTATGTAATTTTATATGATTTTCCCCTCCCCTTCCTTTTTTCATTGTCTTCCGTATTGCTCACATTTTTGTTTAATTCTGAAACTAAATTGCAAAATAAAAAAAAGGGCCGGGGATCCTGTACACCTAGCTATGATGTAATCCAGAGAGCCTTCTTGCAAAATTTAACCCCTCCACTGCTGAGCCATTTCACCCGTGTGCCGTGTTCACTTTGACCATTTAGTGCTCATCCTGTTTAAACACGATTTGAAGTCATGTTTTGTTAAAGGATAAATAATTAGTCTGGGTCCTATTTCACTCAAAATATATCATTACTATGTGTACATGTCAAGACACGTCTGAATACTATATCAGAAAATGTAAATTTCCATTAGAGACTCTTGCCTCACTTGACCTTGTGGGTTCTAAAGAATGGAGATACAGGCATCCAAAAGGTCCTTGCTTGGGTAGCTTGGGTTTTAGATGACACAATGGGCAAAAACGTATCAAACTCTTACCTCCACCCTTGCTCCCAGCATGGGAAAAGAGGGGAGTTAGTGCAGAAGCATTGGGTAACTAAAAAGCGTACAATGCTGCTTATTTTAGAATTTTAACCCCTTAAGGGCCGCTGACGTACCCTGTACGTCTTGTCCTCGGGTCTCCCTTAGGCTAGGGTCAGACTAGCGCAGTTTTAACGTGCGTTTAGCCGCACGAAATCACGGCCGTACTAGCAGCAAATGACGTCCAATGCCGGGGAACATACGACGAACGGCCGCACGAAAGTTCGTCCGCGCAACGCAAGTGGCCAACGAACGCATTTTTTCGAGAACGTCAAACCGCTACTACTGACGTACAGAGTGCGCTGCGGCCGCATAGCGGCGTGTGTGCGTGATTAGGAGACGTCAGACGCTGCTAATGTCCGGCCAACATAACGTCCAGACTCAAAAAGTGTTTTATTGATGATCCGTACAAAATCACGGACGAAAAGGCGCATCGTATGACCGCTATCGCGTATTCCGGGGGAAAATACGTACGTTCGTTCGACCGAACTTTTTCACGGACGACGTGAAAAATGCGTTCGTCTGACCCTAGCCTTAGACCCGCGGACGTACAGGGTACGTCAGCGGCGCCTAATCCCCCTCCCGCCCGATACTCACCTCCCTCGCTGGATCCCACGGCGATCTGGCAGGGAGGAAGCCTGCCCATGTGAATTACATGGGCAGGCGAGGCTGATGACGTCGCCACGCTGCGTGGTGACGTCATCAGCAGGCGTCCCCATGCATTTCAATGGAGGGGAGGGGGGGGCTCCTTCGGAGCCCTCTATTTCCCCAACCATTGAAGCTAGGGAGATGCCGTTTGCACTGCTGGAGAGGGGAGAGCCTCCCCTTTCCAGCGGTGTATGGCATTAGCCGTTTCGCCGCCGGATCACGTTGCGGCGCCAATTGGCACCAAAACGCGATTCAAACCTGGAGGGGGGCTGACATCTTGGATGTCAGCCAAGCCTCCAGGTCCCCCCCCCACCCACTGACAACCTCACCATATGTGTGAGGATGTCAGTGGGCCAGTTAACCATCTAGCTGCCATGTAGAGATAAGGGGATCCTAAGGATCCCTTTAGCTCCCGATCCATGGCAGCTAGATGGTCATATTTGCCATCATTTGAAAGGCCTGATTATGGCCTTTCAAATGATACCAAACATGACCAGGTTTGGTTTTAAAAAAAAAAAAAAAAAAAAAATTAAATAAAATAAAAAAATGGTGTTTTTTTTTAAAGTTTTTTTTGTCGGGGGGGGGGGGTTTAATTAAATAGGACCTAGGCTGTCATCTAAAAATAATTAGCACAAAATGGTCAGAATGAGCGCAGCGCACATAGGTGAACTGTCTCAGCAGTGAAGGGGTTAAAAAGCAAACGCATGTAAAAATTGGGTATTTCTAGTCTCGGGACAAAATTTTGAACCTATTTAGCCGGGGTCGTTTTGGGTGGTTGTAGATTTTGGGGATTAAATTACAAAAAAGTGTGTTTTTACCATTTTTTTCCTCATATTTCATATTTTTTTTTATAGTAAATTATTCGATATGATGGAAATAATGGTATTTCTAGAAAGTCCATTTAATGGCGGGAAAAAGGGTGTATAATATGTGTGGGTTGAATAAACGAGTAAGAGGAAAATTTGACGTAAACACTAACAGCGCAGAAACGTAAAAACAGCAGCGGTCACTAAAAGACGGATTTGTGTAAAACCGCCCGGTCACTAAGGGGTTAAAAAATGCAACTTAAAGTTAATTTTTAATTATATTTTCCATATTCAAGTTGAGACATACAGGGTTATTCAGAGAGAGGTGAAAACCAGGAGAACTGGCAGGAGAAGAGAACAATCTAGACCAAGTAGCCGATTTGGAAAGTGAGATGAATGGGAGAATTTCTGGTTTGGCTATTTTGACCTAGACTTTTCACTTCTCCAGTCATTCTCCTGGTTTTCACCTCTCTCTGAATAACCCTGATAATCTGACCTTTCCAGTGATACCTCACATAAAAGGGGTCCAAAAGGACCCGCCCCTCCTTCAACATTATTTTGCCAATGGTTCTGGCCAGCCCTTCTTTTAGATGCCATCGCACCTATACACAATGACATCAGTGCACCAGGGTTAAGTTACCACAGTATAGTCTAATATCCAAGAAGTCAGACTGCAGCTGGGCATCGGCCATGATTCAACAATTCACTGCAGAAACACACCAACATGTGTGGGACGTCCTCGGCATACAACGGACATCGCATCCATGTTATCAAAGAGGATAAGACACAAAAAAGTCATTAGAATAGGAAAATATTCTAACTTCAAACAAAATTGGTCAAAACATTGATGCTGATCCTTCAGACATATGATCTACTCCTTGGAGCAGTGAAACCTCCTATGTTTCTTGGGTTCTACATAAACCACCTAAAATTGGTAGTTGGCTCCCAAATTTTCTTCCTGGCCCCTAAATTAGATATACATTTGTCTAGCCGTGCACACTGTAATTGAAAATGTATTATGCCCCATTCAACATAGGTGTGCTCCTCCGAAACAACGTAAACCCCAAAAATGTACATTGATGTCTACAAGATTATTCACTAAAGCAAAATAATGGAAAACAAAAATGTTTTTAATAATGGTATTCCTACAGTTGGACTATTTTGAATTGTTATAATCAGCAATTCAGGTCAATTACACATTAATTCACTTCTTACTGAATAGCACCAAGTTAGATATTTCTGAAATCTTAACAGAAAAATTATGAAATGCGGTATAGCACAGGCTAATAAATACACTGCAGAAAAAGGCAAGCAACCACCAGCAAATTGTGCAAATTTGCAGATCATGAATCAGACAGGATTATTTGTGAGACGCTGTAAAATCATTAGACACGAAAATGTAGTGTCTACCACAATTCAAAGAAGGAAACTGAATGCTAACATTTAGGAAACGGCAACCGTGCAAATTGTTTACTTTCTATTATCAAATCTCACTGGCTCTGTGATGTACAGTATTTGCTAAAACATCTGAAATCAGTTTCTGCAGAAGATGGCAAAAGAAAAAAGAATGTTTTAATAGGGTTAATCCTGCACAGAAGACGTTAATTCTACACATCATATTAAGGGTATTGAAAGTGCGGGTGGCTCTCACTTCCGGAGTATAAGCAGGTTGAGCAGTAGAGGGGTGTTTGTGCTGAAAGAACAGAGAGGAAGGTCATACGAGGACACAGGGTGCAGAATGCATATAGCTACATACATTCATGGACCAACATGTATATATGCTCTATGCATTTACGGTAATCTTACTACGTGCCGTTACAATTATACACAACATGAGCAATATATGCACACACTAATCTGGAGTACAGCAGCCAGCTAACAGTTGTATCATTGTTATTATTATATTTTATATATCGCCTACATTTTCTATAGCCTTTACAGTTTGAATATGGATATAAAAGTTGCAAAACTTACCAAGACAGAAATAAGACATGTAGAAAGCCCTACTAATCTAGACATACAGAAGGAGGGAGAGATCATAGGTAACATTTCAATTTGTTTAATTTAGAAACAACTTGGGCCAAGAAGGTAGAAACTGAAACAAGTTTAAAAGTTAATATCCTAAATGTCAAAACTGAAAAAGGTAGATAAAGATCTCATGTTGTACGATCACTATGGTACATCATAATTAGTAGAGGGAGCAGGCATAAATCACTAACTAGCAGGCAGGCATCTCCACATCACCCATAGAAGAACTACCATAATTAATAGAAAGTCTTAGCACACATGGATAGAGTCAGCCAAAATGGTGGCTTATAAGAAGTAACAGCAGAAAAGTAATAACCCAAAATTCAACTTTAAAGCTAAAGATTTATCTTAATTACAAAGCTATCCAAAGCTCCGCTGTTAACAAGGAGAGAATCCTAGTGAACTGCCTGGAAAGAGAATACAAAGTTACAAATATCAGAATTTTAATTAATATCGGTGTTTGATTGAAGCTATAAAATTGCAAAAAAAAAAAAAAAATACATGCAATGACTGAACAAAAGGATGGCTCTTCCATGCTATAAAAGAAAGCTATGGAGACTGGTGCGGCATTCCAGATGGAAAAGAAAGAAACTACTGGTAAAGCTGGAGACTGACTCAAAATATACCTGGAAGGCATCCATGTACAGTTAAAAAATATTTACTTCTTGGCAAAGCATGGGTTCATTGACAACAGCTACCAATGACTTTCATACAAATAAATAAGCCTGTAGGTATGCCAAAACAGATCATATAATCAGAGAGCTCTCCCAGGCACGTATACGGCTAAAAATACAGAGTTACCCAATAGGTTTATAAAAGTAAATGAAATTTGTCCGTAAGGATTATGTGAGCCAAAAGTTAAAAGATATAGAAGACAATTTTTCCCCACAGCATAAAATATGCAATAATATAACAAATAGAACCTAAAAAATATATATATTCTATAGAAAGAGGGAACTATGGTCAGGTTAAGCCATCTTCTAATATCCGTTATAGTTTTACTACCAACATTTTTTCAATAATATATCAGAACACTTATTTAAAACATGAAATGGACAGTCAACACTTTAATATAGGATAAAATATTTTTTTTGCATTAAGAAAAGTGAACGATTAAAATAAATTTTCGAATTTTACATTTTTCATATATTTGCTTTATGGAAATATTGATGGGATAGATGGTTCTACATTTTAGATGGTGCCTCTTATATTGATCAAAATCAACCCGGGACTGCATTTTTAGCATACAAGCAAAAAGTCAGATTGTCACAAATACAGTAAATGTACTAAAGACAGATGATAAAATTGGTAAAATAGCCTGCTTATGGGTATTAGTGATCTTAAAAGTTATTATTAGCAATGCAACTTTGAAAAAAATAACAAAATAATGAAAATACCAATATCTGTATGTGGGTGGAATGCCTGTATATAGAGATTACAGTAACAATGTACTGTACAAAGGATTTTCAGTCATTATAACCCTCCGAATCTTATTCCTGTAGAGACTCCAGAGATCTCCCTGTAATCTGCCCTCATCTATGCAACTGTAAAGTTTATTGAACTTTTTGTTACAGTAAGTGTGGGGGCAGATTCTTATAATACATTATCACAGGCATGGGATCTCGTGGGTAATTTTTATCTTCCCAGGAAGAACACGAATCTTCAATTAAAAAGGATATGCAAATGCAGTTTTATATACCAACTTTCGTGTTTTGTTGTGTTTTTAACGCAAAACCATGCATTGGTTTTTGGGTACTGAAAGGGTTAAAAGGTTTTGGAAGGTAATGGAAGACATATGCTTTTGCTGATCTGAAGACAATGAGGGGAGCTTTATTAAATTAAATCCATTATAAGAACAGGTCTGAGAGCTATGGATAAATAAACAGATTAAATCAATTTGAGAGACTTTTAGGTACAACAGGGTGCCTGGACCCATAAAAGGTAGATCATTGAGAAACAGGGGAAAATAAACATAAATGCGTGTAAGATGTGAACTCCAAACAGGTAGAAAATAGTTTATTTGCCTGAACGTTTTGACTTGCTAGGGGATGTAATATGTCACTGTCAATTTTAACTTTTTTTAACCATAGAAATGGCATAATAAAGCAGTACAATAAATGAACTTCCAGACAGGTTTAGTAGAGTTTTTGTAAGTACACAAGAAGTGAAAATGTAGAGTAACACAAATATTGACTGTACGTTAATATTCGCTAAAGGGGTCCTTGGGTAGAGAGATGCAGGCCAATTATTCCTACCAATAATGGGCACTGTTTGGGTTTATATAGAGAAAATTCAATAATTCTATAACAATATATTAATTTAACTTTATGAACTCCTATAGGATAAGCAGTGGATTGGAAATTAGAAAGGAAAACTAGGTGAATGTATAGCAGACAGCTACAGAGTTGTTTGAAGAATAAGGGAAAATAATATTAATATGTCTTGCTATAGCACAGATTCCAAAATACTGGGACTAGGAACTACCAGAGGACCCAAATAATAAGAAATTGCCATATGTTGCACAGTATCTATATATTAAATTACTAATAAGTTGTGAGTTTGAAAAAAGAAACTTTTTCACGTGCAACATTGCATATATGTACAGCCGCCCCAGGCATGTCGTCCTGCTTGAATATTGAATGTGGCACCATGTGTTGGTAATGGCTTTACAGACCCAGGGACGTGGCACTGACGCCTAGAACAGTCACCCAAGCGCAAATGACAACAGTTGTGTCCTCATGGAGATTTACATACACAGAGACTCAAGCAGGCAGAGTGTCATGCACTAGAGAGCACAATGTTATAGGCTTATGGACGCGGCGCCATATACGTTGACATACGTCTCCCTGGTGTATCATTCCCCAGTGATTTGTATCAAGATCTCTACAGACCCGTTCTGATCCAAATGCTACTCTGCACCAAGACACAGCGACTTGAAACGGATTTGCAGAATGCTCAGCACACAGATCCACTTTTTCTTCACTACCTTGAGTTATCTGCACTATTTGATATAGGTAGAGACAAGGCTAGAAGTGTATATAAATTGTCCTAAATGGAGATCCATATTATTCCTCTGCATTGCAATAAACTCTCCTGCAGATAACTGTATTACAGTGCAGGTAAAAAGCTGCCTAGGACATAGCTCTTTCGTTCTGTGACAGCATATTATAAAGCGAGCTGGAGATCTGAAAAACAGGTGCAATAACCTTAAGAGCTAACGATTGTATTATTGCTGGCAGAAAAGGTCTTCAGGCCATGGTGATTGGAATAATCTAGGGCCTTTCGACGATTGTTCGTTGGATCTTTTTAACACTTTGATTGCGAGACAGCAAACAGCAGTTGATTTAGATCTAGGATGCAAATCTGAATGGGTTAATAGTGTTTCTTTGGGGGAGCAGATCCAGTAAGATCCACCCCCGCATCCCCAGGAATAACGGCCGTGATCCGTTAATGCAAGTTTAATCTAGCAACAGAAAGACCTTAATATTAAACTCCAACGACACCACAAACAGGTGTGAAATATAGGAAAATATTGAAAAATTAGGCTACAGTATGCTGTTGCACATGACACCCCACTTTCTACTATATAAATGTATATGACCTTCTTAATAAGAACACACATAATATATATTTCTATAAATATATAAATTTATTAAATGGAGTGTGATTAAGGATGTTAAGAAAATATTCACCCCACAAAAGAGCGCGCAAGAGGGTGTGGGGCGAGGGGCGGGCGCAACATGTGACTTGCTTTTTTTTTTTTAATCGGCAAAGAACGGCCTACAATGCATTCCTAAGGGAATGTGAATCAAAATTATTAAAAATATATACGAACACCTTTTTAATCGCTAATTCTGCTAAATGTGCTATAATTAAATTATAGTTAAAAATAAAACATTTAGTTTACGACGACCTGTTTTGAGGACACGGCACTTCCTTCGAAACTTAGACCGAGTTCCTCGTTCCCCCATTTTTTTTAAGCAATTCTAAAATCCCCTGACATGCGAAGCATAAAGTAAATAATTTTATCTCTTCCTTCGACGATCTTCCCCCTCAGCTGAAAGATGTTTCTTGAGTTTCCAAATAAAATATTGATTAAATAATATTAGCACAAGTACGCCGTTGCATGAAAAAAGCCTCACAAATATAACAAGCACACAGAGGGAAAAAAGCATTCAGATCAAATACAACAGCTCAAAAGACTAAGTGAGAATAAAATAGGATTCAAGGACATTTACCTGCGTCAGGCATAAAGGTGATGCATACATGATGGAATAGGGTATCCGCTTATATTCCACTGTTGTTACATGCACAAAGTTACTGAGTCATAGGCAAAGGCTGCAAAGTCGCTTCTGTAAGATCCCACATCCAACTTTGTCTTTTCCCCCCAAAAATTAAACTTCCACAAAAAAGACATTAAAAACCTTTAAAGAGATTACGCATCCCTTGGGAATTCCAGCCTAGTATACACAGGTAATGTGGTCTTTGGTTTTAAAAAAATAAAAAATCTTTCCACCCTCTCAAAAAGTCCCCTTCCTCCCCCCAGCAAAAAAAATAAAAAAATTAGTCTTCCAAAGAGTGAGGTGGTAGGCAACTTTGTGAATTGTGTTCCATTAGGAAAATGAGCACAGGAACGATAGAATTAAAAAAAGAGAGAAAAGAGAGAGAGTGAGGGAAGGAGGGGGGAGAGGAGGAGAAAAAGGATGACGCTCTATAATCAAGCCCATCCTACAGTAAGAAGAAGAAAAAAAAAAAGATATAAAATGACATCCCTTTAAAGTTGTAGGATCCTCAGATGGAGGGTAAAATGAATTGATGGGTGAGAGACAAGGGCCAACGGTATAAACCTTCCTGTTCTTCAGCGATGAAAAGAACATAAAAAAGGCGATGTGGTTGGGTAGGTGCCAAAATGTATGCGAAAATGTGCAATCTAAAATTAACGTAAGTCAAATGAAAAGGCAAAATTAAAAAAACTTTACCCTGCAGGGAAACTGTTAATAGTACTTGACGAGATATATTTCTCTGTCTGTATTAAAACAAAGATTGGGTGTCGCTCCTCAGACAGACATTGTGATCAGCGACATCCACTAAAGTGAAGGCGATGCTACATTTTGCAGAATATGACCACAGGCAACCTGGCGCGCACACACACACACTCACACCCCGCAGTGCCGAATAAAACGATGAGCAAAAACCATGCCATGTGGCTAGCTGCTCAATCTGTGCAGACACCGCAGTGAATGAATTCATCGTTCTGATGTCATTGTGCAGAGCAAAGCACCGCTCCACGCAGGTCGACAGCTTCACTTCTCTCAGCGTTGATTCAGAAGATAGAAAAAGCAAGGAAAAAAATTAACATAGAACCTCAATAACCCCACGTGACGAATAGATCTATAGAAAAAAAGATTTTGAAAATACATAAAAGGAGCTTTCATGATGTGCGACATTACTAGGGAGAAGGACATGAGGATAGATCTTTGCAGGAACTCTATACAAAGCCCAAAATCAAATGAGCAAGAACATCTACAGTATGTATATATACATTTATGCACGCATATAATACATGGCTCACGCACTAATAAATATGCATATACACAGTTTCTGTAATATATATATATATATATATATATATATATCATCACATTGCTCCTTATTATGCTCCCTTAAAGTTCCAGTTTCATTTCAGTCACCCAAGAACTGCCTAAATACTTGAGATGCTACCAAACTTTACAGACTATAAATACATCAAAGTGGTAAATATGGAATGTGAGGGAAAAAAATGAATATTAAAGTGTTGACCTTCAAATAAAAGTGGATAAAATGTCACTTTAAATTTAAAATAAAAAAAACAGCATATTTATTTATTTGCAAAGTATTTTACCAGGAAGGATACATTTTTCTCTCATTTCAAGTATGTTCTGGGTTCACGAACATTGAAATTTTAGTCGTTACAAATATACAAAGTTATGTTTATTTGTTACGTTTATAAACTATGCTTGCCATCTAAATTTTAAAATCAGATCGGAGTTAAACGTAGAGACAGGCAATGTTTTCCAGGTTAAAAAAATACCAAACAATACATCGTTTACTGGAGTACACATTTCTTAAAAGTGATGTATAGCAAAAAGGACAGGAATTTGACCTCAGTTTTACTGTAAATCCTTCAACAAGATCTTAAGAGGCATTCTCTGCTAATAGTGATGTCTCGAACAGTAGTATTTCTTTCACTTTTATTTGTAATAATGAAAAATTATAATGTATGAACTGATAAGATAAAAAATAAGGATTAAAACCTTAGAAAACCACATCAGGCAAATTTCATGTTGAAGTTTCTAAATTACAGATCATCAGTAGATATATTTATTTTATTTATTTATAAAGGATTTTACCAGGAAGGATACCTTGAGATTTCGCTCGTTTTCAAGTATGTCCTGGATATGACTTTGTTAAACAATTAATAAAAAAAGTTATTAAAAAAAAATAAGAAAAACTTTATTTACTTCAGATTCATCGATGTATGTACAAACTGCATAAGATTTGGGCACATCGTTACATTATTTGCGTGCTTTGCTTGGCGAAACGCTATTTAAGGATTATTTGTAAAAATGCCAGTTAATTTTGATGGCCGACCTTGTCCATCATAATGGGTTTCAAAATGACACAAAATTAAAAGGGGTTTATGCTTCCTCACGAATAGGACAAAATCGCTAACATCCAAAAACTACTCCTTAGTTTCAAAAAACCTCTAACTCATGCCCCAGTCTTTCAAAATATCTCGAAAAGGGCATTTTTCATAGACATCTATCAACTCACTCCATAAAGCCCCCTCTTTTCTGATCTATCTCCCACACAGCCCCGCTACTTCTTATACGGTCTGTGTCAACCTACTCCTTAGATTGTCAGCTCTTGCACAGCGTCCTCTTTTCCTAGCATTCTCTGAGTGACTTACAGGGTTATTCAGAGAGAAGTGAAAACCTGGAGAATGACTGGAGAAGTGAAAATTCTAGGTCAAAATAGCCGACTTGGAAAGTGAGATAAATGGGAGAATTTTTCTGGTTTGGCTATTTTGCCCTAGAATTTTCCATTCTCCAGCCATTTTCCTGGTTTTCACCTCTCTCTGAATAACAGCCTTAGTTCTTAATTTTAGATTTTGTCCTACTCATTGTACACTGCTGTGGATTACGTAGGCGCTTTGGGTAATTCGAATTTTAAAAAAAAGAAGCTAACACCCCAACATTTGTTCTACTATTTTAGCTTGTACCAAACAAATCCCTCAATTTAGGAAATCAGAAAAAAGAAAAAGGAAAAAAAAAGGAGCTTTCCCCTTCCTGTCTCACATATAGTGTGTGCTGTTACTTTCCTGCTCCTCAGGTTGTTGCTGCTCTTGGAATTGATAATAGTTTGGAATAATTAGATTGACAGACCGCCTCTCAGGGCTTGACACAAACACATAAAAGTTAGGAGCCAGCTGTATGGTTTTGGGAGCCTGGCAGAAGTCTTCAGTTTGAATTTGAGCAGAATAACTCAGAGTTGTGTTGGCCTGAGGAGTTATTTTGGTGCCTTTGCGCGCCATGCGGCCTCCCCCGTGCGAGGCGGGGGGATGGGGGGCAGCTTGTTATGGCTGCGTCACACCAGGGCAAGTAGAGATAAGAGGAAAGTGACACCAGGTCAAGTTCAGGCACCCCCCCCCCCTCTTCACAAAGTGAATAAGGCGAGCCCTGCCTTGGCACAGACTCAGCCGGTCCTGGTCATGAGGGGGATGGGGCCGTCTGGTTGTGGCCGGCCGGTCTCACTCTGCCCCCCTCCCTCCCTCTGACGCACTGTGCATTGCTAAGCGCCCAGCAGCTCGCTTCCTCGCTGTGCAAGAGCGGAGGAGGGCGCCTGTCCCTTTAATAGGGCTCTGTCTGGGACCCTGGCCGAGTCAGGCGTGTCTCCCCCCGGGCTCCGCTTCCAAGTTCATGCCGATGTCTGCTCTAGGTCCTCCCCTTCCTACGCGGCCATTTTTAGCCTGCTCCAGCCTCTTGTCTCTTAAAGAAGAAAACTCCCCACCCCCTTGTCCTAAATTCCCCTCCTCTCCTTACCCTATAAAGCCGAGGATAAAGGGGTGTAAAGGGGAGGGGACCCCACTAACATGGGTTAGGGACCCCCTGCCTCAGCCTGCACAAGGCCAGAGCAGCCAAGCCTCCCCTGTGTGTGTCTGTATGTCAGCCCAGCACCCTACTGCAGCACTCTTCTAATGGGGGTGGAGGGTAGTCCTATTCCGCATCCAGGTCTCTGGAGTCCCCGCCGCCACACCCACTGCACCCACAAGACGCTGGCACTGCCACCTACCATCATCCAGCTCCCTCACTTCCAGTGCCTTCCACCACAGGGAATCCACAGAAAATTAAGCTAGAGGTGCCAGAGCCATGGCAATGAGTCCACATGGTCTTCCCAGGTCCATCCTTGCAGTGCAGAGGGAAAGGGAGGTGGTGACAATATCTCCCCCCCCCCCCTCCACCAAGTCTCCTTGTGTCCTGTGTCAGGCTACTGCGGGTCCCCCATGCCCCTGCCTCCTCTCCCTGGTGCTGTGAATGAAATGCTGAGTAACATGGTGTGTGATCCTGTGCTGCCCTCCCCACTGCTCCAGCTAGGGAATTACTAAAGGCTGGGGGGGAGGATTTAGAAAAAAAGCCCCAAAAATAAAATTTGCGAGCGTTAATCCTCTCTTAGCTCCTTTAAACCTCCACAGAACTTCTAAAAAAGGATGTAGGACTCAGTATCAGCCCCTGGCACAGGACTGATGTGTTTTGGGTAATTGAAGATAAACGTAAATATTGTGATAAACATTACAGTGTGAGTGTCCAGGCTGTCTATGTGTGCCAGCAATAGCTTTTATATTCCACAACTGTGCACTTCTAGTTACTTTGTGTTCTATCCCCTGTAGTCCATCTTCATATCCCTCTCTTATCAGATCTTTCCCCCTGATTCCCTATTAGCTCCCTTTTCCCTGTCTCTCCCCATACTTCTTTTATGTCTCTCTACCCTCTCCTTTTCCCTCTCCCCTCCACTTCCCATTCTTCACTCACTATACCTCTCCTATTTCTCCTCCTACACCATCTGCATGTAGCCTCCCCTTCTCACACACTGTCCTACCCAGCTAGAGGGTGCCCCCTGGCATCTGCAGGGGTGAGGGAGGAGCTGGGCTCTCTACCAATCTCCCCCTCCCCAGTTTTACACAGCTATTAACCCTTCCAGTATAGCTGGCATTAATAGCATTGATGCTGTAAGTGATGCATAGTTTGCTTATGGCTCTGCCTATCACTTTCTGCATGGTCTATCTGCTCTTTTAGATCATTATAAACCTATTTCTCTTAGATTAATTTACAATAAAAAGGGGCCTATTCACTAAATAGTAAAATCTGGGACGTAGATAGCTGACTTGTAAAAGTGACAGGATACAAAAAAAAAGCTGTACTTTCATCAAAATCTACCTACTGAGCATTTTACGATAATTTATACCAGTTCACGGTCTTGTTTTTATTTTTTCCTTGCTTTTCTGCATAATTCTTCAATCACAATATAGTTTATTGCTTCATATACCCCCTTCCTTAATATACTTTGTAACTGTCAATACATAAATATAACGCCTTTTTTTTTTACGCTTGCATCTACTGGTTTTATAGAGAGCTGCTCAATGCAACCACTGTTCTATAGAAGCTATAGATTACCTTACATAAGAACTATAATAAACCCGGCTGCTCTCTATTCTAAAACGGTATTATTTACCCTACAGATAATATTATATAGCAGGATCTTTGACGTCTCACTACAGTCAGATAACATGAAGAGCTCAAGGTGAAACCTGCAGAAATCTCACTTTCTAGCCATACAAATAATTACAGACGATTAATACATTGTTAGTAGGATTGCCCCTCTGTTTATTTGAGACATAAAAGGGAGGGCGTGTATTTTTATTGAATTGCGCACACAGGGATCAGACTGTGCACACAGGGTGTCCTTGTCTGACCCCTTTCAGTACAGGAAACTCAAGGGGGTGGGGAGCAGGGGAGGGATGAATGTGTTACACAGAGCCAAAGCAGTAAGAGAGAAGGGGGAGTGGAGCCGGGTATATAGAAGTGCATTTTAATAGTATAAAGAGATTAGACGAGTGATGTGGTGAGATATATGTATTTAATCATAAATCAGAGTATGCTGCTGTAAAGCATTGCACTTAAGTTTAATAATAGCTGTAGAAGCAGTATTTTCATTTAGCATACAATGAAGCAGTAAGGGTGCACCTGCTCATTGGGGTACTGCATACACACAGTTGGCAGCACTCCACTAAATGGTGTTACAGGAAGCGGTGTGCAATGTGCCTAATGAATTGACCTAATTTAAAATAATTTCCGTACATCCACATTGGAGGTGGTGAAATTCAAGATTGCTTTTTACTTTGTGTATTGTTCACTGCTTGTCCAAAATGGTACACCGACAGAAAGAGCAGGTTTTTTAAACCAGTATATTATTTGCGAGCATCATATTATGCTCATTTTGAATAATCATTTAATTGCTCCTGCTATCTTTGTATCTCAGGATTGTAACCTTTTCTTCCTAGGACTTTACACCCATTTTTGTTTTCTAACGTTGAGAGTAACTTTAAATTTCATTCAACATTTAAACTTAAATGTATCATTACTAGAATTCATGATTTATATTAAGGAATAATGTAATCACAGAATTGTCTTCTCAGACATTTAAGAGCTAGATTCTGAGTTGGGTGTAAGTGGGAACCAACACTCTGGTAAAGTTACCCAAGCCAGTAAGGGTAAGTTAGAAAGCCAGTGTAAACCTCTTCATAGGTTTGGTGTCATGGAGTCACACCAAGTCCTGTAAACTTCAGACAAGGCCACCCTTCCTGGAATTGAACCCTGTTCTCCTGCATTATAGCCAGCTTCTCTACCCAGTCAGCCAAGCAAGCTCATCATGCTTCTGCTATTCTGTTAGGCCCTGGCTCTTCCATGGACATTCCTGTTTCTTTGTTCCTGGGCTCTCGTCTGCAGTGTGTGGCTAATCATCACACCAACCTGTTGGCACTTTCCTGCCTAATTATATCCAGACCTTTTTCTGTTGTCTGTGTACACTGAGTAGTGTGGTAACTTACCCGCCTTTGCTGTACTGAACTCGGCCTCTGCCTGTTCAACAGTGTATGATCCTGGGGGCGGAGCTAACTGCCGGCGAGGAAGGTCGCGTTCTGAGGAGCTCCTCCACTATAGCAGTCTATTTGGCCTTTTTTGGTGACCCCTCGTCGGTTCTAAGACTTCCTGAAGGTGACAGGTGATCCCTGTAGCCCTCTGACTCAGACCGGGGTCCCACTGCATCGCTCTGAGTGTGGATCTTGGAGTGAGGTGAATCTGGGCCTACCTCGGCGGCCTGCTTCCGGCGTCCATCTTGGGCCTATACACCCTTGATCCGGCCTTGCTGCGAGACGCTCTCCTCTGGTGGGTCCCCCTCTGCCCCGAGTTCGATGGTGAAAAAGTCCGGAAAGGGAGCTGGCCAGGTGGAGGGTCTGCGCCAGAGTGACATCCGGACGTCGTTATGCGGCGGCCTCAGACACCAGCGTGATGCCTCCCAGACTGGGTCCCTAACACCTCACCTTTCCTCTGATGAGGAGGGGGTGCGCTGGCCGGAGAGCCGTGTGGCTGCAGCGCGAGCCCGGACCCCTGCAACCTCTTCAACCCAGGTGCCGAGAAGAGCCAGCTCTGAACAAACACCGTTGCGCTGCTCTACAGCCGCGGAGGTGCGCCCGATGAGCGGCTTCCTTTACCTCAGGATGATCTAACTGCTGACACCAGGCCTTCTACAAAGGGAGATATCAGCCGTATATTCGCAGAGCTGCGGGAATTGCAGGAGCTATGGATGTCGGATCTCCGTGTTATCCGGGAGGATGTGACTGCTGTGACAGCTCGGGTGGATGCTGTGCAAACACAGGTGGATGGAGCGGCAGTTGAGCGGACCCGCTAGGCTGTACAGGTCGCTGCACTACAGGACCAGGTGACTCACCTCACTGCGGCAGTGGAGTCGCTGGAGGCACGCCACCGCAGGCGAAATATCCAGATTCGAGGGATACCTGAGTCGGTGGCCTCTGCTGACCTGCCGGATTTTTTGAATCGCATGGTCCATCACCGCCTGGTTCTCTCGGACCCTGACCCTCAGGTGATCGTGTCAGCTGTTCGTCTGCGGAAGGCTGCCGCAGCTCCTTCGGAGGCCTCGAGGGATGTTCTCGCGGTGATACGGGATCTTTCATTTAAAGGGAAGCTGATGTCTCTGCCAGCGGCTCGTGCACCTTTTGTGTTTGAAAATAAGTCCTTGGCTCTTTTCCATGACTTACCTTTTTTTACTTTGATGGCGAGGCGACGGTTCCGTGAGGTCACGGCTGCATTGAGGGCGGCGGAGGTTCGCTACCGGTGGGGAGTCTCCGGTACTCTTGCTTTCCAGCATGACGGAATATCTCACCTAGTTGGCACACCGGCCGAAGCCTGGCTTTTGTTTGCCAAATTGGGTTTGATGACTCCGGGCCCAGACGGAACGTCTGGCACTGGGATATCTACTGCCACGGCTGCTAAGCCCACGTTCACCGACCCGGGCTGAGAGTGTTGCTCCTTCCCTCTCTCTTTCCTATTCAGTTATTTACCTTCCCCCTTTTCCCCCTTTTTTTTTTTTTCTTTCTTACCGGATTGGACATTTAGTTTTCTATAGACTTGGCTGGTTCACTCTCGGTTATGACTTTATAGACTTATTGGGATGTCAGGATATTTGTCTCTTACCCCTCCCCCCTTTTTTTTTTAACGGACGGAGACACTGGGTGGTCCTGGTGAGCCGCTGAGATGGTCACCTAGGCTCTCACCATCTCTCGTGGCCCCAGGACCCCCGGCCCTGTGGCCTCTTCTATGGCCCCCGGTCCTTCTTTGGATTTCCAGGGCGTGCCAGGAATGTCACCCTACTTGGGCAGTTCCCTCCCCCCCAAATAATTTTTTTTTTTTCCTTCTCTCCTCTCCCTCTTCAGCCATCTGTTCTGTGCCCTCCTAACTGTCACACGAGACTCCGCCCATCCCTCATATCTGGTCCACCCGGACTCCCTTATTTTGCTCGAACTGTTACCCCCCACCCTTTCGTATTCCCCTGCTCCCCATCTCTTTATTATATTTATGTTAGTGAGAAACAAGGGGGGAGTCTGTGAGGGTCCTGAGAACGAGCAACAGCACAAATGGCCTGCTCTACGGTGGGTGCCCGCTCAGGTCTCACAAACAAGGTTTTAGCCTGATTGTGCCATTACAGGGATGAATTTTCCATATGCAAATCAGCCTGCTCTCACCCAGAAAGGGTGGCCAGTGCTGACTGCCAAGGACGTCATCCCTGCACGAGAGGTGCAGCAACCCCCGACGATCGTTTCGGCCTTATTGGGCCTCGTCAGGAGGGTATAGCTGACACCCCTCTAGGCACATCAAGCAAGGGGTCCACGTCTGGATGACCCTTTACAATTGCAGTGAGAAACAAGGGGGGAGTCTGTGAGGGTCCTGAGAACGAGCAACAGCACAAATGGCCTGCTCTACGGTGGGTGCCCGCTCAGGTCTCACAAACAAGGTTTTAGCCTGATTGTGCCATTACAGGGATGAATTTTCCATATGCAAATCAGCCTGCTCTCACCCAGAAAGGGTGGCCAGTGCTGACTGCCAAGGACGTCATCCCTGCACGAGAGGTGCAGCAACCCCCGACGATCGTTTCGGCCTTATTGGGCCTCGTCAGGAGGGTATAGCTGACACCCCTCTAGGCACATCAAGCAAGGGGTCCACGTCTGGATGACCCTTTACAATTGCAGTGAGAAACAAGGGGGGAGTCTGTGAGGGTCCTGAGAATGAGCAACAGCACAAATGGCCTGCTCTACGGTGGGTGCCCGCTCAGGTCTCACAAACAAGGTTTTAGCTTGATACGATCGTCGGGGGTTGCTGCACCTCTCGTGCAGGGATGACGTCCTTGGCAATCAGCACTGGCCACCCTTTCTGGGTGAGAGCAGGCTGATTTGCATATGGAAAATTCATCCTTGTAATGGCACAATCAAGCTAAAACCTTGTTTGTGAGACCTGAGCGGGCACCCACCGTAGAGCAGGCCATTTGTGCTGTTGCTCATTCTCAGGACCCTCACAAACACCCCCCTTGTTTCTCACTGCAATTGTAAAGGGTCATCCAGACGTGGACCCCTTGCTTGATGTGCCTAGAGGGGTGTCAGCTATACCCTCCTGACAAGGCCCAATAAGGCTGAAACGATCGTCGGGGATTGCTGCACCTCTCGTGCAGGGATGACGTCCTTGGCAATCAGCACTGGCCACCCTTTCTGGGTGAGAGCAGGCTGATTTGCATATGGAAAATTCATCCCTGTAATGGCACAATCAAGCTAAAACCTTGTTTGTGAGACCTGAGCGGGCACCCACCGTAGAGCAGGCCATTTGTGCTGTTGCTCATTCTCAGGACCCTCACAAACACCCCCCTTGTTTCTCACTGCAATTGTAAAGGGTCATCCAGACGTGGACCCCTTGCTTGATGTGCCTAGAGGGGTGTCAGCTATACCTCCTGACAAGGCCCAATAAGGCTGAAACGATCGTCGGGGATTGCTGCACCTCTCGTGCAGGGATGACGTCCTTGGCAATCAGCACTGGCCACCCTTTCTGGGTGAGAGCAGGCTGATTTGCATATGGAAAATTCATCCCTGTAATGGCACAATCAAGCTAAAACCTTGTTTGTGAGACCTGAGCGGGCACCCACCGTAGAGCAGGCCATTTGTGCTGTTGCTCATTCTCAGGACCCTCACAAACACCCCCCTTGTTTCTCACTTATATTTATGTTAACAGGATATATTTGTAGTATATATATTGTTACTTTCTATGATGACTTCTTCTGAGATACATTACTGCGGAATTTGTTTTTGGTCCTGCGCGACCGATATTCATATTGTGTCAAATTTTGAAATATAAAAAAAAAAACAGTGTATGATCCTGTTCTGCCGGCCCTGACCTCTGCATCGTCTGACCACGTCCCTGGATTACCCCTGCTCTGTACAGCGTACCTGGACCTGCTCCCCCCGTGCCTACTCCCTCTGCCAACACCCTCCTGGTTACTCTATAGTAAGGTTCTGCAAGGGTGTGTGCCATCTCCCACATCCTCAGCTCCAACTCCTGGTAAGTACCTGATGTGGTGTGCTGACTGCCAATGGGGGGGGAGTTGGGTGTTTTTAGGCGGTTGGTTGTTGACAGTTGGGAATCATTTTGTCTTGCAGTTGAGGGCTGTCAAGACAGCAACCAGGTGCAGTTATAGAGAACCCGTATGCTTAGTTTATTAATAAACCTATTACTAAAACTCAAGACGTCTCGTATTATCCAGAACACTACAGTGGCGATGAGGCTATTGGATCTGCATGATGGCGCTTTTTGGTACTCTGCATGATTTTAATACAGACACTGACTCTTGGATCTCTTGGGTGGAAAGATTTGAACAATATGTCTCTGCTAATGGGGTTTTGGAGTCGAAACCGGTAGCCATGTTCCTCACAGAGATTGGAGCTAAGGTGTACGACATGCTCATAGATCTCCTGTATCCAGAAAAACCTGCGAGCAAGCCTTTAGCTGTTTTAGTTGCTTTACTGAGGGCCCACTATCAGCCACAGCCAATTGAAATTCGCTGAAAGATTTAAGTTTTATGAAAGCCATCAGGAGCCTGGAGAATGCATTTGCTCCTTTGTCTCCGCTCTCAAGAAGTTAGCAAGTACCTGTCAGTTTGGGGAGTATTTAGTCACAGCCCTCAGAGACCAGTTTGTAATGGGGTTAAACTGTGAAGCTATGATTAAGCCCGATAAAGATCTGACCTTACACAAAGCTATGGATATCGCTACCATTATGGAACAAGTTACGAAAGAAGCTGATGCTTTTGCATAGGAAGCAAGAGACTGAGCAAGAGGCAGAAATATTCCATGCAGATACCAGGGAATGGCACAAGTGGGATAAACTGTACATTTCCTTTTGTAAAAAGATGATGCAAGGAAACCCCCCAAATGGATGTTATCGATGTGGGGCGACTTCACATGAATCTCACTCATGTAATTTCCGCAATGCAGTTTGTCATTCCTGTGGAAAAAAGGACATATTCAAAGGGTATGTAAGAAAGGAAAGATGCATGAAGGAAAGTCACATAAATTGGTTCAGAAGACAGCATATCAAATTCAGCTCCAAGACTCCTCGGATGACTCAGACTGCCACATTCCCATTCAAACAGAAAACTTTATAAGTTGGATTTCGGCTTATTCAGCCATTACTGTTCCAGTGAAGATTGAAGGGAAGGATGTAACCATGGACCTGGACACAGGAGAGTCTGTTTCTGTGATTACTGAGCAAGACTGGCGGAGATTAAAAGTAAATGTGCCAGTGATAAAGACAGCTTTTCGTCTACAGACTTATTCAAAGGAAGTATTAACCCCTCTGGGCAGTGAACAGGTGAGAGTTAAGTTAAATGGACGCTGACGTCAGAAAAGCTGACGTTATAGATTATGAAGTCTGGTGGCCTCCACTATTTAGAAGAGAATGGATTCATAAATTGTGAATGCCAGACATAATGTATAATGCTTGCCACGCCTTCCAGACATTACCTGCGGTTTCAGCTTGACTACAGGACTTATAGTGAGGAAAAGGGGGGTGGGGGTTGCTGCACCTCTCGTGCAGGGATGACGTCCTTGGCAATCAGTACTGGCCACCCTTTTTGGGCGAGAGCAGGCTGATTTGTATATGGAGCATTCATCCCTGTAATGGCACAAGCAAGCTAAAACCTTGAGACCTGAGCGGGCACCCACCGTAGAGCAGGCCACTAGTGCTGTTGCTCGTTCTCAGGACCCTCACAAACCCCCTTACCCTCACTGTAAGTTTACAGGGTCATCCAGACGTGGACCCCTTGCTTGATGTGCCTAGAGTGGTGTGAACTATATACCCTCCTGACGAGGCCTAACAAGGCTGAAACGATCTTCGGGGGTTGCTGCACCTCTCGTGGAGGGATGACGTCCTTGGCAATTAGTACTGGCCACCCTTTCTGGGTGAGAGCAGGCTGATTTGCATATGGAGAATTCATCCCTTAATGGCACAAGCAAGCTAAAACCTTGTGAGACCTGAGCGGTCACCCACCGTAGAGCAGGCCACTAATGCTGTTGCTCGTTCTCAGGACTCTCACAAACCCTCCCTTCCCAGACTACAGGACTTGCAGAGGAAGTTTGCCCCGGTTTTTGATGATACTTTGGGTGATGATAAGGGACAGCAAATGTCCCTAAATATGAGAGAAAATGCTATCCCATAATTTTTTAAGGCACGAGCTGTACCTTTTGCACTTAAAGCTGGGGTTTTGGTGGAATTGATGTTTCTAGAGAGCCTTGAGATCATTTCCAGAGTGCACTGCAGTGAATGGGCCTCCCCGATTATGCCTGTGCATAAAAAGAATGGAGACATTTGGATATGTGGGGATTTCCGTATGGCTGTTAATACTCAACTTGCTGTAGGTAAATATCCACTTTCCAAAATTGAGGACATTTTTGCAACTTTGGCAGGGGGCCAGCAGTTCACCAAGCTGGATCTCAAACATGCATACCTGCAGTTGCCAGTGCATCCCGAATCCAGGCCTTACCAAACAATAAATACTCATAAAAGGGGCTGTTCCAATATATCAGAATGGTATTTGAGATAGCACCAGCAATTTGGCAGCGTACAATGGATGAATTGCTTGCTGGAGTTCCGGGGACCAATGTCTGCTGGATGACATGCTGATCACTGGCCGAACAAAGAATGAGCACAGGAGGAAAGACTACCTGGAATTTTGTGGCCACGTTATTGATAAAATTGGACTTCACACCACTGATGATAAAGTGAAAGCGTTGGTAGAGGCACCCATACCAAAGAATGTAAATCAGCTGCAGTCTTATGTAGGGCTTTTACACTACTACAATACATTTTTGCTCAATTTAGCTCATGCCTTGTTTCTCTTGCATAGCCTTTTGGAAAAACAACATGTGGAAATGGACAGAGACATGCTCGGCTGCTTTTAAAGCGTCAAAGGAACTAAACAACGATTACCTTGATGAAGATATCAGGGTACTGGTGTCTCTCAGAGACCAAATTAATATTTAACTTTTAATGAACTCAATTTAAAATTGGACAAACAAAATAGACATAAGTAGACAGTGCTCACACAAACAAAGTATAATAAAAACAATTCTGCAAGGAACAGGTGGTGTGTAACAGCAAAAAAATGGTCAGTAATCAATACAGTCAGTGACCTTCGACGATCACTTCAAGGTATTGTTGACAGATTGAGGTATTGGTAACTATGTAAGACCATATAATACTGCAAGTGAAAAAGCAGAGGAGACAAAAGGCAAGAAACTACTGGTAGAGGAATTGGCTCAAATAGCCCAAAATAGACGTACTGCAAATAATTGCACAAGTTTCCATGGTAGGAAGAACCCAAATGAAAATTGATATAAATATTCAAAGTTTCAAAATACGAATTCCCCAGGTAGAAGCAGAAGGTTCTTGCCTGCCAAGTGCACCCGACGCGCGTTTCGCCGGAATGGCTCGTCAAGAGTGCTGGGAGACATGCTCGGCTGCTTTTAAAGCGTCAAAGGAACTAATACACAGCTCCAGAGTCTTGGTTCACTATGACTTGTCTAAACCACTGAGTATTGCCTGTGATGCTTCCCCTTATGGGCTGGGGGCTGTGCTGTCCCATTACATGTCTGATGGTACAGATCGACCTGTAGCTTTTGCTCCTCGCTCCCTCACCCCAGCTGAGCGCAATCTGGGCACTGTAGAAGTTTCACTTTTATATTTATGGCCGTTCTTTTACGCTGTTGACTGACCACAAGCCACTATTGGCAATATTCAATCCTATAAAGAGTATTTCTCAGACTACCGCTGCTCGTCTCCAAAGGTATGCCTTACTGCTGGGGGCTTATCAGTATGAAATCCGATACAGGCTCCATGATAAACATACAAATGCAGATGCGTTTTCACGCCTTCCTCTTCCACTCTCTACCTATTATGTTCAGGACTTTCCATTTACTTTAGCAAAACAGTTACTGCTGTTGAGATAGCCCAAGAGACCAGTAAGGATACTAATCTTCAAGAGGTCTTGTCTTAAGTACAACAAGGTTGGCCATTTCAAATCTCTCCACGTGTCTGGCATTTTTCGGTCCAGGAATCTTGAACGGTCAGTCAGAGAGGGCTGCTTGCTATGGGGAGAGAAGGTAATTGTTCCGCCAGCCTTGCAGAAACCCACATTACAAACTTTGCATGAAGGTTATCCAGGAATAGTCCGGATGAAACAAAAAGCCAGGGGTCATGTATGGTGGCCAAGTTTGGATGAGGATATCTGCAACTACGTTGCAGCCTGTTCAGGATGTGCCCAGGCTCCGAGATGCTATCCTAGGGGTGCAGTACAGCCCTGGTTTTGGCCTCTTAACCCATGGGAGAGAATTCATATTGACTTTGCAAGACCAGTGAATGGACAGATGTTCTTAGTAGTGGTGGATGCACATTCTAAGTGACCTGAAGAGATTTTACTGCCCCAGAGTACAACTGATGCCACCATTGATGCCTTAGAGGAGCTGTTTGCGACATTTGGATTGCCTAAGATACTAGTATCTGATAATGGTCCACAGTTATTAGTTCAGAAATGTCCAAAGTTTCAATAAGGATCATGGTATCCCAACATCTCCGTACAGCTCCTTATCATCTGGCTACCAAAGGTCTAGCTCAGGGGTCAGCAACCTTGACTCCCTGATGTTTTGGGAACTACATCTCCCCCGATGCTCAGTTATCCATTAGGCTGACTGAGCCACATGGGAACTGTAGTTCCCAAAACATCAGGGAGCCAAGGTTGATGACCCCTGGTCTAGCTGAAAGATTTGTCCAGACTCTGAAAGGATTTTTAAGGAGTACTGTGACAAACTTCTTCAAAAACCTACTTCAACAACTCCACCAATTCTTGTTGCAGTACAGAAACACAACGCACCCAACCACTGGCAAGCTACCAGCAGTTTTGATGTTTGGCAGACCACTCAGGACAAAGTTAGACCTATTGCAACCGGACAAGGAGGGTCATCTCACATGAACGAAGTCATGTACAAAAACTGCAGGAAAAGATGAAGCACGGAAAGACTTCACGCACATACAATATAGAGGATCCATTTTGGATACAGATGTATAGAGGGCCACGCCGTTGGTCTATGGCAGGGATTTCCAAGGTTTTGGGATTCCTCACCTATGAGGTTAGCATTGCCAATTTTCTGCACACTAAAAGACATTCAGCCCAGCTACGGGCCAGACCAGTTTTGCACAAACAACTGAATGACCAGACTGAAGAGTCCAAAAGACACGGATGTATGGATGGGGGTCTGGCATGATAATGGAGATTTATTTTCACAAGAAGAAGAGGATTGTGCCCTTCCAAGGGAAGAAATAGATGGTGGTCGTCTCCGTGAAGCAGATTCCACTTCACATGATCTGTCTGGGAATGTCCGTTTAGCTCGGAATCAAAGAGTCCGGCATCCTCCAGAACGCTGGTAACCTCCAGACCCATTGAGGGATTTCCACCAGAGGAGTAAAAGCATGCAAAACCACAGAAGATGCTATGTGATCCGAAAGCACAAATTACAGGATGGAAGTCAGGAGGGTCTGGAAGAGACTTGTACTGGGCATTTTTTTTGTTGTTTTGAAAAAAGGGAGGAGGTGTGGTGTGCTTGCTGCCAATGGGGGGGAGTTGGGTGTTTTTTGGTGGTTGGTTGTTGACAGTTGGGAATCCATTTTGTCTTTCAATTGAGGGCTGACAAGACAGCAGCCAGGTGTAGTTATAGAGAACCTATATGTTTAGTTTATTAACCCCTTAGGGACCTTGGACGTACCATGTACGTCATGGCCGCGGGTCTCTTTTAGACCTGCTGACGTACATGGTACGTCCTGCGGTGTTTTGAGCGCTGGAAGCGATCGGATCGCTTCCAGCAGCTCAAACGCCATTGCAGGATGCCTGGGAGTCCAGGCATCCATGCAATGGCGGTTACAAGTGCCGGGGCACCTTGTGATCGCTCCCCGGGAGCGATCAACATCTGGTTTTACCGGAGAGGTGCCCGGCACTTCTAGAGAGCGCTGGAAGCGATCGGATCGCTTCCAGCAGCTCCAGGGCCATTGCACGCTGCCTGGGAGTCCAGGCATCCGTGCAATGGCGGACAGAAGTGCCGGGGCACCTTGTGATCGCTCCCCGGGAGCGATCAACATCCGGTTTTATCGGAGAGGTGCCCGGCACTTCTAGAGAGCGCTGGAAGCGATCGGTATCGCTTCCAGCTGCTTTGTGTATATTGCAGGGATGCCTCGACATCGAGGCATCCCTGCAATATGCTTACCTGCCGCCGGTCCGCTCAGTGATCGCTCCCCCCGAGCGATCACTTCCGGTAGCGGCAGGAAGTACTGAGTGCCACGAGGTATCGTGGCACTCAGTACAAAAAAGATCACATAAGTGATCAGGTGCTCTGCTGGGTGCCTCGAGGGATGAAGGCACCCAGCAGACTAAAATAAAGTGTAAAAAAGTGTAAAAATAAATAAATAAATGAATAAAAATGAATAAAATAAAATAAATGTGACAGCCAAGATGGCGCTGCCCTTCTAAGGGCAGGGTCATCTTGGGGCTGTGTGGGATGTTCCTAGCCTGCCTCATCAGAGAGGCAGGCTAGCAACATCCAATCAGAAGTAAGAAAAAATCAAAATAAAATTTCTAATTTGTCAGGTCAGGTCAGGTCAATATTTTGTAAATATTGGCTCTGACCTCTGTGATTCTCCCTCCCTCTCCTCACTTGTGTTTTGGTGAGCGAGAGAGAGAGATCAGATTTGACAGGTTAGAGATTTTAGGTAGATTTAGTGAGATTAGAAAAATTGAGGCAGATTTAGAGAGAATTTAGGGAGATTTAGAAGAATTGAGGCAGGTTTAGAGTGATTTAGAGAGATTTAGGTGTTTATTTGTATTTTCTTGTGAAACCCAACGGTTCTTCTAAGAACCAATAATCCGCTTATATATATAATAATTATAAAATTTTATAATCTATTATATATAATGTCTGAGAGGGTGTACAGCGCCGAGGAGGCATATGCCATCCTGGCGTCAGAATCTGAGGCATCTGTGTCAGACTCAGACCCTGATTTCGACCCCGCTAACTGCTCAGAGACGTCGCTAGATACATCATCTACGCTGGCTGATGTATCTAGTGATGTTTCTGATGCAGATCCTGGGTCACCACCTGCCAGCAGGAGACGCACAGCTCCAGCTGAGGAGTGGGTAGTGCCTCATCGCCAGAGGCCAGATATCCCTCCTTTCACTGCAAATCCTGGCATCAATATTGATGTTGCAGGATTTACCGCCACACAGTTTTTGCAGGTGTTTATGGGGGATGATTTGTTGGGCCACATCGTGGCCCAATCAAATCTGTATGCCCATCAGCATTGTGCTGCGAAGCCAGACTCCTACTTGGTAAGGCAGCAATGGACCCCGCTAGATGTGCCAGAATTTCTGAAATTCTGGGCACTTACTATGCTGATGGGCATCATAAAGAAGCCCTCAATTCGCTCCTACTGGAGCAGTAGCCCCATCGGCTCTACCCCCATTTACCCCCAATCAATGTCACGTAGAAGGTATGAAAACATTTTGCGTTTCATGCACTTCAGTGACAACAGCCTGTGCCCTCCTAGAGAGCATCCCCAGTTTGACAGGCTGTATAAAATCCGCCCCCTGATTACCCACTTCACCGCCAGGTTTGCAGAGGCTTATACACCTGGAAGGAATATCTGCATGGATGAATCCCTAATGAAATACAAGGGAAGGCTGGGATTCAAGCAGTATATTCCTTCCAAACGCTCCAGGTATGGAGTGAAGGTGTATAAGCTCTGTGACAGCGAGAGTGGGTATACTCAGGCCTTCCGGGTGTACGAGGAAAGGATAGTAGCCTTGACCCTCCAGGTTGCCCAGAACACATGGGAACCAGTGGCAAGATTGTGTGGGACCTACTTTTTCCCCTGATGAACAAAGGGTACCACTTGTATCTTGATAATTTTTATACGAGTGTCCCTTTGTTCAAGCTGCTGTATTGTTTTGATACAGCAGCATGCGGTACTGTTCGCAAGAACCGCGTAGGTTTCCCAGCAAAGCTTGTCCGCACCCGGCTAAAAAGGGGGGAGACCTCAGCTCTGCGCCAAGAGGAGCTGTTGGCGGTCAAGTACAGAGACAAGAAGGATGTATACCTTCTATCCACCATCCACACTGAGAGGTCTGTGGAGGTCTCTGTATGTGGCAGAGCTGAGCGCATCAGGAAGCCAGTGTGCATCAAAGACTAAACCGGCATATGGGTGGGGTTGATCTGGCAGATCAGCTGCTCCAGCCCTACCAGATTATGCGGAAGTCAAGGGCCTGGTTCAAAAAGGTTGCAATTTACCTGATGCAAATTGCAACCCACAATGCCTTTTTGCTCTGCAAAAAGGCAAACCCCGGAGTGACGCTGTCCTTTTTACAGTTTCAGCTCCAGGTCATTTCGGGGTTTTTGTACCAGAATGCACATGCTCCCCGGGCGGTGATGGGGGACAGAGTTGGGGCTACACATTTTATTTATAACATACCCCCTACTAGGGCAAACAGAAACCCCAAAAAAGATGCAGGGTGTGTTTCAAGAGGGGGCAGAGGAGAGACACAATCTTTTACTGCCCAGAATGCCGTGGACAACCCGGTCTGTGTCTTGGGGACTGTTTCAAGCTATATCACACTGTGCGCGATCTGTGATTTTTTTTTTCCTTTCTATTTTTTCTCACACTCCAGTTAGTTAGTTCAGTTTATTTTTTTTTTTCTTTTACTGCACCAGACTTTTACATTTTATTCGTACATTTTTATGTTCTACAATTGGTGCTGTATTTTGCCAAAATCTTTGCACACCTATGCATGGGGGGGCATGGGTGTACTCAGGAGACCTTGCAGAAAACAACCTGGAGAGTTTTCATGCAGTAACAAACAACAGTGTCTCCTAAATCACAGTCCAAAACTACTGTGGGCGTAAAAATCTGAAAATTGAAAAATTACCGCCACACACCTTCTCAAATGTTTTGGGCTAAAACTGTTGCATCCATGGCATCAAAGCACTCCATATGCAATACCTTGGGGTTTCAACATAACAAATATAATCAATTTTCTGGCAATAATTCAAACTGGGGTATGCGGTAGACCCAAAACCAAAGATAGGCCTAGCTGAAGAAATAATCTCAATTTCAACTCCAATGACAAAGTCATAAAAATTGTATTTGAACCTTCCCAAAATCCTGGCAAACCTATGCATGGGGGGCATGGGTGTACTCAGGAGACCTTGCAGAAAACAACCTGGAGAGTTTTCATGCAGTAACAAACAACAGTGTCTCCTAAATCACAGTCCAAATCTAATGTGGGCGTAAAAATCTGAAAATTGAAAAATTACCGCCACACACCTTCTCAAATGTTTTGGGCTAAAACCGTTGCATCCATGGCATCAAAGCACTCCATATGCAATACCTTGGGGTGTCAACATAACAAATATAATAAATTTTCTGGCAATAATTCAAACTGGGGTATGCGGTAGACCCAAAACCAAAGATAGGCCTAGCTGAAGAAATAATCTCAATTTCAACTCCAATGACAAAGTCATAAAAATTGTATTTGAACCTTCCCAAAATCCTGGCAAACCTATGCATGGGGGGCATGGGTGTACTCAGGAGACCTTGCAGAAAACAACCTGGAGAGTTTTCATGCAGTAACAAACAACAGTGTCTCCTAAATCACAGTCCAAATCTAATGTGGGCGTAAAAATCTGAAAATTGAAAAATTACCGCCACACACCTTCTCAAATGTTTTGGGCTAAAACCGTCGCATCCATGGCATCAAAGCACTCCATATGCAATACCTTGGGGTGTCAACATAACAAATATAATAAATTTTCTGGCAATAATTCAAACTGGGGTATGCGGTAGACCCAAAACCAAAGATAGGCCTAGCTGAAGAAATAATCTCAATTTCAACTCCAATGACAAAGTCATAAAAATTGTATTTGAACCTTCCCAAAATCCTGGCAAACCTATGCATGGGGGGCATGGGTGTACTCAGGAGACCTTGCAGAAAACAACCTGGAGAGTTTTCATGCAGTAACAAACAACAGTGTCTCCTAAATCACAGTCCAAAACTACTGTGGGCGTAAAAATCGGAAAATTGAAAAATTACCGCCACACACCTTCTCAAATGTTTTGGGCTAAAACCGTTGCATCCATGGCATCAAAGCACTCCATATGCAATACCTTGGGGTGTCAACATAACAAATATAAACAATTTTCTGGCAATAATTCAAACTGGGGTATGCGGTAGACCCAAAACCAAAGATAGGCCTAGCTGAAGAAATAATCTCAATTTCAACTCCAATGACAAAGTCATAAAAATTGTATTTGAACCTTCCCAAAATCCTGGCAAACCTATGCATGGGGGGCATGGGTGTACTCAGGAGACCTTGCAGAAAACAACCTGGAGAGATTTCATGCAGTAACAAACAACAGTGTCTCCTAAATCACAGTCCAAATCTAATGTGGGCGTAAAAATCTGAAAATTGAAAAATTACCGCCACACACCTTCTCAAATGTTTTGGGCTAAAACCGTTGCATCCATGGCATCAAAGCACTCCATATGCAATACCTTGGGGTGTCAACATAACAAATATAAACAATTTTCTGGCAATAATTCAAACTGGGGTATGCGGTAGACCCAAAACCAAAGATAGGCCTAGCTGAAGAAATAATCTCAATTTCAACTCCAATGACAAAGTCGTAAAAATTGTATTTGAACCTTCCCAAAATCCTGGCAAACCTATGCATGGGGGGCATGGGTGTACTCGGGAGACCTTGCAGAAAACAACCTGGAGAGTTTTCATGCAGTAACAAACAACAGTGTCTCCTAAATCACAGTCCAAAACTGATGTGGGTGTGAAAATGAAAATGACCACCAAACAGTATCCAATTTGTTTGGAGCAAACGGTTGCATCCATGGCATAAAAACACTCCATTTACAATACTTTGGGGTGTTAGCTTACCAAATATATGCACGTTCATAAAATTGGGGTATGTAAAAGCCCCTAAAAAGAAGATAAGCAAAGAAGATACTGTATGTCAAATTAGAAAATTGACAAGCACATGTCAAAAGATTGGCGTAGCACCCCAAAAACAACAGAACAAATCTATATATGGGTGGTATCAATTTACTCAGAAGATGTTGCTGAACATATTTTTGGGGGGTTTTTTCGGCAGTAACCCATAACTGGATTTGACAATTCATGCCTAAAGTACAATGTGTGAAAAAATAACACAAAAAGTGACTACCTGAAAGTTTGACATAGAGCTAGTGCATGGAAAGTGTTAAAATACAACTCTTTGAAGCACCCTAGGGTGTGCCCTTTCTAAAAATATATGGTTTGATGGGGGTAAATTACTTTGGCCGGCTTCAAAAATGTCCCAAATAGGACATGGGTGCATGATGACGAAATGTGAAAATTCCAAGTTGGAAAACTGAAATGCGCACCCCCCAAATAAGGCCTATTAGCCCCCAAATGACCTGACATACCTATACATGGGTGGTATCAATTTACTCAGAAGATGTTGCTGAACATATTTTGGGGTGTTTTTTGGCAGTAAACCTTAAAGTTCACAGTACATGTATTCTTAAATTGCGTTCAAAAAAAAAATCACCAAAACTTTTTTTTCTCAAACTTTGGCATAGATTTGTGGTAAAATGGTTTGCATGGAAAGAGTCAAAATACCCCAAGTTTAATACCTTGATTTGTGTACTTTAAAAAAATATGTATATGTGGATGGTTATTCAGGAATTAGTGACAGATATCAGTGTTACAATGTCACTAGCACTAGTTTTGAAAATTAACTCTTTGGAAATGGCAAAGTGCTACTTGCACTTATTGTTGCATAAAATAAGGAAAAAAGCGAGGAATATGTAAAAATTGGGTATTGCTAAACTCAGAACTAAATTTAGAAACTACTAAGGAATTAACTTTTTTTGACGGTTGTTGATACATAAGAAATTTTGGGGGTCAAAGTTCGAAAAAATGGTGTTTTTTCAATTTTTTTTGTCATATTTCACAATGCTTTTTATAGTAAATTATATGAAATGATATAAAAAATGGTATCTTTATAAAGTCCATTTACTGACGAGAAAAACAGTGTAAAATATGTGTAGGTTGCATAAACGAGTAAGAGGAAAATTTGTCCTAAACACTAACAGCGCAGAAACGTAAAAACAGCAGCGGTCACTAAAGGACGGATTTGTGTAAAACCGCCCGGTCACTAAGGGGTTAATAAACATTAATAAAACCCAAGAAGTCTCGTATTATCCAGAACGCTACACGTGACATATGGTAAAATTAGCAACTCCGTTATCTTACCTGGCTAAGGTAAATTTACACTAGACTTGGAATCTGCCCTTTTAAGGGTTTTCTAATGGCAGCAGAAATCATTGACAGCCTTCCTGGTTCAGCCAACTGAGACCATCAACACATCAACAGGTATAATTGAAAGTAAACACACTCCCGGGTTAACAATCAACGGAACCATCACAGGTTTGTAATAACATATATAAAGGATTACAATAAAAGAGATAAGGCGTGCATTGTAGGCCTACAATTTAGTAGTCATACAGTTTGTCGACAGGACATGGAGAGACACACTGCAAGTAGCTCTGTGGAAATTTTTTGACTTTTCCTCCTTTTCTATAACCTGACTACTTCATGGTTCTACGTGGATGCCAAGAACATTGTGAGGGAACACTTGCTGGAGGAACAGGAGACATCCAAAGTGGTCCAGAAAGCTAACATTTTTAAATATACACCTTGTTGCCACAAAAAGAGATGAAATGTGGCATCTAGTTTGTCAGTGGCAGGAACTATGTCCTGGGCTCATGCTATGAAATATTAAGGCATATGTGCATGAACCCCAGTGGGAGTAAGATTTCTGAAATGAGAACACATAATATTTATCAGTGAGCATCAGAGGCGTAGCAAGGTCATGAGGCGCTTGGGAGCAAGTACTCCCCTAGTGCCCCAGCCACGGTTCACACCCCCGGCGCAGGAGGAAGGGCAAATCCAGCACTGCTCTGCCATAGCTGGCAGCCCCCTTCCTGGGATCAGCTTTCCTGGAGGTACAGCAGGTGTTTATCCTTTTTGCAACAAACAAAGTTCTTAAAACCACTAGATGGTGCCAATGGCATAGATCCAAATGGGCCTAACCCGCCTATGTTACAAAACAAAAATAGAGCACCTATGCATCCACAATGGTGCTCACAAAAGTAAATGATCTATGTCCCCAGTGTATACACAATTGTACACCTTTATTAATACATACAAATTGACAAGTAGACAAATAAAATCACATAAATATTGTATAATGAGTAGTCAGAGTACCTGGTTCATATCTTTATGGCAGGGGGAACAATGCCACACCTGTGGAGTGTATGAATTTGAGGAGTTCAAATCAGCATCATGGGTATGTTTGTCCCATAACAGTTGCAATGCATTTGCCTAAAGGAATGGGTTAAAAGGCATTACCATCCCATATCAGCCATCCAGGGATAAATTCAATGTTTTGAGCGGATATATTCCTTATAGAAACCTCTGTCCAGTATTACTAATACTCAATATCCCTGCTCTTGATATACTCTTGTAGCGCTGTGTTAAAAATCTTGCTGTGGCAGTACCTATTTTTGGTCACAAGATGGAGACTATCGCGATCAGAGATACTGGACATTGGGACTACAATGCCCGGCATGCTTTGCAAGAAGACAGGAAGTGGGTGGGGACTGGAGACTTACATCCTCTGCCTCGTGGAGAAAGTTCCAGAGCGCGCCAGGGAACAAGAGAAAGCAGACGCACTGAGGAGATCGCGAGAGAACCTAGGCCAAAGCCCGAGGGAGACTTGTTATTCCGGTTTGGGTCACTCAAGCTGAGGAGAAGGAGACTTGCCAGAGCCCAGACATTGCTGTAGACCGGTGGAATCGAACAGAGAGCAGGCGGAGAGCTGGATAAGCTGCATGAAGTCAGACAACGGATCCGGCCGCTAGTATCCCAGTCAAAATCCAGAGGAGAGACGTCCTGGGTCAGCGGAGCCTAAAGCCTGCGTCGGATGGGTGAGAGGCCTCCAAGGCTGTTTGTGATTAAAGGTCAAGCTGCTGTTTTCTCTTTAAAGTCCACAGGGCCCCAACTGACTAGTCGAAGACCTTCCTTTAATAAACTCACTGGCCAGTTGAACAGTACCCGGGTACCACACACACATATACACCTTTCACATTCTGGGACTTAACGTGTGCAGGACTCATTTCCTTTTTACGAATCGGAACAGGGGTTACAGATAAAGATACGTTCCGAATATATTTTTCCTCTTTTTCCGCTGCGCGTTTACCGTAATACGAAGGGATTGTATGTTTGGGGTTTTGCTACGTGTCCCCTTTTCTGAACTATCGGGAAATTGCATTGCTTTTATGTTCGGTTGCGAATATTTTATTTTCCGAAATACGAAGCCTCGTGTTTCGTTTCTTTTCCGCTACGCGTTTTACCGTGATACGAAAATACTGTAATAATACTTGTGAATACCGTGTCTCAACATCTGCTCATTATTTTAGTAAACTATTTAAATGATAAAAACTCACAACTGTGTTGGAGTATATTTATTCCCTAGTGCGGGGAGACTGACCCGTGGTTCATTTTCAGCGGCTCCTCCGGGAGTGAGCGCTACACTCTTGACAAAGCCTGGTATACAGGCGAAACTAGTTGGGAGTTTGTGTTTTTAAACAGTTATATGAATTTTTGAAAGAGTTACCTGGATTGGCAGGGTTGCCAGTGGGTGTTTTTTCAATATAATGCAGATGAGTCCGGTTAATCACCAGGCATTGTGATCTATACCAAGGGGCCCTTATAGACAGTTTGTTTTTACCCTGACATTGCAGGGATATTGAGTATTAGTAATACTGGACATAGGTTTCTATAAGGGATATATTGGAAACAAATTGCTTATCCGCTCAAAACATTGAATTTATCCCTGGATGGCTGATATGGGATGGTAATGCCTGTTAACCCATTCCTTTAGGCAAATGCATTGCAACTGTTATGGGACAAACATATACATGATGCTGGTTTGAACTCCTCAAATTCATACACCCCACAGGTGTGGCATTGTTCCCCCTGCCATAAAGATATGAACCAGGTACTCTGACTACTCATTATACAATATTTATGTGATTTAATTTGTCTACTAGGCTTGAGCACCGATTTTTTTTCGGTTCGATTCGGTTCGATTTGTTCGGAAGTTTAAAATTTTCGATTCGGCTCGTTTCGACCGATTTCTGTTTCGATTCGGTTCGGTTCGGCTCGTTTTTCGTGTACATTTTTTTTTCGGAATATCGACCATTGTTTGTGTTTTCGGGTCACTTTGCTCGTTTTTTGTATCGACTTTTCGGAAATTTCAGAAATTTTTGTTTTTTCGGAACGTCTGTTCTCCTTGTTTCAAAGTGTCTACGATAATTCTGGCGATTCTATCGTGTTTTTTTTATTAAATAAAGATCCTTTTTTTCTTATGAATAATTGAATATACATTTCACAACTTTATTTAATCATATTAAAATGGTATGAAAGCCAAGGAACAAAAAAAATGAACAAAACGATTTAAAAAACGCTAAACTGACCCGAATGCCACAAGAAACAAGTGATACGCATTTACAAATACAAAATTTACAGAATCAGCGATATAACCGATAATAGTTAAATATACGATTTCCAGAATTACCGAAATGGAACCGAAATCACGAATGGAACCGAAATCATGAATAGAGCAAAAATAAATTTCGATTTGACACATTTCCCTCACTCATTTGAACCTCACCCTCCTGAAGCTCCTGTGTACCCTCTCCTTACCCTCCCCTGCTGTATACCCCTGGATACAAACTTTGCTTGAACTTGACTATGCTGTTGCCTATGCCCACCTCGACCATTTGCTAGAACTAGACTACGCTGTTACCTGTGCCCACCTCGACCATTTGCTTGAACTTAATTATGCTACCCAGATTACCCCTTTGTTACCGTTGCTGGATCCCCCTCATATACCTGGACTTACCCATCATCACCCCCTTACATACCTGGACTTTGTCCACCATGCCTCCTGTCCCTCAGTCTTTTCCCAGTGTCCAGTCTGTTTCCCAGTAAGTCTCCTTGTGTTGTTTCCTGATTTGTTTATGGTTGTGTTCAGCTCTCTTCATGTCCTGCTCCTCTGTGTCTGCTTAAAGTATTCAGTGTCCAGTTCTGCCCACCTCTCTTGTCCTGTCTGCTTGGCCTGTCCAGTTGTTTGTATCCATTTGGCTTATTCCTGCGTTATTCAGTTATCAGTTATACATTATCCAGTGTTCCCCCTTTTAGTTTACCTTATCCAGTATCCCCCCTTTGGTTTATTCCTGCTGTTGTGTTTCCTTGTATTCCTCATAATAAACCTTATCCGTTTAACCCACATTACTGCCTCCACTCCACTCTGTGTCACCACATCCCGGGCTCGGCCTTGCCGCCCCGTGACAGCCCCCCACATATCCATTTTCTGTGTATTAACCTGCATTCTGTGTCTTGCTAAATGGCAAAAGACTTTTGATGACTGGGGCTATTTTCAAGGGTTTTTGCATGACCCCTTTCCCTGTTCGTTCCCCCCTTCCATGATAGCCCCTCTCCTTTGTTCACCCACCCATTCTGCATGGTCTTTCTCAAGGTTCATACCTCCCTCTTCCCGTTCATGCCCCCTCTCCCTAAACAATCCCAGGTGGGAAGGGGTATAACCTTGATCCAGTAAAGATCCGCATTTTCCTCCCGCGGATCTGCCATACAATGCTGGGAGGAAGTGATATATTACACAATCACTTCCTCCCAGCCTTGCCGTGGAGAACCACTGGGAGGGAGGAGGTGGCTTTGTGGCCCTTAACCCTTTCACTGCTGAGAAATTTCACCCCTGTGTGCTGAGCTCATTTTGACCGTTTTGTGCTCATCATATTTAAACACGATTTAAAGTCATGTTTTATTGTAGGACCCAGACAAATTATATATCCTTATTTCCAGCAGAATCGGCAGAGTGAAAATATATCATTATTATTTGTATACGTCATGTCCCGTCAGAATACTACAACATAAAAGTAAAAAGAAATTTAAATTTCCATTCAGATTTCAATCATACACAGCTTGTAATTTATTTATTTATTTTCTAATTTTATCATCCAAACCTTTATGGTTATATATTCTACGGGCTACTCTTGTTAAAAACAATTAAAAATGGGAACCGGTTACTGCATTTTTCTGAGAAAATACGCAATTTTATCTAAAACTGAAAAAAAAATACTTTTATGTATGTTTGTGGGGGGGGGAGTATTTTACATGGTCATATTTGATATCTTTAGAAAGGTCAGACTCTGTCTTGCCCAGTGACATCTAACATGACTTTGTGGAGTGTAAAGAATGGAAATACAGAGGTCCAAAGTACCCCCACTCCCTTGCAGCACTGAAGCAGCTTGTGTTTTAGATGGGCCAATGTGTATATCGCTTTGTGCTATCGCCTCCCCATTTGGTCCTGGCATGTGAAATGAGAAGGTGAGATAGGGCTGCGGCATTGTTTCGTTCTTAAGTAAAAGCACATAATACCTTAGAAATGGGATAGAAAAGAAAAAAAAATTGTATGTAATATTATTATTTTTTTCTATTTTTACAAATGACATGGTCATATATGTTATTGTTGGAAAGGCCAGACTCTGGTTTTTCCAATGACACCTCACATGACCTTCTGCGCATGGGCGTTCACAGGTTGGAGTAAGGGGGGGCACTTGCCCCCCCCTGGAACGAAGGGGCCAGCTGCAGCGGAACTTAAATTTTTGCGTCCGGTGGCAAATTTCAGCGCCTTGCACGCCTTGCACTATCTGTTAACAGCGCAGGCGGCAGCTGCGGCGCATGCGCGCAGCGCTGCCCCTGCATGTGAGACCACGTGCGTGCGTGGGCGGGCGCTGTCAGACTCAGGAGACGGAGTGGAAGAGAGTGGGATTAAAATGCGCGTCGGCGTCACGTGGGCAAACCCACCAGCCGCTCTTCCCCTCGTCTCCCACAGGCACCACACCACCACCATCAGCCAGCCAGCTGTGGCTGCTGGCCTGCTGAGTTGGAAAATCCAGCCGATGACACCTCTCCTTGTCTCCGACTCCACCAGCTGCCTGCCAGTGCCACTGTGCTAGGTATGTGTAGTGTTATATGTGGGCCATGCCCACGCGGCATATATTTAATGATATGAAAATTAGGCATTGGCAATTGTTCTTTCTAAACTCTTCCTCCAGCCTGCCTGTGCCACTGTGCCAGGTATGTGTAGGATTCTGTGCCTGCTCATACACCCCCAATGTTTACTGTGAGTTATAATGCTGTGGGTGTGTTTTAGGGGTTCCTCCATATATTCAGGGTGTGTGGGTGTCTCTTTAGGGGCTCCTACATATATTCAGGATGTACGGGTGTCTTTTTAGGGGCTCCTTCATATATTCAGTGTGTGCGGGTGTTTTTTCAGGGTTTCCTCCATATATTCAGGGTGTGGGGGTATCTTTTAGGGGCTTCTCCATATATTCAGGGTGTGCGAGTGTCTTTTAGGGGCTCCTCCATATATTCAGGGTGTGCGAGTGTCTTTTTAGCGGCTCCTCCATATATTCACGGTGTGTGGGTGTCTTTTTAGGGGCTCCTCCATATATTCAGGGTATGCAGGTGTCTTTGAGGGGTTTCTCCATATATTCAGGGTGTGCGGGTGTCCTTTTAGGGGCGCCTCCATATATTCAGGGTGTGCAGGTGTCTTTTTAGGGGTTGCTCCATATATTCAGGGTGTGCAGGTGTCATTTTAGGGGCTCCTCCATATATTCAGGAGGTGCGGGTGTCTCTTTAGAGGCTCCTCCATATATTCAGGGTGTGTGGGTGTCTCTTTATATTCCGGGTTTGTGGGTGTCTTTTTAGGGGCTCCTCCATATATCCAGGGTGTGTGGATGTCTTTTTAGGGGATCCTCCATATATTCAGGGTGTGTGGGTGTCTTTTTAGGGGCTCCTCCATATATTCAGGGTGTGTGTGTGTCTTTTTAGGGGCTCCTACATATATTCAGGGTGTGTGGGTGTCTTTTTAGGGGCTCCTACATATATTCAGGGTGTGTGGGTGTATTTTTAGGGGCTCCTCCATATATTCAGGGTGTGCAGGTGTCTTTTTAGGGGTTGCTCCATATATTCAGGGTGTGCAGGTGTCTTTTTAGGGGCTCCTCCATATATTCAGGAGGTGCGGGTGTCTCTTTAGGGGCTCCTCCATATATTCAGGGTGTGTGGGTGTCTCTTTATATTCTGGGTTTGTGGGTGTCTTTTTAGGGGCTCCTCCATATATTCAGGGTGTGTGGGTGTCTTTTTAGTGGCTCCTCCATATATTCAGGGTGTGTGGGTGTCTTTTTAGGGGCTCCTACATATATTCAGGGTGTGTGGGTGTATTTTTAGGGGCTCCTCCATATATTCAAGGTGTGTGGGTGTCTTTTTAGGGGCTCCTACATATATTCCTGGTGTGCGGGTGTATTTTTAGGGGCTCCTCCATATATTCAGGGTGTGTGGGTGTCTTTTTAGGGGCTCCTCTATATATTCAGGGTGTGCGGGTGTGTAATACCTCCAGTAAGTGTCCTTGGCAAGACACCTAACGGTACATACTCGCCACCCCGGACATACTTGAAAACGAGAGAAATCTCAATGTATCCTTCCTGGTAAAAATCCTTTCACAAATACAGGGCAGAATATGGATGCCATTAAAATTTTGCCCCCAACCCCTGGAAAAATTTCTGCGGACGCCCATGCTTCTGCGGTGTAACAATCAGAGACGCAGTGTTCCAAAGTACTTTGTGCATCCCTCACAGAAGTGTGCCAGTTTAGGTTTTTGATGGAACAATGCGTAATAATGCAATATACCATCAACACACTTGCTGACATTGTGGGAAATGAGAAAGTGAGTTAGTGTAGTGTAGCGCTGTGTTTAAACCCTTACTGTGGCAGTACCTATTTTTGGCCACCGGAGGGAGACAAGCGCGATAAGAGACACTGAACATTGGGACTACGTTTCCCGGCATGCTTTGCAAACAGAGACAGGAAGTGGGTGGGACACAGACGCTGTACATCCTGAGCCTCGTGGAGATAGTTGGCAGAGCGCGCCAGGGAGTGCATGAGAGAGGACACAGTGCTGCAGAGCGGAACCGTGACTAGGCCGGAGCGCAAGTGCGGCCTACCAGGATTCCAAGTGGGGTTATCCAGCCTTGCAAGAAGGAGACCCAGTGATCCACAGACATTACCCAAGCTGCTGTCAAGGAAGCGGAGGATCCTTGAGCATAGGCGACTCTACAGGGGGGCAAGGGGGGGCAATTGCCCCCCCTAGGTTATTCCTTGCCCCCCATGTGCCCCCCCACCAAAAATCAGCATCCAGATTCCTTCACTTATTCGGACCGCTGTATCTCCGTCCCCTTGGATCTTATATGGACGATCTAGGTGTCGTTGGTTAGGGCAGATTCTGGCCTTTCCAATGATACCCAACATGACCATATTCAGTTTGAAGTAAAAGTCATAAAACATTAAATAATAACAGGCACTTAAACTTAAACATTTTCACAGGGTTGAAATGGCTCAGCAGTGAAGTGGTTAATGTTCAGACTATACATTACATTGTGTATTACGTTAGTTTTTGCCTTGGTTTAGTTGTATATTAAGGGTTAATGGGTAGGCTTCATCCCTAACAGTATACATTTCATTTTTTCCTTGATTAATAGCATTGTAGGGTTAATGGGTAGGCTACATGCCTCACAGTGTATTCATTTCATGTTTTACCTTGATTAATGGCATATTAGGGGTTAAGGGGTGGCTAAATGCCACATTGTTTATTATTTTTATTGTATTTCCCTGAGTTTTATGGCATTTTAGGGGTTACTATGGAAGCTAAAATCTAAATGGTCTATTCATCTTTAGATCCTCTGCTTTTCGTCACATTTTGGGGAATTCATTTTGCCAAAAATATAGTGAATTCCCTATTTAGTGAATGGTCCCTGTAATTTGCTAAATGTGGAGTCGCTGAAGCAGCTATCAGACATTCAGCAAAAACTGCCGAATTGCAGCAAATAAATATATTGAATTTAAGTATCATGTTCGTACAATAACAAGGTATCATTGCATCACATTAATCATGGGTTTTGGAATCTTATTTATATATATACTTATTTAGGGCACTATTACCTTGTGTGGGTTAACCCTTGCGTCGGCATTGGTTTTGCGTTAGCGCCAGGTTAAACGAGTCAAGCGCCGGACCAACAGATCGTTTGCCTCCTTCTACAAACAGGAAAAATCTCTTAGCGGCGCTATTAGTGATTTGTAGCGCGAGCTTACTGTACTTTCCGCGTCCTTTACTTAACATGGGGAGCACTAGAGATCTCTAGCGCTTTTGCAGCTAACAGATCACTTGGTGCCAGCGCTAATTTTTTGAGGTAAGCTAATTGCAACATTTTACCTACTGCTCAACCCTGGTGCTAGCTCCAAAAAAACTGAAAAACCAGATCCTCGCCAAAATTAACAGGCAATTGAAAGGAATGCAGCACAGGTGTTCTCTTGGCCCCATACACCATAGTAATGGATCTGGTCCGCATTGTCGTTGCTGTTGCAGTCGGCTCTATTATAAATGTATCCTTTATCCACATATATCCTAATTCTAATATATTGTTTAATTTTAAACATTTTATGCTGGGGGATATTCATAGTATGTAAGCTGGTGATTATTAGGGTGACCGTGTGGACCAAGTTTAAAGGGACACATAAGTCTTGCCCTGAAACGTGTTCTTTATATGCTGCAGCAGGGAAGTTAATTGTGGCTCACCTGGCCTTCCTTTTGGATCTATTAAATGCAGTGTAATGATTCTACATGCTGTCGGGAGGCATTTATCATGCAATGCCCATCAGCTTTAATATATGTGTGCATCAAGACATGGCTGATACGGCCACCTTGGAGGATTTTAATAATGCGGGGTGTGAGGTTATTCACTGGATGTGTTCATATTCAAGCTTGTGAGGGCAGGGGTAGGTATGGCCCGGCACTCTGCACTGGGGAAAAAAAATGTTCTATACTGTACACAACTGCATTAGCGCTGGGTCTCAGCCCGGGTCTTAGAGTTTTCCTAGCATGCGCCAAACGACCTTGTTCATGGACTACCGTGGACAAGGTGATCTGTTAGTAGGTCATCAGGCACTAAGTTTTAGCTACTCGCGCTTAACTTTTCCTATAGTGATGGTGTTTTAGTTCACACCAGGTGACAGGACCCTTAGTTTTATTCAGTGATATGATTTAGTGGTGAAAATTATTAGTGCCCCCCCAGTTTTGACTGCGGTATCTTCTTTGCCCCCCCTAAATATTGTTCCTAGAGTCGCCACTGTCCTTGAGTAAGGAGTACCGCAGGTCCATTGGATGGGAGAGCAGGCGGTAGCTGGACCAGCCACTGTCGGAGCAGAGAGAGCCAGACAACGGATCCAGTAGCCAGTATCCCAGCTAGGCACCGAGCGGAGGACGTCCTGGATCAGAGGAACCTTGGTGATCGAGTGGATGGGTGAGAGGCCTCCAAGGCCGGTTTTACAAAGTCAAGAAAGCACGCTGTTGTTTATTTCTAAAACCCACAGGGCCCCAACTTGACTAGTCGAAGACATCGTTTAAGAGATTCACTGGCCAGTTGAATAGTACCCGGGTACCATAACACACACATACACTCACAGTTCGGGACTTAACCTGTTCGGGACTCACTCCCTAGTATCCGAAAAAGGGGAAAAGACTCGCATCTTATTTTGTTTTCCGCTGCGCGTTTACCGCGATACGAAATACTGTAAATATATCTACGAACACCGTGTCTCATTATATGCCTTTTACTTTAGTAAACTATATAATTTATAAAATCCACAACGGTGCTGGAGTATATTTATTCCCTAGTGCGGGGAGACTGACCCGTGGTTCATTTTCAGCGGCTCCTCCGGGAGTGAGCGCTACAATAGCATCATTGTTCACTTTATAATTGAAAAGTGAACAATAGTGCTGCATTGTAAAAAAAAGACATTTTTATCTATTTAATTTTAAATGAAACCTGGTCATGTATGGTATCATTGGACAGTCCATGCTTTGATCTTTTCAAAGATACCAAGCATGGCCCTGATTCATTTATTCTTCAAGACATACGGGTATCTTCAAGACATACGGGCTGTATCTTCTCTATTGGGACTTCTATTGGGAGAGGTCCCTTTATGACATCATCGCAGCCATGCGCGATGATGTCAGTGAGCGGGCTGAGGTCCCGAGGCGTGGTTTGAATTCCAGGAAGTCAGATCACTGCGGGATTCTCCCCAGATGGTCAGCCTGCCCCTGCTTACGTCAGCTCTCCCAGACAGACACCCGAAGACAAGTGCCTCCCCCTTGCTATGCCACTGGTGACCATCAAAGGCCCCACACTCTGGGTTCACACCTGAGCGTATCTCATATGCGCATTTTACACATGTTTTTTGTCAGGCGTTTTATGAGTGTTTTTGATAATTAGAAACGCGCGTCTTGCGGGCGTTTTTTGAAGTCTATGGCTGCAAACGCACTGTAATACGCCCCAAAGAAGCTCCTGTACTTCTTTGGGCATAGGGCGTTTTACAGCGCGTTCCAGGTGTGAACATAGGAAAGAATGGGATTTCACTGTTTGAGAGTTTTACAGCACATAGGAACGCGCTGTAAAATGCCCAGGTGTGAACCAGGCCTAAGAATTTCCTGGGGGCTGCTGAGGTGTGAAAGATGTGTTCTTTGACCAGCCAGGGGTATGACTGATAGGAATGGGTGTCTCAATTCATACCTTTCTAGCATCTGGCAAGGCGCAAATGGAGAATATGAAGCCTTCAGTGGTCCGGCATGGAGCCAGCATCCGCTAATTTTATATCAAGTCAGGAGGCTTCATATTTTGCATTCTCTTTTCTTTACTAAACAACAGCAGCAAAGGAAAGTTTACATAGCAACAGCAGTAACCAATAAACAACAAGTGAGTAGTCAGTCTTAGCCACGCCCTCTTTTCTTTGCTGCTGGCGACCAGGTGAGACGTTTCCAAAACAGCTCCTGGTTGCCAGGCCTAATATATATATGTACATTTAGTTTTATTAATTAATGTAGAGTAATATTTATGATTGCTAACATTATTAGCTTATTTGAGTAATATTTGTGATTGCTAACATTATTATTTGTGCTGCATTGTGTTTTTTTCCTCCACAGGTCCCTGCTGTGCGGGCACTCTCCCGCCTGCAGGGTGCGCTCTGCAATTCGCTTGGTCTCCCGGCGGACCGAGGGCCCTTTGCCCCTTGATGGTCGGGTGACCATCGGCGGCACGTTTTTTTCCCGAGATTTGGGGGATTATTATTTTACATTTATTCCAGGTTTTGCCTTGCGAACGGCACCCTCTGCCTCAGCGCATGCGCGGCTATTCTCCCCTCATGCGTAGGCGTCCCTATTGCGCTTGCGCGCGCTGGTGGCCATTTTAGGTTCCAACCGTTTGCCGCCATTTGGAGTTCGCGCCCTCCATACCTCACAGCCTCACGGGTGGCAGCACGCTATCACCGAAGCGTTTTAAAAAGACTGAAGGCATCCGTTTCTCTAGCAGGACCCCTCCGCTATCTCGGGTGAGCCCCGATAACCTTATTTGTCTACAAATACATATTTATTCCGGTGGCAATTTATACAATCTGCCTGCATACATCGGTGAGCCCCGAAAACTATATATAATCGCGCAAATTAAGGCATACATATATATTCTATATCTGCGACGGGTGAGCCCCGTTATTCCAAATTTGATGGATCCTCCTCAATTAAATCTTAGCCATCAGGAAGAGCTGAAGGCCTGGCTCCTTTCAGCCATTTCTGAGACCTTGCCCATTGCTCTTGCAGCGTTGCCTCCATTTTCTCAGCAGGATCCTCCGGTGCTTTCCAGAGTCCAGTCCCCGGCCCAATCTGTGGACTCTCAGTCAGGGGCGGATCCAGAGACTAGTCTCGGGAGGGGCACTGACAGAAAATAAGGTGTTTTAGCAGAGAGCCCGACTCACGAGAATTTACAGAGGGCCCGGCTCACAGGAGTTTACAATCTAGAGGAGCAGAGGGCCCGGCTCACAGGAGTTTACAATCTAGAGGAGCAGAGGGCCCGGCTCACAGGAGCTTACAATCTAGAAGAGCAGAGGGCACCCAGGAGCTTACAATCTAGAGGAGCAGAGGGCACCCAGGAGCTTACAATCTAGAGGAGCAGAGGGCACCCAGGAGCTTACAATCTAGAGGAGCAGAGGGCACCCGAGCCCGGATTTTACAATCTAGAGGAGCAGAGAGCCCCCAGCTCACACATGGATTTGCCCCCAGCTCATGGATTTGCCCAGCTCATGGATTTGCCCCCAGGTCATGGATTTGCCCCCAGCTCATGGATTTGCCCAGCTCATGGATTTGCCCCCAGGTCATGGATTTGCCCCCAGGTCATGGATTTGCCCCCAGCTCATGGATTTGCCCCCAGGTCATGGATTTGCCCCCAGCTCATGGATTTGCCCAGCTCATGGATTTGCCCCCAGCTCATGGATTTGCCCCAGGTCATGGATTTGCCCAGCTTACACATGGATTTGCCCCCAGCTCCACACATGGATTTGCCCCCAGCTCATGGATTTGCCCCCAGGTCATGGATTTGCCCAGCTCATGGATTTGCCCCCAGCTCATGGATTTGCCCCCAGCTCATGGATTTGCCCCCAGGTCATGGATTTGCCCAGTTTACACATGGATTTGCCCAGCTCATGGATTTGCCCAGCTCATGGATTTGCCCAGCTTACACATGGATTTGCCCCAGCTCACACATGGATTTGCCCCCAGGTCATGGATTTGCCCAGCTCATGGATTTGCCCCCAGCTCATGGATTTGCCCCCAGCTCATGGATTTGCCCCCAGCTCACACATGGATTTGCCCCCAGCTCATGGATTTGCCCCCAGCTCATGGATTTGCCCCCAGCTCACACATGGATTTGCCCAGCTCATGGATTTGCCCCCAGCTCCTGAATTTGCCCCCAGCTTACACATGGATTTGCCCCAGCTCTCACCTGGATATTGCTCCAGCTCCGGCAGGGGTTGAGGGACCCAGATGCCGGGCAGCGCGGGAGTGCCTGCCCGGTCCTGAAGAGTCCGTCCTGTTGAAGGTGATGCGGCTGCGTGCGTGCGCAGGTCACGCGGTCCGGCCAGTCAGGTGGTACAGAGACTCAGTACCACCTGATTAGCCGGACCACGTGACCGGCTGCGCCTGCATGCAGCCGCATCCCCTTTAACAGGACGGACTCTTCAGGACCGGGCAGGCACTCCCGCGCTGCCCGGCATCTGGGTCCCGGCTCAAATCTCGGGGGGGGGCAATTGCCCCATTGCCCCCCCTGGATCCGCCCCTGCTCTCAGTCCAATCAATCCGAGGCTGCTGCCCCCCCGTCGCGAAAAAGACCCTGGAAGGGCCAGTCTGAAACCTCAGGAAAGGGTAAAGGCCCCACTAAAAATAAAAAATCCTCTCGTATGTCTGCTCAAAATCATAACGAGGATGCCTCTTGCGATTTGGAGGATTACTGGGCAGATTACCCGGAAGATAAAGGAGCGGAGACCGCCGGTGACCCACCGGCTACTCCTAGCTCGACGGGTGAGCCCGTCCCGATGCCATGGCTATTATACCCCACTCAGCCACTTCAGCTCCTCGCTCTCTGGTGTCCTCGGACACTCCGGCTCCGATCCTGGACGCTAGGGGCATTCCGTTTTTCGATCCACGCACCACTACACACCCCAGGTCTCCGGCCTGGATTCCACCGAATCATATCGCAGAGTTCCTGCGCTTCTGGTTGCGCTGTCCGTTGGAGAAAGCTGACAGAGCACACTTCCGGGCGGAATGCCCTCGCCCGACACCACCAGATAAAGTATCCCTTACCCTGGAGTTTGATGAGGACTTTGTCACCTTCATGGGGAAGGCTGGCAGGGATCCTCGACGGGGTCTGGAACAGGGTCTCCGCGGCGCCCAGGACAAGTTGCTGGACGTCTCGGGCCCCCTTTCGCTGATTTTCGTCATGGCGGATGAGGCGTTAAATAACAATGCTCCGCTCGATCCGGCCCTGGTCAGTGAATGGGCACTTTGCCTTTTGGGGGAATGCTAATGTTGGCATTTCTTCAGAACGCCGTAAAGCAGCACTTTTTCATTTGATGCTAAACTAACCTCTATGTCCACCAAGGAGTTGGGTCCTGCATCGAAGGGGTTGCTGTTCGGGGATCTCTTCTTAAAAGAACTCAACCGCAAGGTTAACATATACACCAATTTGCTAAAGTGCAATCTAACATGAAGCTAGTTTTCCACCCTACAACTCGTTTTTCCTCCAGGGCTGGCGCACCAAGAGGTCGGTCGCCACCCGATACCACACCTCGTATAAACCTCGCATTCCCTCGTACCAAGGCACGGATGTGCAGTATCGTCCTAGCCCAATCCTGGCATGGGGAGTTCCCGTCGGTCGTGGCTTCGGAAGACCCAGACGCCGCTACTCCGCGGGTAAGTACCCCTGCACTTCCGCTACCCCACATACCGGTCATGTGTCGATTACGCTTTTTTCTTCCCAAGTGGCGCAAGCTCACCTCCGATTCCTGGGTCCTGCGAACTGTATCCGGGTTTTAATAGACTTCTCCCAGGTTCCCGTCCAGTCTGTTTCCCCCGTCCCGCCCGTTACTCTCCTCTCGAGAATCAGCATTGATAGACGAGGAACTTCGCTCCCTGCAGTTGAAAGGAGCCATCCTCCCCGCACTAGAACCCCCGTGCTTCACCAGCAATGTATTCCTGGTCCACAAAAAGTCTGGGGACCTCCAGCCGGTAATAAATTTAAAGGCCCTCAATGCTTTCGTGTCCTATCGCCACTTCAAAATGGAGGGCATACACCTCCTCAGAGATCTCCTTCGAGACGGCGACTGGTTCACGAGATTAGATCTCACGGATGCTTACCTCACGGTCCCGGTCCATCCTGCCCACCGACCGTACTTGCAGTTCCGCTGGCATTGCGACCTCTGGCACTTCACCTGTCTGCCGTTCGGCCTCAGTTCCGCACCCTGGTGTTTCACGAAGCTCCTCAAACCGGTCATGGCCTCCTTACGGGCCCAAGGCATCAGGACAATTGTATACCTAGACGACATACTGGTATTGGCCCAGAATCCCGTCCAATCCTCGCATCACACCACTTTGGTAGTGGCACTCTTGCAAGACCTGGGCTTTATCATCAACAGAGAGAAGTCAGAGCTGCGGCCCACTCAAACCATCACCTTCTTAGGGTTCGACATCGACTCCACGTCTTGTCAACTCCGCCTTCCTCCGTAGAAGCTTCGGGCCATCAAGAAGACTCTCAGAGGAGTCTTGTCATCAGAGGTTCGGGTGGAACTCCTATGGTGGCTGCGCCACATGGAAGCCTGGAATGGGCGCGCCATCTTCGGCTCCCTACCGGACTTTGTTCTGGACTCGGGTGCCGGCCAATCGGTTGGGGAGCGACCTGCGGATCCGCATCTACAGGTGGGGCATGGACCCCCGAGGAACGGCAGCTTCATATCAATTGCCTGGAACTCATCGCCGGCTCCTTCGCCATCCGCAGCTTTACCCAGGACCTCAGGGACTGCTCACTCCTTCTCTGCATGGACAACATTTCTGCAGTCCAATATGTCAACCGACTGGGGGGGCTCCCCATCGGACCTTACTCTCTCCCTCTTCAATTACTGCCTGGAACGGAACATCTCCCTCACGGCGGCGGAATACCTACCCAGTTCCTCCAACTATGTGGCGGCTTGGTTTTCAAGATATTGGAGAGACTCCAGCGACTGGAAATTGGAAGTTCCTACATTCCAACAGCTGTCCTTAATGAGGGAGGTCCTCAGACGGAGGATTCAACTTCTCCTGATCACGCCCCTGTGGCATGCTCAACCCTGGTTTCCCGCTGACGTTGGAACTCTCCTGCCTTCATCCGCTTCGGCTACCGTCCTTCCATTCAATTCTGACAGATCCCCAAGGTGGACCACACCCGTTGGTCGTGGAAGGCAACCTTTCCCTGGTGGCATGGATGATTTCCAGGGACCCAGCATGCTGCCAGGCCTATCGGAAGCAGCTCGCACCTTATTATGGGAATCCTGGGCTCCAGGCACGCGACGGAGCTACTGTTATGCATGGAGAACTTGGTGTAATTGGTGTGTGCGACACGAGGCTGATCCCGCTACAGCTCCTTTACCCCAATCCTTAACTTTCTGGCGGACCTTTCCACTTCCGGCAAATCGTACCGTACCATTAACCTATTCCGTTCCGCTATCTCGGCTGCTCACGTGCCCCTGGGGGGCGTTCCCGTAGGTCGGGATTCTTCCGTGTGTCGCCTCCTCTGAGGCGTTCGTCTGGCTCGACCACCGGCACCTAAGTACGCGCAGTTTTGGGATGTTGCGCTTATGCTAGATTTCCTGCGTAGTTGGCCAGATAACGATGCGCTTTCTCTCCGTCAGCTCTCAGCGAAACTAACAGTCCTTTTGTGTCTAGTGTCCTTTCGACGCGTTTCCGGGTTAGGGCCTTTGATGCGCATGCGGTGGCCTTTTCCCCTGAGGGTGTCGTCTTCACACTTACCAGTCGTACTAAAACTCTTTCGCCTGAGGTTTTCTACCCTTACTTTCCTTCCGATCCTCTATTGTGTGTTGCTCGTTGTGTTACTGCTTATCTCTCCTGTCTGCGTCCCTTGCGCTCCTCTCCTACAGGTCAACTTTTGGTCTCCTATGTCCCTCTCACAAACCTGTCTCTTCCCCTACCCTCTCTAGATGGGTTCGCTGGCTACTCTCCCTTGCGGGCGTTGCTCCTCACTTCGGCGCGCACTCTGTGCGGGGTGCGGCGGCTTCCTCTGCTGCGAACGCTGGGGGTTCCCTGTCCGATATCCTAGCGGCGACTGATTGGTCCAGGGCGGTTATTTTGTACCTCCTATTTTCGTCCACGTTCTCATGCATCTGGGGCTCTGGTGCAGCTTTAAAACTGCAAAATGAAGCCTCCTGACTTGATATAAAATTGTGGATTATTCCAGCCTTGGTGTTAGAATAATCTTAATTTTAATAAAGACAGGAGGCGAATATTTTTCCCGCCTGCCCGTACCCGTGTTTTTTCGCATTGTACTGGATTATTGGTATATTAAAAAAAATATATATATATATATTGAAATAAATTAATAAAACGTTTGCATATCTGCACCTCATCGATTTTGTCCGTTATTTGTATGGCTGTTTTTTCCTTCCCCTTAGTAGGGTTTGCGTTTTTTGCATGTCTAGTTAGCCTAGTCTAGGGCTACTTTCTCATAATATTGATTACCTATTGATAATGCTTAGCCTCAGGCGAGTCAGTTAGGTGACTGTTGATTGGCAAATCTCCATCGCATGGTACTTTCACGTATCCTCTGTTTCCTCCTTAGCTTGAGTTGCTTCTGTGGACCCATTGGTCTTTCATCTTTTCGAACGCCTGTGGGTTTCCGGTTCTGCAACTGACCATCTTGTTGACTCCGGTCTCGTCTTGGCTTCCTCCTCTTCAGTTTCCGGTTTCTTACTACTTCTGGGGTCTCTGGATTTCTACATCACGGCTCTCCTCATCGTTCCGCATACAAGAAAAGAGGGCGTGGCTAAGACTGACTACTCACTTTTTGTTTATTGGTTACTGCTGTTGCTATGTAAACTTTCCTTTGCTGCTGTTGTTTAGTAAAGAAAAGAGAATGCAAAATATTCGCCTCCTGTCTTTATTAAAATTAAGATTATTCTAACACCAAGGCTGGAATAATCCACAAATAAAACCAAGCAGCATCCCTATTGTTCTCAGAGTGCATTCTATGAAATTAGAATCCCAGACATGCGTATGGATGGTTCATTTAAAATTTGGTGAACAACTTGTGGTGGCAGCATAGAAATTATTGTTTTCTTATATATATGTTTATATATATAGTGGGTAGGGATAGCGTGGTTATTAGTCATTATCTTTGGGTTGAGGGTAGACAAATAGTGATTTTTAACCCTTTCATCCACTTAACCAAGTCACGTGCCCACCTGGAGTATACTAAATGACATGGTTGACTGACCGAAAAACTTTGGCATGGAGCCTATGACCATTTTAATTTTTTTTTAAAATTCTCATGGTGGCTAGAGTGATCTTTGAATATGACTATTGTAATAATCTTCTAGCTGGCCTCCCTCTCTCCTGCCTCTCCCCTCTGCAGTCCATTCTAAATGCCTCTGCTAGGCTCATCCATCTCACCCAATGCTCTGTCTCTGCCGCTCCTCTTTGCGAGTCCCTTCACTGGCTCCCCATTCATTGCAGAACTAAATTCAGAATCCTCACCCTGAGCAACAGAGCTCTCACTAACTCATTCCCCACTACCTGTCCTCACTAATCACCAAATACACTGTGATCTGTGCCTAGCTTCTCCCCGCATCACCTCTTCCCATGATAGACTGCAGGGTTTCTCACACACAGCTCCCATCCTCTGCAACGCTCTCCCAAGTGCTGTCAGACTTTCCCCTACTTTGTTTTCCTTCAAATGCTCCCTTAAGTCTTTCCTATTCAGGGAAGCCGACCACCCAACTCACTAATACTCCCCACTGGCCCAACCAGTCCATGACTTTCACCTTGCAGCCCTCTCCTCTTGTTTTCCACCCCCAACCCTTCTAGATTGTAAATTCCCACTGGAATAGGGCCCTCGTTTGCTCTTGTGTTGGTTTGACAAATGTTTCTTAGCTTCAATGTATTGTAACCCTGTGTATATTGCACCCATTGTTCAGCGCTGAGGAATATGATGGCGCTATATAAGCAAATAATAATAAATATTTTTTCTTTGCATAATTTTTTTTCCATCTTTTAGTGCTCCAAGCTCTTCTCTTGTTTCACTAACCAAATTTGTCAGACTTTAGGAAATAAACGGTTTCCTTGACATTTTCCAAGAACAATTTTTGGAATTCAATGTTTCTTTAAAGCTTAGAGTATTAGGGAGATTCATTCTCTCCCCCCTTCTCCATGTTTGTTTTGTTGGTATGAGATTATTTCTTGCTGACGCTAACTCCAGAGATGATGGTGTTCACATTTGATTCATAGAATATTGTTGTTGAATATACATGCTTCAAATGTACTTCTAATGGGTAATTCACTAATGCCAATGTTCACTATTTCTGCAACTACATTGTATGTCATCTATCCACAGAACAAAATCAACAACAGCTGGGGAATTTGATGCAAATGAAGAGTTTTTTAACAATAGTGAACAATGTTACCACCATTATTCTTCTGTAAAATGAGTAACTATGGCTACTCTCCATTCAGCATTGCTTGGAACACAAGTGAATATACTTTGGCAATTTTAAAGTTGTGCTCTCCATTGAACTCAAAAAACGGTATAAGCAAAGCTAGACAACGCTATCGAAACAAATCTATGTTAATAACTTCTGTGGTTCTGTGGAAACTCCACCGAGTATGGAAACTATGCTAGGCAACTTGGGTAGAAACTACGGTGTAAAGAACCATGAAAATTATGTAGAATTACAGTTGTTGTTCCTTAAAAAGAGAATTCACTGTTTCCCCATACTTGATCCACTGTAGTTTCCTGAAAAAGATCATTTCTGAAAACTCCAGAATTGGTCAATAGCCAAAAATTTGTAGATTCTATTATGGCTGCAATTTACAATTATTTTTATAGTCGATTAGTTGACCGATTATTTTTTTCAATTAATTGATTTGTAGAAAAAAAAAGGAAAACTGCATTTTTTTGCTTATGTAAAAGGAACACTATCAGGGTTATTCAAAGAGATCCGAATTGTGGCCGAAAGGTAACTGAACACGGAAATTCAGCGTACTGTTACCTTTCCTGGCCATTCGGTTATTCAGAGAGGAGGCAGTTCATCAAATGCTGGCAAATTGCCTGCACATACGTTGCCTGTTCGGTGCCTGTTCGAGGGCAGTGAAATGCCCATAGAGAAGCAGTGCTTCGTCTATTCAGAGAACACCAAACAGCAGGGAAATGTTGCCGAAATGCCCTGCTATTTGGTGGTCTCATTCGACAGATTTATTCAGACGAATCCCATAGACTGCAATGTTAAAAAAATCCCGTTTTAGTACAATATCTAATAAACCGTTTAATATTATATTCTGCAGTAAAAAGTCACTTCATTTATAGATTTTTTTAGGATCAGTTAGGCATTTTTTCGGATTTTTATTGCAAAACATTTTTCCCATTTTTTTTCTTTTTAAAACGTCTTTTCTTTTTACTGTAACTGCCCTATTTAATATCATTCATAGGACCTTATATGTAAATTCCAGGCATTTTTGTTCAGTAGTTTTTTTGCAAACAGCGTTTCAAATTTCAAACTTTTAAGCGTACGTTTTTTTTTCCTTCACCTCATTCGTCCTTGTGTCTGTTTTTTCAGGCGGCGGCTCTGTGCTGTGATCAGCGGCTAGTCGGGTTTCTCCGGCGTGTTCGGCGGGGTTAATCCAGCTCTTTTCTGAGGGTTTCGGTGAGTTGGTCAGTGTTCGGTGGATTTTGCAGTGAGTGTTCGTCGGGTTTGCGGCGGGTTTTCCCTGCAGTACGGCGGCCCTGTGGTGCTTGCTGAATACACCATAGGGTCGGCGAACTAGGATCGCTGAATCGCGCCGAATTACAGGAAACGAAAAGTCACCGAACGTGCGGTGACTTTTTCGATTCTCTTTGAATAACCCTGTATGTAATAATCAACCCCTCCCTCCTTTCCCCCCTTTTTCTTATGCAATTTGCGTAGTGTATGCAACTTTCATCTGCACATATGCAAATTACAGACGAAATGTACTTTTCACACACAAGGTACGCAAGCACCTTTTCAGAGCGACGGATTGATGCTGCATGCAGCGCTCAAGCCAAGTCTGCTTTCTCCCCAATTAAATGCTGCTACATGCATACTGATAGACATAATGATGTCAGCATGAAAGTATGGTGAGATCGGGGGGGGGGGACACTTTCCTCTGCCTGACCACTTTAATAAACTAAAATAATCAGGGTGCATAGAGTGTTCCTTTAAAGTGATTTCATAAGCAAACTGAGTGAGGGAAGGGACCAGAGGTGTGAGGAATGTATTTGGGCAAGGGAACAGGCCTGAGTGTGAGAGGGACAGGGCCAGATTTATAATTAGGCAGAGTAGGCATGTGCCTACAGGCACCTGCCACAAGGGGGGCCTTGCTCTGTGTGTTTTTTTTACAATTTGCAATAGTTTAGACCACTGTATCTCTGGAGCCCTAAGGGCTAGAGTGACACATATGAGGTATCATTGGAAAGGCCAGCTTATAACCTTTCCAGTGAGATCAAATATAAACAGGTTAGATTTATGTAAAAATTAAATATTAAAATAATATTTTTCTCTTTTTGTTTTCTAACACCTCTATTATCCAGTTCAGTTAACAATTATAAAGTGCAAAGTGATGCTGTGCTAACTCACCTTCTCATTTTCTACACTGCCAGCAAGTGTGTATCTGGTGATGCGCATTGTGTCATTCACAACCTAGAACGTGGCACTGCAGTGAGGAGAGACAGGGGAACTTTGCAACAATGCATCTCTGAATTGTACACCGCACAAGGTTAAATGAGGTGTCTTTGAAAAGGTCAGAGTCTGGTCTTTACAATGATACGAAACATGACCATGTAATGTGTAAAAAAAAATTCTGTTCTACAGCAAAGGCAATATTTGCTTTTACATATAAAACAAACAATGCCTCCATTTTAACCATTCTACCCCACTGACTCCCACACTCCCTGCCCCCTCTTCTACTAGGTCTTCCTTTTCTCCGGTCTCGGAAGAGGATGTCTCAGCAGTTCTCAGGTCCTCCTGCCCAACCACCTGTCCACTTGACCCCATCCCCTCACACCTTATTCCTTATACCTTACACCGGTCTGCCCTGCCAGTAATTGTAAAAATTAGAAAAACATAGGGTTTTTCTAATTTTACACTCACAAACGGTGGTTAAATCAGGCATGTAACTAAACCAAGGGTCTGGTTTCTCCATTAATTCATTTCATTTTTTCATAGAAACATAGAAAAATGTCGGCAGATAAGAACCTTTCGGCCCATCTAGTCTGCCCAATTACATGGATACTTAACCTGGATTTATCTTTTGTTTAGGATAGCCCTATGCCTATCCCATGCTTGCTTAAATTCAATTACTGTTTTGGCCTCAACCACTTCAACTGGAAGGCTGTTCCATGTATCCACCACCCTCTCAGTAAAATAATGCTTCCTGATGTTACTTTTAAACCTTTGCCCCTCTAATCTAAGACTATGTCCTCTTGTTTTGCTACTTTGTTTCTGTTTAAATATACTCCCTTCCTCTACCTTGTGGATTCCCTTTACGTATTTAAATGTTTCTATCATATCTCCTCTGTCTCGTCTTTTTTCCAAGCTGTACATGTTAAGATCATTAAGCCTTTCCTGGTAACTTTTCTCCTTCAAGCCGTACACCATTTTAGTAGCCCTTCTCTGAACTCTCTCTAAGATGTCTATATCCTTCTGGAGATACGGTCTCCAGTACTGCACACAGTACTCCAAGTGAGGTCTCACCAGTGCTCTGTACAGTGGCATGAGCACTTCCCTTTTCCTACTGCTAATACCTCTCCCTACACAACCAAGCGATCTGCTAGCATTTCCTGCTGCTCTATTACATTGACTACTTACCCTTAGATCCTCTGCAATAATAACCCCTAAATCCCTCTCCTCAGATGTTGAGGTTAGGACTGTATCAAATATTCTATATTCAGCCCTTGGGTTTTTACGTCCCAGGTGCATTATCTTGCACTTATCCACATTAAAACTCAATTGCCACAGCTCCGTCCATTTTTTTAGTTTACCTAAATCATTTGTCATTTGGCTGATCCCTCCAGGAACGTCAACCCTGTTGCAAATCTTTGTGTCATCAGCAAAAAGACATACTTTTCCATTAATACCTTCTGCAATATCACTAATAAAAATATTAAAGAGAATGGGTCCAAGTACTGACCCCTGAGGTACCCCACTGGTAACAAGACCTTGCGCTGAATAAACTCCATTTACCACAACCCTCTGTTGCCTGTCACTCAGCCACTGCCTAATCCATTCAACAATATTGGAATCCAAGATCAAAGATTGCAATTTATTGATAAGCCTTCTATGCGGAACAGTATCAAAAGCCTTACTGAAATCTAAATAAGCAATGTCTACTGCACCACCTGTGTCTATTATTTTTGTTACCCAATTTAAAAAAAATCTATAAAATTAGTTTGGCATGATCTCCCTGAGGTAAACCCATGTTGTTTCTGATCCTGTAATCTATGTGTTTTTAGATGTTCAACAATCCTTTCCTTTAACATGGTTTCCATTAATTTCCCCACTACTGACGTAAGACTAACTGGCCTATAGTTCCCCGATTCCTCCCTACTACCATTCTTGTAAATGGGCACAACATTTGCTAATTTCCAGTCTTCTGGGACGACTCCTGTTAGCAAGGATTGGTTAAATAAATCTGTTAACGGTTTTGCTATTACATCACTGAGCTCTTTTAATAATTTAGGGTGGATCCCATCAGGCCCCATTGACTTATTTGTCTTTACTTTAGACAGCTGCTGTAGAACCTCCTCCTCTGTAAACTGATATGTAAATGTCTCGTTAGTGTTTCCTCCTAACTGAGGTCCCTTTCCTTCCTTTTCTTCTGCAAAGACTGAACAAAAATATTCATTGAGGCAGTCAGCGAGACTTTTATCCTCTTCTACATACCTTCCTTCCTTTGTTTTTAATCTAACTAATCCTTGTTTTACTTTTCTTTTCTCGTTTATGTATCTAAAAAATGTTTTGTCCCCCTTTTTTACTGACTGAGCTATTTTCTCTTCTGCGTGTGCTTTGGAAACTCTTATAAATTGCTTTGCCTCTTTCTGCCTAATCTTATAGGTTTGCCTATCTTCTTCACTCTGAGTTTTTTTATAATTATTGAATGCTGTCTTTTTGTTCTTCACTATTTTGGCCACTTCTGCGGAGTACCACAGTGGTTTCTTCCCTTTTTTGTTTTTGCTAACAAGCCGAATGCAATTGCCTGTGGCCTTCAATAATGCTTCCTTTAAATAATCCCATTTCTCCTGGACTCCCTTTAAACTCCTCCAGTCTGATAATGACTCCTTCACACAAAATCTCATTTTAGAAAAATCTGTTTCTTTAAAGTCTAAAACTTTTGTTTTTGTGTGGTGCGGCTCCATCCCTGTTCTTATATTAAACCATACTGACTGGTGATCACTAGATCCCAAATTTTCACCTACAACAACGTCCGATACCAAACCTCCATTTGTGAGTATTAACCACTTGAATGCTAAGGACGCGCTCAGCGCGTCCTCAGCATTCCCGCTGGTATGCGGAGGACGCGCTGAGCGCGTCCTCGCATTGGGGTCAGCGTTCGGCCGGGTTCCGGCGATCGCTGGCCCCTCCGGTGCGGGCTGACATCCTGGATGTCAGCCCGGCATCCGGAGCAGTGGCCGCCATTATTAGGTGTCATCGCGCCCCCGCGATGACACCTAATTCAGGCGCCCCCCCCGCATGTGCGGAGGAGGCGCCTGAAAGGGAGGGGGGGAGGTCCTTCGGACCTCTCTCCCTCCCGATCGGCGGCTCACAGGGGCTTAACCCAGGCATCATTTGGAAGGGCACAGCCTGCCCTTCCAAATGATGCCTGGCATTAACCCCTGGGGAGCTGGATCGCAAATCGGCGCTGAAAAGCGCCGATTTGCGATCCTTCCCGGGAGCTGGCCGACATCTTGGATGTCGGCCAAGCTTCCGGGAACTCCCCCAGAGGACTGGCGTCATTGTGCGCAGCACGATGACGCCAGTCCTAGCATTAACCCCTAACTGCCACGAACTGTGGAGATAGGGAGTTCCAATGAACTCCCTATCTCCCGATCCGTGGCAGTTAGGGGTTAAATTTTGATATCGTTGGATCGGCCAGAGCATGGCCGTTCCAACGATACCAAACATGAAAGTAAAAAAAATTGTAAAAAAAAAAAAAAAAAGAAAAATAAAAATAAAAAAAAATTAAAAAAAAAAATTAAAAAAAAAAAAAAAAACACTTTTTTTTTATTTTTTTTGGTTTGTTAATGCAGCAATATTGTTCCCATTTCAATTATAATGTGAACAATGATGCTGCATTAACGATTTTTGTATGCGGTGCGTTTGTTAAAAATGGTGTCATTTTCCCCAAAAAAAAATGTAACGAGACCCCATCTCTAATTTTTTTAACAAGCGCACCCCATACAAAATATAACCGCAATTGCTCGCATGTTAAAATGTGGAAAAAAACACTTTACACGCTGTAAATTATTGAAAATACATATTTTATTGCATTTTTTGTTATAATATACAAACATGACATAACGTATACATATAATAATGACATATTATGAATCTACCGAGTCTGACGGAAAGAACGATATATAATATGTCGATGTCATATACTAAAATAAGCCTTCAAAACAGGTTTAAACATGATGCGCAAAACAGGTAAAAAATGACCTCAGCACAGGGGCGGGAAAAGCCTCAGCAGCGAAAGGGTTAAATCCAATATGGCCTCTTTACGGGTCGGCTCCTCAACTACTTGTGTTAGAGATAATCCCAGTAGGGAGTTTAGAATATTTGTACTCCTGGTGCACCCAGCTGTTTTGGTTTTCCAGTTCACATCAGGAAGATTAAAGTCCCCCATGATAATAACTTCCCCCTTCATTGCCATTTTGGCTATTTCCTCAAACAGCAGATTATCTAGCTCTTCTACTTGTCCAGGGGGTCTATAGATCACACCTACACGAGCTACTGTATGATTGCCAAATGTTAGCTTAACCCAAACTGACTCTATGTTCACCTCGCTCACTTTTATTTGGTTCGTTTTTATGTTGTTTTTCACATACAGGGCCACTCCTCCTCCTTTCCTACCTTCTCTGTCTTTTCTATATATAGAGTACCCCGGTATTGTTATGTCCCAGTTATTTTTCTCACTGAACCATGTCTCAGTAACCGCCACTAAATCTACTTTTTCAGCTGCCATCATTGCCTCCAGTTCATTGATTTTACTGACTAAACTGCGAGCATTTATAGACACAACTCTGAGCTTGTCATTTTTTTCCCCGCATGTTGCTTCACCCTCCAATTTAGTTTTGGGGGACAATCAGGCAGATTGTTTTTTACCCTTTTGTCCCCCCCCTCCTAGTTTAAATATTTCTTTGTGAAACCTTTGAACTTCTCACTGAGAACATATGTTCCCCTATGAGTAAGATGCAAACCATCTTTTTTATACAGTTCCTTTCTGCTCCAATTAGAGCTATCATGGGACACAAAGCCAAATCCTTGCTCCCGACACCATTCCCGAAGCCACAAATTAAATTCCCTATTGCGCATCTGCCTATCCTGAATGTTATGCACAGGCAAAACTTCAGAGAATGACACAGTGGACGCAATCTGCTGTATTTCACCTCCAAGAACACAAAAATCTTCCTTAATCTCAGAAACCTCATTGCTAGCCAAATCATTTGTCCCTAGATGGACTAGAACGTCCACTTCCCCTTTCTGCTTTGCCTGTTTGACAATATTGAGAATACGTCTCTTGTCTCTACGAGCAGTAGCCCCAGGAAGACATCTCACCAAACCACTACTCTCCAGCTCAACACCTCTTATGATAGAATCACCCAGCAACAATTGCCTTCTATCATGTCCCACCTTTTCCTTTTTGTTCTTGGTTGCAGTCCTGCATACCTTAGGCATAGGGGATGGTGGTTCCTCAACTATGGTGTCTGAGCCTACTTCCGTCTCACCACTACACTCTGAAAGTGCCTCAAAAGAATTAAGAAGAGCCACAGACTGTGGGACATGTTTTCTAACCACAACTCTAAGTCTACCAGATCCTACAGTAGTCCATCTGCCGCTCCTAGGAGGCATCTGTGGCAGTGGCTTTGTAACAGTCATAGCCATAGCCTGAGTTTGTCTAACAAACAGGCAATTTCCTGCTGCAATAAAGAGAGCTGCCTACATATCAGGCACACTCCAAACCTCCAAAAATTGGATCTAAAAACAAATGCATGACAGCTCTTACACTGGACCAAGCCTGCCATTATAAAAAGAATGGATTTAAACCAACAAATCTTACCTTTTTGTAGGTTTTATAACTCCTGTCTAACCTCAGACTACCTCCAGAGTATCTCCAGAAGATCTCTTAAGAGTATCTCCAGAAGATCTCTAAATTCCTTACTTAGTGCCTCACTTAGTGCCTCACAGTGGCTTCACTTAGACAAGCTAATATTCCCCAGGCTTTATATAGTCACCTAAGAACACCTCCCCCAGCAAGGCGTGGACAAGTTTAACCACATTAGCAAATAGCACCCAATTGATTCCAATTCTATGCTAATCACTAAGAGGAATGAGTCACCAGCCTAACCTAATTTACACACCAGACCTAACTTAAAACCTTAAAATGAATAGAAAAGATCTGTTTGAAACAAAAATCAAAATCACTCACCAGAAGATCACCAGAAGATCTCTAAGTGCTCACTTTGAAGGCTTCACTTAGAAGGCTTCACACAAGGCTCCGATTGTCATATTAAGGGGAAAAACTAAGTAATAGTGAAGGACCATAATGACCACAGTTAAATCAATGGAAAAACCAGACCCTCATTGGTTACTTACATGCCTGATTTAACCACCGTTTGTGAGTGTAAAATTAGCGTATTGCTGCAGCACTCAGGTGTAGAGGGGTTTTACCCTATGTTTTCTACTTTTTATACTGCCAGTAATTGTCCCTGCATTGACATATTTTTAATCTCTCCCTCTCCTCTGGAGTCTTCCCCTCTACATTCAAACATGCTCTGATCACCTCTGATCATCATTCTAAAGAAGCCATCTCTTGACCCCACATCCCTCTTGTAATATCTTCATATGACTGATACAGAGGCAGGTTATGGATGAATTACTTATTCTCTTTATTCGCTGGTACAGACACAGCTCTCCCACTCAGGAAACTGACCACAACAACCCCTGACCCAGAAACACTATTACATTAACAGAAAACAGGTAACACAATCAACTATGCCCTCTAGTGGTAGATAAGTATAACACTGATCTACTACATCCCCTTCTCTCTGATAACACTAGTTTCAAACATGCAGTTCACTTGTCCATATGCACACAGAAACTTCTACTAAACTCGGGACTTCGGGTAGACTACCTCCGTCCCAGTGAGTTCCAGGACGCATTCTTGTCCTGTGGCTGGGGAACTCACTACTAAGCTAAGCATAATCCTGCAGGTACGTTGGTGCTTTCTTCGGTCTGGTGGATCTCCTTAACTCTTGCTGCTCCTCCATACCTGGAGACTCCGACAGCTGTTCCGTTGGAAGCTGTCCCCCCGTCTGCACCTCATTACCGTCTTCTGCAAGAACGTCATCAGAAGGGGGTGCCAGCTGCACCCTATCTGGCATTAATTGGTTCTCTAAACTTGACGGTGTCCCCGGAGATACAATATGTCTAGATCTCACCTGGTCGATATGACGACGCACAATCTGGCCATTTCCAAGTGTGACTGTGCATGACACAGGTCCCGTCTTTTCCTGAACTGTCCCCGGAATCCAGGCAGGTCCCACACCAAAATTTCTAGTGTAAACTAGGTCACCTTCCATTAGATGTCTCTCCTTAGCATGTTGATCATGATAAAGCTTTTGCTTCAACTGTTTTTCCTGCATCTGATCTTTAAAATCTGGATGTATTAGGTCCAAGGTGGAACGCAATTTTCTTCCACACAACAGTTCTGCTGGCGATTTTCCAGACGTCGACTGGGAAGTTATCCTGTAACTAAACAACGCTCTAGCCAGCCTGACCTCAATGGAATCTCCTGAGCTTTTTTTCATCAGGCCTTTAAATGTTTGCACCGCCCTTTCTGCCAGTCCATTGGACGCTGCATGGTAAGGTGCTGTGGTTACATGTTTAATACCATTTCTGGCCATAAACTCTTGAAACCCCATACTTGTAAAACTGCTGCCATTGTCTGATACCACCATTTCGGGTATTCCATGTTGACTAAAACTCTGTCTGAGACATTGAACTGTTACTGCGGAGGTGGATTTATTTAAGGGGTACACCTCTATCCATTTAGAGTAAGCATCCACCAAAATCAAAAACATCTTACCAATCCATGGGCCAGCATAATCAATGTGAATTCTTCTCCATGGGAGGCTTGGTACTTCCCAAGGATGTAAAGGTGCACACTGGGGAGAATTTCAATTTATTTTTTGGCACAAGGTGCAAGTTTTCACAATTCCTTCTATTTCGGCATCCATCTTCGGCCACCCCATATAGCTCTGTGCCAGTCCTTTCATTCGGATTATGCCTGGATGATTGGTGTGTAACTGTTTTAGTAGGTCTGTACAACCTGGGGGTGGAATGACTACTTGGGCACCCCACAAGACACAACCCGCCTGCACACTCAGTTCCTCTCTCCTTTTTGCATAAGCTCCAAACATTGATTTATCCACTGTTTTTGGCCTTCCTCTGAGGACAAACTCTCTAACCCGTGCCAAAACGGTATCCGTTTCTGTCCATTTCCTCACCTGTTCAGCTTTAATCAATGGTACTCCATTTTCTTCCAGCAGAAGTACTGTCTCTTCCTCAGCAGAAGTCTCCACCTTATTCCCTGCAACCGGCTCAGGCCATCCGCATTTTGATGATCCTTTCCTGCTTTGTACACAATAGAGTACTCATATCCACATAACGTCACAGCCCATCTCTGAATTCGGGGTGAGGCCATATGTGGAACCTCCTTCAGTTCATTAAATAATGAGATCAGTGGTTTATGGTCTGTTACGATGGTAAATTGTCTCCCATACAAGTATGTGTGAAACTTCTTTACCCCAAAAATCACAGCAAGGCCCTCCTTCTCAATTTGAGAATAATTTTTCTCCGCTGCATTCAGGGTCCGTGAGACGAACCCTATTGGCCGGTCTGTTACATCCTCCAGCCTATGTGACAACACCGCCCCCACGCCATAAGGGGAAGCGTCACAAGCCAGGATAATGGATTTGTTGACATCATAATGCACCAACAAGGCATCTGACTGGAGAAGATTTTTGGACTTTTCAAAGGCCTCTTTTTGCTCACAACCCCAGATCCATTTAGTCTCTTTCCTCAGTAGTGCATGCAACGGTGCTAGTAAGGTAGATAAACCTGGTAGGAATTTATGGTAATAGTTCAGTAGGCCCAAGTAAGCCTTTAGTTCACTCACAGACTGCGGTGTGGGCGCTTCCTGTATGGCCTGGGCCTTTTCCGCAACTGGCTGCACACCTGCAGCACTGATCTTGTGACCCAGAAAAAACACTTCCCTTCCCAGAAATTCGCACTTACTCCTTTTCAGTCTCAGTCCACTTTTTTTTGGCCGAGACAAAACTTCCTCTAGATTTCTTAAATGTTCTTCCTTGCTGGCACCAGTAACTAAAATGTCATCTAAGTAGACTGCGACATTCGGCATGTTTTGTAAGATTCCTTCCATAGTGCGTTGGAAAATGGCTGGGCTCGACGCCACTCCAAATGGCAATCTATAGTAAGTATACAACCCTTTGTGTGTATTAACAGTCACATACTTTTTAGCGCTTTCATCCAGCACAATCTGCTGATATGCATGACTCATATCCAGTTTGGAGAATTTGTGGCCTCCCGCCAACTGAGCAAACAATTCTTCCACTTTAGGAATAGGATATTGCTCCACACTGGATGCTCGGTTTACTGTGAGTTTGTAATCTCCACAGATGCGAATTGAACCATTCGGCTTCGTCACCGGCATGATGGGGGCTGCCCAGTCTGAAAATTGTACTGGTTCTATAATTTTCTCATCTACCAGTCTCTGCAGTTCTGCCTCCACCAGAGGTTTGACAGCAAAATGTATCCTTCGCGGCTTATAAAATCGTGGCTGGGCCTCTGAGTTCACATGAATATTAGCTGTGGTGCCGTTCAGCTGACCTAGCTCTTCTTTGAACACCTCAGCATGTCTGTCTAGAATCTCGACCACATTTAGTTTTGGACTGACTGTTACTGTATTCACCAGTTGGGGTAAGTCTTTCGGCCTGCTTCGCCCAACAAATTTGGCCTGGCCCCTTCAACCACCACCATAGTTAGTTTTCCTCTTTTCTCCTGACACTGCACAGTTCCTATAACCTGACCTAACACAAGCATCGTCTCACCTGTATATGTTTTTAACGTCAGGTTGCATGGTTCCCATCTGGTATGTCTGTATTTTTCCATAGCTTTGAGTATTGCTTTTTGCTGATAATTGTAATGCCACCTCCTGTGTCCACCTCAAATTCAATGTCCATGCCATTCACTTTTAACTTCTGTATGAGAGGCGCCACTTTAGGCATATTATGTGAGACACTGTATATTGTATTTATGTCACCTGCATCTTCTGCCTCACTCACATCCTCTTCTCTCACAAAATGTGACCTCCTACCATTCTCCTTTTCTTTTCTCTCCCCCCTCAGTCCGTGAAAGGGGGCCTTGTAATCCCGCATCACGAGCTTGGATTTGCACGCCCGTTTAATTGTGTCCATGTTTCCCACATTTGTGGCACAGTTCCATAATAAACTTGCAAACGTTGGACGCATGATTCCCTTTGCAACTGTAGCACTCATAGTCCATATTCTGCCCCCTCTTATCCTCCGAAAACAACTTATGCATCGCCGCCTGTACCGTTCGTGACCTTGGAGTCTGCAATTCTTCATCCCCAGATAGGCCTTGGAGATCTCTTATATGTCTGTTAGCCGATTCCATCGCCTAACATATATTAAGGGCCTTTTCAAAAGTCAAATCCATTTCCAACAACAGCCTTCTCTGCATTCTGTCGTCGTTTACGCCACACACCAGCCTGTCACGAAGCATTTGTTGAAGCGTAGGCCCATACTCACAGTGTTGTGCTAACTTTTTCAACTCCGCCACAAAAGCAGCCACTGTCTCGTCCATTTTCCGCGTGCATGAATTAAACTTGTATCTCTGCACAATCTCACTTGGTGTTGGATTATAATGGGCCTTGAGCACAATGACAAGATCCTGATACGTTTTCTCAGCTGGCGTCGCAGGACACAGCAAACTTCTCTGCAAACTATATGTGGATGCACCGACTCCACTTAATAACACAGCTTTCTTCTTGCTGGCATCAGTAATCTCATTTTCTTGAAAAAAATATTTCAACATTCCTTCCATGATTACAACTCACAATCAAAGGGGTTTACCTGACCCACCAGTGCCATCCTGTCTCAGCAAATGACTTCTTTTTCTGCAGGTTTTTTTTCTGTAGCTTGTCTTCAGCTGCTGTGCAGACTCTGAACCTTCACATAACAGTCTCTCAATACACACCGGTTTATCCTCGTCGCCAATGTAATGTCTTCATTTGACTGATGCAGAGGCAGGTTATGGATGAATTACTTATTCTCTTTATTCGCTGGTACAGACACAGCTCTCCCACTCAGGAAACTGACCACAACAACCCCTGACCCGGAAACACTATTACATTAACAGAAAACAGGTAACACAAAAAACTATGCCCTCTAGTGGTAGATAAGTATAACACTGATCTACTACACCTCTCAAATTACCGTCCCATCTCTCTGCTCTTTTTTGTCTCCAAATCCTAGAATGCCTGATCTATAACCAGCTCACCGGTTTTCTCACTGCTAACTCTCTACTCGATCCGTACCAGTCCGGTTTTCGCTCCCAACAATCTACTGAGACGGCTCGGACCAAGGTGACTAATGATTTAGTTGCCACTAAAACCAAAGGTAACTTCTCCCTCCTTATTCTTCTTGAACTTTCCTTTGCTTTTGACACTGTTGCCCACCCTCTCCTGCTCCTCACGCTGCGGCAACTTGTCATCAGTGACACAGCTCTCTCCTGGTTCTCTTCCTATCTCTCTTCACTCCTTCAGTGTCTCCTTCACTGGTGCCTCTTCACCACCAGTTCCTCTTTCAGTTGGGGTACCTAAAGGCTCTGTTTTGGGTCCCCTACTCTTCTCGATCTATACCACCTCTCTTGGCAACCTCATCTCTTTCAATGGACTTCAATATCACCTCTATGCTGACGACACCCAAATCTACTTTTCCTCACCCGATCTCTCTCCTCCTATCAGCTGTCTCCAACTGGATGCCTTCCCATTTCCAAAAGCTCAACCTCTCTAAAACTGAACTTCTCGTCTTCCCTCCCACTAGAACCTCCATTCTTGCACCCATTTCCCTTCAGGTGAATGGTGCCACCTTTACTTCTACCTCTCAGACTCATTGCCTAAGGGTCCTCTTGGACTCCGATCTATCCTTTACTCCTCACATTCATCACTAACCAAATCTTGCTATTTCCACCTAAAAAACATTGCACGCATCCATCGCTGTCTTAATCATGACGCTAAAATGCTCATCCAAGCTCTCATTATCTCCCGCCTTGACTACTGTAACCTCCTTCTCTCTGGCTTTAAGAGGTCCCAGATTCTGCCTCTGCAGTCTGTAATGAACGCCTATGCCAGTGTAACAGATGTAAATATATGTGTGTCTCTTTAAGAGCACAGTATGTGTTAATTCCCCTAATATCCCCCATTTTAGATAAGCTCCTGTTTTATTGTAATTGTCTTACCCAAAGAAAGCTTTTGGGACATTCTTGTTTTAATTTTGTGCAGCTGTTTAGGAGTGAATGCTAATATGCTAATGAGGCATGAGCTCATCCCTTGTGAGCCCAGGCTTTTCCTTCAGAGCACGAGGAAACTGCTGGAGGTAGGAAGTGTTATGTGAAGCTCTCAGATTCTCATCCCTTAGAGTTCTAAACCCATGTAAAAGTTCTCCAAACCTGTTTCTGTGTTTAGTTTTAACTTTATATATGTGTGTTAACATTGTGTGTTAAATGGTCAGGATATTAGCGTAATTCAAGAGGGGTGAATGTAACGGATGTAAATATGTGTGTGTCTCTTTAAGAGCACAGTATGTGTTAATTACCCTAATATCCCCCAATTTAGATAAGCTCCTGTTTTATTGTAATTGTCTTACCCAAAGAAAGCTTTTGGGACGTTTTTGTTTTTATTTTGTGCAGCCATTTAGGAGTTAATGCTAATTTGCTAATGAGGCATGACATCATCAAATGTGAGCCCAGGCTTTTCCTTCAGAGCACGAGGAAACTGCTGGAGGTAGGAAGTGTTATGTGAAGCTCTCAGATTCTCATCCCTTAGAGTTCTAAATCCATGTAAAGGTAAACTTTATATATGTGTAGTTGTCATGTTAGTTCCTCTAGGAGGTTCATGTATACAGAGCAAAACAGCTCTATTGTTTAGCACAGGGCTTTGAGTGTGAAAAATATCAGCAAAACAAGTGATAAACCTGTGTTAACGCAATGCTTGGTCTGTGCAGGTGGATGTCACAGAGGATATTCTCATTGCCGTGTTTTATATGTGTTTTTACTCAGGTATGATTTGTTTTATTCCCATTTTTATGTTTTATTTGTATTTCCTTGTTGAATTTATGTATTTTCTTTTTGTATATGTATATATTTATTGTATTGCAATGTGACTATATTACTCAGCATCACAGAGCACGAGGAAACTGCTGGAGGTGGATGTCACAGAGGATATTCTCATTGCCGTGTTTTATATGGGTTTTTACTCAGATTAAAATCGCATGTTCCCAGCGATCCAGTTGCCGGTCTAATCTTTGCTCGACAACACACAAAACACAACGCAGAGGCCATACGAACGGGCAGCGAGGGTGTAGGCTGGTTACAGTGGTGCCGTGACTCGGATGAAGATCAGATCAGTCCGCCATCTAAGGATCAATGTCGTTTGATCGCCAATGGGAGCTGCACTTCAGTACAGATTCCAAAGAACTGTTAAACAAAGTGGTGGCACATTTTTATGCACAGGACACTTTTCCATATATTTAATGCCACAAGGTTTTTTTCCAACTCTCGTGAGATTCCAACGGATAACTCCTTGGAGTTGGTTGCAGCGGTTACAGTGGTGCCTCGTAATTTTTTTTGTTATTTAATGATAAATTCTGTTTTTGTAACTGTACGTTATAGGGAATCATGGCACAGGAACATGTCAGACCCAGGTTTGGGCAGGGGAAGATTGTTTGGTGATCAGCCATTTACACCTGTTGCAGTGGGGGGCTATAAGAACATCCCCCCAGTTTTGTTCCACGAGGGTAGCTGAGCAAACGCCCAGCAGGCCAGGGGTTAACCCATTACCGAACAGCCCAGATGTAAATGATACAGCATGGTACATCCTTATTACACACATTGCTCAGGAAGTAGGGCAAAGTATAATTTCTGCTCAAAATGGTGAAGCAAGTAGAGGGAGAGAAACCAGCAATGCACGAGCTTCAAATCCCATCGCTTAATTTGACAGGAGTTAAACTTGTTATGCTGTCTGAAGCAAAAGAGCCACCTGTTTTCTGAGGAGCTGGTGCAGATAAATTCAGTGTGCACAAGTGGGAAGATTTAATGGACACTTACCTACGAGAAAGGGGTATACCAGTGAAAGAGCATTATAACAAAATTTTTACTAGATTAATGGGCAAGGCCAAGGACATTGTAAAAATCACGCTGCGCAGTAACACTTCTCTAAGACCTTCTGAGAATCCCAAGGTAATATTCGACATCCTCAAAAAAACATTTTAGTGAAACCAGTTATTGCTACATGCCTCTAGCAGACTTTTATGGCACAGAACCTGTTATGGGAGAAGGTCCAGTTGAATATTGGGTCAGTTTAAATAAAGCTGTGGATGTGGCAGAGGAAGCTTTAATCAGATTAGGGCGCCAAATGAACAATCCATGTCAGGAAGCAGCAATGATGTTTGCTAAGCACTGCCCAGATCCAACTTTGTCAGCCATATTTCATTTCAAGGCTCCTGATAAATGGACAGCAAGTGAGGTACAAGAACATGTCGATAGGTCCCAAATTGAAAAAAAGAACAGTTAACAGTTAAATCTAAGCGCAGTGCTGTTGCGAGAAATGCCGCAGTTCATTCCCAGTCACTTCATGAGAGCGAAATTGTAAACAGTGATTCTCCTGTTATATCACCAGACCGAGCTAATGCTAGTGCCCAGTCTTTGTCACAGAATGATGAAAACTGCATGAAGACACTGATAAGTTTGCTTGACCGCGCACTGTCTCAGAATAACCAAGCAGAATCAAAACATCTTCGACCAAGCCAACCATCTATGAGATCGTGTAAGGTCTGTCAGTCACACGAACACTCAACTCTAGCACACTGTCGACGACATTGATTATGCTTCAGCTGTTACAATTCTGATCACACACGTAGGGATTGTACAAATGTTCACTTAAGCAATAACAACTGGTTTGCTCAGTTAAGCAACTCACACCTGGTAGAGGGGTTGTGTGGGTAGGGCAGAACAAACCCTCAGAACCACAGATATCAAACAAGTATATGAGTATAACCTTGTCTGGGGTGGTTGCCGAGTAATTTTGTTATGTCACCAGGAAGCACAGTAATTGTGGAAGCTACTTCTTCCAGGACTATGCCACAAAATATAATTATTGGTCGTGTCGTCACACCGCTGTGGGGAGACTATTGGGTCCCTCTCAAAGTTACCAACCTATCAGACAAGCCAGTCACTCTCAGGAGGAATTGCAAACTTGCAGATGTATCCCCATGTTTGGCTGTGGAAGATTTTGAACTGCTACAGGGTTACAGTCACACTCAAGTGCTCACACCTGAGAGTAATCATCAAGCCAGTTCTATGAATGATCTCAAGAATAGACTAAAGGCCGTAGGCCTTAGTGACCTCGACATCGATTACTGCTCTGTTGGAAATACAACCAAAGCCAAGCTTGTGCAGTTGCTTGAAAACTACCATGATGTTTTCTCAAAACATGCCTTGGATTGCAAAGATGTTAGAGGCTTTGTGCACTGTATTCGTTTAACAGATGATCGTCCGTTTCGATTGCCATACCGTCGAGTACCACCTGCTCACTACCAAAAGCTACGCCAAGTTCTTTCCGAAATGGAGAAGCAAGGAATAATTCGAAAATCAGTGAGTGAATATGCTTCGCCTTTGGTACTCCTTTGGATCAAGGATGGTGGGCTGAGAATTTGCACAGATTTCAGATGGTTGAACGCTAGAACTGTCAAGGATGCACACCCACTCCCACATCAGTCAGACTGCCTGGTCGCATTGGGCGGAAATACTCTTCAGCACTATGGATCTAACGTCAGGCTTTGATGACATCCCCATGGCTGAAGAGGATAAGAAATACACAGCTTTCATGACTCCAGTAGGACTTCATGAGTACAACAGAATGCCTCAGGGACTGTGTAATAGTCCAGCGTCCTTCATGCGGATGATGATGAGTATTTTTGGAGATTTGAATTTCAGCAGCCTGCTGTGTTACTTGGATGACTTGTTAGTATTTGCACCCAATGAAGAAGCAGCTTTGGAGCGGCTGGAGATGGTGTTTCAGCGATTGAGAGACTACAATCTCAAGTTAAGTCCGAAAAAGTGTCATCTGATGCAGGCATCTGTCAAGTTCCTAGGACACATCATTGATGAAGATGGAGTTTCTGTTGATCCTTTGAAGGTAGAAGTCATTGCCAAACTGTCAAAATCTGAATTTATTGAAGAAGATGGATGCGCGCAGTCTGTACGAAGAATCAAGTCCGTTTTGGGAATGATCCTCTATTACCAACATTTTATCCCAAACTGTTCGTCCATAGCTAAGCCACTCTTTTCCCTTACAAAAGAAGAGAAGAACAAAAGGCAAAGCCGAAGTTAAAGCAGGCACTTACAGAAATCTGAACTCAACTGACTGGACTCCAGAGTGTGATGAAGCCCTTTCTAAGTTAAAGGAGTACCTATTACATAGCGTAGTCTTAACACATCCTGACTTTTCGCTGCCATTAATTTTGTCAATCGATGTCTCCTTGGATGGACTTGGCGCTGTCTTGTACCAGATACCAGCAGATGAGGAGAAGGCACGTCCCATCGCGTTCACAAACAAGGCTCTAAGTAATTCTCAGAAGAGGTATCCAGCACACCAGCTGGAATTTTTAGCTTTGAAGTGGAGTGTGTGCAAGAAGTTCAGTCATTGGTTGAAAGGTCACACGTTCACCGTATGGACAGATATGGAGCAGCGTTGGGTGTCTAAGCTTTCTGGATACACCGTTGACCTGAAGCACATCGCTGGAAGGAAGAATATTGTAGCTGACGCTCTGAGTCATTATCAGGGCCGGATTTGCACCTCAGGAGCCTGTAGACACACAAACGTGGAGCGTGCTAATAAGGGAGGAGATGTAGGCAGCGGCGCAGTTATGGAGAGCTTTGTACGTGAGGACCAGCATAATGATTTGGATTCTAAAGAAAACAGGATGCCAGTGTAGAGATTGACAAAGGGGTGAGGTGTGGGAGGTGCGGGAGGTAAGATGTATGAGCCTGGTGTAACCGGCCTACACCCTTGCTGCCCGTTCGTATGGACTCTGCGTTGTGTTTTGTGTGTTGTTGAGCATCAAAGATGAGACTGGCAACTGGATCGCTGGGAACATGCGATTTTAATCTGAGTAAAAACCCATATAAAACACGGCAATGAGAATATCCTCTGTGACATCCACTTCCAGCAGTTTCCTCGTGCTCTGCGATGCTGAGTAATATAGTCACATTGCAATACAACAAATATATACATATATACTAAAAGAAAATACATAAATTCAACAAGGAAATACAAATAAAACATAAAAATGGGAACAAATCATACCTGAGTAAAAACACGGCAATGAGAATATCCTCTGTGACATCCACCTGCACAGACCAAGCATTGCGTTAACACAGGTTTATCACTTGTTTTGCTGATATTTTTCACACTCAAAGCCCTGTGCTAAACAATAGAGCTGCTTTACTCTGTATACATGAACCTCCTAGAAGAACTAACATGACAACTACACATATATAAAGTTTACCTTTACATGGATTTAGAACTCTAAGGGATGAGAATCTGAGAGCTTCACATAACACTTCCTACCTCCAGCAGTTTCCTCGTGCTCTGAAGGAAAAGCCTGGGCTCACAGCGGATGAGGTCATGCCTCATTAGCATATTAGCATTAACTCCTAAATGGCTGCACAAAATTAAAACAAAAACGTCCCAAAAACTTTCTTTGGGTAAGACAATTACAATAAAACAGGAGCTTATCTAAATTGGGGGATATTAGGGGAATTAACACATACTGTGCTCTTAAAGAGACACACACATATTTACATCCGTTACATTCACCCCTCTTGAATTACGCTAATATCCTGACAATTTAACACACAATGGTCCTACTGAACCAGACTTAAACTAATCGTATTCGCAGTTCAACATAAAAGTTACCTACTTTATAGGTTAAGGAACACCTAAGGTTGATCAAGTCCTAGATATCCTTAGAACAACATGCTGCTTTGTACAACATACAATGGTCTGGTACAGAATACTTTGCATGAAATTCACAAATTTCTTATACATTTTCTCCACATATAACATATACCCTTTAGTATGATATATTAGAAATTATGGAAACATTTAAAATAATGAACGTATTGATCCTGACCTTTTTATTAAGGATGGGCCCACTCTCTGAATGTTTATTGACTTCTGAGGCAAAGATTCAATTAAACGACTGACCTTTTTTACTACCCTCCCTGTACACACTCTGTGTGTCAGTAGGAGTTGGTACTTGCGTGTCAGGATTACTAGTAACGTGAGAGTCATTCATGATTTCTGATTGTGCACTAGAATCATTGACAGGAGGTTCAGCCTCTGCGCTAGGTGTTTGATCAGAACGAACTTCAATGTTCTCAATTTCATTCTCTTCCGGACTCTGTTCATAATCAGTTCTTTCACTATACTCTGAGTGATCAGATTCTGAAACATTGCCGTCTGCAAAATCATGGTTTTCAGTTTCTTCCTCTTCCAATTGGTCAGACAACTCAAATGAACAAGACTCATTCTCTGTATCTTCAACGTTGGACTGTATCTTCTCAACACTTTGATGAGGTTCAACTGGTAAGAAACTTATATCTAGCATAAAATTTCGATTAACTACTTTTGACTTGCCTTCTTCATCGAGCAGTTTGTATACATTGGTTTGTAGATTTCGATCCTTCACAGTGTAGACAGTTGGATCCCACTTATCTGCAAGTTTCCTCTTTCCTCTTTCACTTTTGTTTGCTAGAAGCACTCAATCTCCAATGTTGAGATATGTACCCTTGATTCTTCGGTTGTAACACTTGGCTTGCTTCTTCTGCTGTTTTTCAGTGTGTTTCTGAGATGTATGTGCTGCTTCATCAAGGTACGACATGAGTGAATTTACATAGCTGCTATAATCTACAATTACAGGACTTCTCTCGAGCTGCCCCCTTTCTATGGAACTCTCTCCCATGCAACATGTAAGTGGAAGGTATCTTGAACTCCATCTTGATTGACGTCTTCAGCCTCAGCAAGTAACAGGTGATATCGCTCTGATATCAGCCTCTGGCTGACAGTTTTCACAAGAGGATCACGATCAGGGCCGGGTTTACCATTAGGCACAATAGGCATGTGCCTACAGGCACCTGCCACAAGGGGGCGCCTTGCTCTGTGTGTAAACATTTTTTTTTTTTTACAATTTGCAAATAATTTAGACCACTGTATCTCTGGAGCCCTAAGGGCTAGAGGGACATATGAGGTATCATTGGAAAGGTCAGCCTATAGCCTTTCCAGTGATACCAAACATAACCAGGTTAGATTTATGTAAATATAAATATATTTTTAATACATATATTATTTTAATACATATTTTTTTTCTAACACGGCACTATTATTCAGTTTACAATTATAAAGTGAACAGTGATGCTGCACTAACTCACCTCATTTACCATACTGCCAACAAGTGTGCATTTTTCGAAGCAACGCATTGTTTAATTCACAACCTAGACCGTGGCACTGCAGTGAGGAGGGACAGGAGGACTTGGGAACCTACATCCCTGAATTGTACAACGCACAAGGTTACGTGAGGTGTCATTGGAAAGGTCAGAGTCTGGTCTTTACTATGATACCAAACAAGACCATGTAAAGTGTAAAAATAAAAAAACTGGAAAAAGTAAATGCAAATTTTTGTTTCTGTTCTACAGCAGAGGCAATATATGCTTTTACATATAAAACAAACAATGTTGCTGCATTCACTGCCCTCCTCCTTTAACCATTCTACCCCACTGACTCCCTTACTCCCTGCCCCCTCTTCTACTATGTCTTCCTTTTCTACAGTCTCGGAGGAGGATGTAACAGAACTTCTTATGTCCTTCTGTCCGACCACCTATCCACTTGATCCCATCCCCTCACACCTTATTCAGCCTGTCCTACCAGTTACTGTCCCTGCTTTGACTCATTTTTTTTAACCTCTCCCTCTCCTCTGGAATCTTCTCCTCTGTATTCAAAAGTGCTTTGATCACCCCATTCTAAAAAAGCCATCTCTTGATCCTACCTCCCTCTTGAACTACTGTACCATCTCTCTGCTCCTCTTTACCTCCAAAATCTTAGAACATCTGGTGTATAACTAGCTCACCAGTTTTCTTGCTCCTAGCTCTCTACTCGATCCGGCTTTCGCTCCCAACAATCTACTGAGACGGCTCTGACCAAGGTGACTAATGTTTTAGCTGCCGCTGAAACCAAAGGTCACTTCTCCCTCCTTATTCTTCTTGACCTTTCTGCTGCATTCAACACTGGGGATCACCCTCTCCTGCTCCTCACACAGCGTCAACTTGGCCTCAGTGACATCACTCTTTCCTGGTCCTGGTGTCTCTTCAACACAAGTTCCTCTTTCAGTTGGGGTACCTCAAGGCTCTGTTCTGGGTCCCCTACTCTTCTCGATCTATACTGCCTCTTTGGACAACCTCATTTCTTCCCATGGATTCCAATATCACCTCTATGCTGACGACACCCAAATCTACCTTTCCTCTCCTGATCTCTCTCCTCCTGTGCTGGACTGTGTTACAGCCTGCCTATCGGCTGTCTTCAACTTGATGACTTCCCGTTTCCTAAAGCTCCACCTCTCTGAAACTGAACTCTCATCTTTTCTCCCTCTAAAACCTCTATTCCTGCGCCAATTTCTCTTCAGGTGAATGGTGCCACCATTACTTCTACCTCTCAAGCTCCATTGCCTCAGGGTCCTCTTGGACTCCAATCTATCCTTTACTCCTCACATTCAGTCTCAAACCAAATCTTGCTACTTCCACCTAAAAACATTGCACGCATCCGTCCCTTTCTTAATCCAGACTCTACTGAAATGTCATCCAAGCTCTTATTATCTCCCGCCTTGACTACTGTAACTTCCTTCTCTCTGGCCTTAAGAGATCCCAGATTCTGCTCTGCAGTCTGTAATGAACGCCTGTGCCAGACTCCTACACCTCACCTCCTGCACCTCTCACAACTCACCTCTGTCAATCTCTACACTGGCTCCCTGTTTCCTTTAGAATCCAATTCATTATCTTGGTCACATACAAAGCTCTCCATAACTGCGCCCCTGCCTACATCTCCTCCCTTATTAGGAGGTACATCCCACCCCCACCACTTCGCTCGGCCAATGATCTGATGCTATCAGTTCCTCATACCCACACCCCCCAACTTTCGCCTTCAGGACTTCACTTGAGCTGCACCCTTTCTATGGAACTGCCTCCCTGCAACATCAGACTCTCCCCATCTCTCCAGTACTTCAAGAAGTCTCTGAAAACACATTACTATAGAGAAGCCTATCAGCTCATTCCATGATCCCCCACTGTGATTTCCTGCTCCATCTTCCCATTCAGTCCTCATGCAACCCGCTACTTCAAATACCCTATTCATCCTCACCTAATGTGTCACCCCTCTCCTCTTAGATTGTAAGCTCTTGAGCAGGGTCCCCTCTCCTCTTAGATTGTAAACTCTCGAGCAGGGTCCTCCTTCTTCCTGTTCTGTGTTTGTAACATACAGTTGTGTTCAAAATTATTCAACCCCCAATGCTGTAAAGGGTTTTAGGGAATTTCGTGTACATTTGTAATTGTATTCAGAATGAAATCCTACAAGGTCTTTTTAAAGAACCATATGCAACTAAAATGACATCAATTGGTTTTGTAATACAGTAGTAAATGTTTCTTTTGTGAATTCTTCATTGACACAATTATTCAACCCCTTAAAGACCACCACTCCGTGGTCACAGAGGTTCATTCAAGTGTTTTCAATCAGGTATTGAAAACACCTGTGGATGTCACGGAGCAGCAATAAAGCATAATAAGCACCAATTAAGCAGCTTTAAAATGACTGTGATACTCAGCTCCTTCTAGACATTTACTGGTGTGGTTACAAACATGGTGAAGTCAAGAGAATGGTCCAGGAAGACAAGAGAAGAGGTGATTACTCTTCACAGGAAGGGCAATGGCTATAAGAAGATTGCAAAGATGTTAAACATACCAAGAGAGGATAGGAAGCATCATTCGCAAATTCAAGGCAAAGGGCACTGTTGAAACGCTACCTGGTCGTGGCAGAAAGAAGATGCTGACTTCGACTGCTGTGCGCTACGTGAAGCGTAGAGTGGAGAAAAGTCCCCGTGTTACTGCTGAGGAACTGAGAAAAGATTTGTCAGATGTGGGTACTGAAGTTTCAGCTCAGACAATACGGTGCACATTGCGTAATGAAGGCCTCCATGCCAGAACTCCCAGGCGCACCCCCTTGCTGTCTCCAAAGAATAAGAAGAGTCGACTGCTGTATGCCAAAAGTCATGTGGACAAACCACAGAAGTTTTGGGATAGTGTTCTGTGGACTGATGAAACAAAATTAGAACTGTTTGGGCCCATGGATCAACACTATGTTTGGAGGAGGAAGAACAAGGCCTATGAAGAAAAGAACACCTTGCCTACTGTCAAGCATGGCGGGGGGTCAATCATGCTTTGGGGCTGTGGCTTTTGCCCATGACGAATGGGCGAAGATACCCGTAGATCGCTGCAAGACACTTGTGTCAAGCTATGCTTCACGTTTAACCACTTCAATGCGGAGGAAGCGCTCAGCGCGTCCTCCGCATGGCTGCTGGTATGCGGAGGACGCGCTGAGCGCGTCCTCCCTTTGGTGTCAGCGTTCGGCCGGGTTCTGGCCGATCGCTGGCCCCCCCGGTGTGGGCTGACATCCTCGATGTCAGCCCAGCATCCGGAACCGCAGCCGCTGAAATTAGGTGTCATCGCTGGGGCGCGATGACACATAATTCAGGCGCCCCCCCCCCCCGCATGTGCGGAGGAGGCGCCTGAAAGGGAGGGGGGAGGTCCTTCGGACCTCTCTCCCTCCCGATCGGCGGCGTTGCGGGGGTTAACCCAGGCACCATTTGGAAGGGCACAGCCTGCCCTTCCAAATGGTGCCTGGCATTAACCCCTGGGGAGCTGGATCGCGAATCGGCGCTGAAAAGCGCCGGTTCGTGATCCTTTCCCGGAGCTGGCCGACATCTTGGATGTCGGCCAAGCCTCCGGGAACTCCCCCTGAGGACTGGCGTCATCGTGCATAGCACGATGACGCCAGTCCTAGAGTTAACCCCTAACTGCCACCAACGGTGGAGATAGGGAGTTCCAATGAACTCCCTATCTCCCGATCCGTGGCAGCTAGGGGTTAAAGTTTGGTATGGTTGGATCGGCCAGAGCATGGCTGTTCCAACGATACCAAACTCGAATGTGAAAAAAGTTTTTTAAAAAAAATAAAAATTTAAATTAAAAATAAAAATATATTTTAAAAAAAATTATAAAAAAAATAAACATTTTTTCTTCTTTTTTTTGGTTCGTTAATGCAGCAATATTGTTCCCATTTCAATTATAATGTGAACAATGATGCTGCACTAACGATTTTTGTATGCGGTGCGTTTGTTAAAAATCGCGTAATTTTCCCCAAAAAAAAATGTAACGAGACCCCATCTCTAATTTTATTAACAAGCGCACCCCATACAAAATATAACCGCAATTGCTCGCATGTTAAAATATGAAAAAAAACACTTTACACGTTGTAAATTATTGAAAATACATATTTTATTGCATTTTTTGTTATAATATACAGACATGACATAACGTATACATATAATAATGACATATTATGAATCTACCGAGTCTGACGGAAAGAACGATATATAATATGTCTGGGTCATATACTAAAATAAGCCTTCAAAACACGTTTAAACATGATGAGCAAAACCGGTAAAAATGACCTCAGCACAGAGGTGTGAAAAGCCTCAGCAGCGAAAGGGTTAAAAGCTGTTATAACTGTAAAAGGATGTTGTACTAAGTACTAAGATTGAATGTCACTTGGGGGTTGAATAAAACTGATAATGATGTGAGCACAGAAAAGACATTTGTGGTTATTTCATTATAAATGTTATGTTATATTTGTCTGACCTACAGGTGCCTCTTTGATTTAAATGTAAGCAAGATGACTGATCAAAATCAATGTCAAACTGGCCAAAACACTCAATTTCAGTGGGGGTTGAATAATTTTGAGCACAACTGTATATGTATATTTGTTATTCTGTTTCTCCCATTGTACAGCGCTAAAGAACTTGTTTGCGCTTTATAAATATTTGTAACTGTAATTCAACTAAGGGCAACAGATTCTGCCCCTTCTTTTGATTTGAGCACGGAGAAAAAAACTGTTTCAGTTTTTTAAAATGTATTTTTTAGTTGCCTCAAAACAAAAATTTAAATAGCAAATTTTGGCATGTCTCTTTTTTTTGTTTGGGGGGGGGGGTAGGGGCACTCCACATTTCTGTGCCTACAGGCTCCTGAGGTGCAAATCCGGCCCTGTGCACCATACTTGCTGGCAGTTTGCCAAAATTTGTGTGTGAGCATATCACAGAGCTCCACAGCAATAAACCTCACAGTAATGTGTGCCGTGCATGAGCATTCAGTGTTATATGGGAGTACTGAGTTATGAGTAAGAGTAGTTAAAAAAGAGAAACTGTAAAACTCGGGGGGGTGACACCATGAGTTACCCCACTGGGTGACACCAACCCTAGTGACGCCACTGGGTACTGACCCATTGTTTCCCCCCTATGGGGTACTTACAATGCACAGAGCCATAGTCCCAGCTCTGAGGTTGTAGGCTTGTTAGGTCTTTTTCAGGTAGCCTCCAACCACTCTTCGTGATGTCCAGTAATCTCCAGGTGTACCTAGTTGTCAGCCAGTTAAAGAATAACCACCCTGGACCACGTATAATATTATAATAGTAAATATATATAATAAAATAGATAATATACAGAATAAGGTGCAACAATGATCTGTTTGATGAAGCCGCATGTGGCGGTAAACACCTGTCACCTATCAGATCATTGTAAAATTAAAATTATTTTTTTCACATTTTATCATCCACACCTTTGTGTTTATATATTCTATGGGGTACTTTTGTTAAAAAAATTTAAATGAAAATCTGTTACTGCATTTTCTGAGAAAATATGTAATTTTAAACAAAACTGAAAAAGACCAAAAATTTCACTTGTGGTTTGGAGGATTGTATTTTATGAATACTGTTATTCTCCTACTTTTCACGCTCTCTGAATGACTGGAGAATGAAAAATTCTAGGTCAAAATTAGGGATGAGCCGAACACCCCCGAGTTCGATTCGCATTCGAACTCGAACTTTTCAAAAGTTCGAATTCGAAATCGAACTCAATACAAGTCAATGGGACTCAAAATTCGATTTTTAGAGTGCCCTCCAAGACTGCATATATGCTAGATATTTTGCCATAAAAGGTGTATGGGGGTCCGGGTAGTGCCCTGGGGGACAGGAAACAAGGACAAAAAGTTAAAAAAATAAGTTTTTAACCCCTTCATTGCTGACGACGTGTGGGACACGTCCTCCGTTACTCCTGCTGTATGCTGATGAGGACATGTCCCACACGTTATCAGCTTTGCGGGACCCCCAGCGGAGATACTCACCTCTCTGTCCGGGGTCCCGCGGCGTTCTGACTTGAGCTCCTCCCGACGTAAATGACGCGATGACATCATTTCCAGGCGACCCCCGGCAATGCCGGGAGAGCGCCTGGAAGGGAGGGGGGGATCCGTTCGGATCCCATTCCCTCCCGATCGGGAGGTCCCACAAAAAAAACCCAGACACCGCTTAAAAGGAGAGAGTCTCCCCTTTAATCCCATAGGCACTGGGTCGCACTTCGGCGCCTTGCGGACCTTGGATCGCGGCTCCACCCCCGGGTCCCCCCTCACTGCCTGACGTCCTCACGCATAGCGTGAGGACGTCAGATAGCCCGGGAACCCCTAGCTGCCCGGAATCCCCTGGTATTTTACACGTATTTTACCGTTTTTCAAAAATTCGACTGGGGCAAAAAAAGGGGGGTTGAATATTTTAAATCTTTTAAACAGGATACCTATATCTTAAAAACAGAAGATGGTACAGACGTTAAAATCGGTATTTAGATTCATCTTGACAAATAAAAAAACACGTATTTTACCATTTTCTGAAAATTCCTTGGTGGCAAAAAGGGGGGTTGAATACTTTTATCATAAACGCGAAAGTCCTGACTGATTGACTCATCAACGCCCAGCTGAAACCGTTTAACCTAGGAACGTGAAATTTTGAAGGTGCACTGTTTTTATGATGTGGGTACCCACTAAGGAAGGATTTTTGGAAACTCCACCCCTAAGGGGGTTGAATATTTTAAACACGGTACCTATAGCACAAAAACAGAAGATGTTACAGATGTGAAAATCGTTATTTAGATTCTTCTTGAAAAATAAAAAAACACATAATTTACCATTTTTCAAAAATTCAACTGGGGGGGCAAAAAAAGGGTGTTGAATATTTTAAATATCTTAAACAGGATACCTATATCTTAAAAACAGACGAAGTTACAGACGTGAAAATCGGTATTTAGATTCATCTTGACAAATTTTCTGAAAATTCCTTGGGGGCAAAGAGGGGGGTTGAATACTTTTATCATAAACGCGAAAGTCCTGACTGACTGACTTATTGACTCATCAACGCCCAGCTGAAACTGTTTAACCTAGGAACATGAAATTTTGAAGGTGCACTGTTTTTATGATGTGGGCACCCACTAAGGAAGGATTTTTGGAAACTCCGCCCCTAAGGGGGTTGAATATTGTAAACAGGATACCTATATCTCAAAAACAGAAGATGTTACAGATGGGAAAATTGGTATTTAGATTCGTCTTCAAAAATAAAACAACACCTATTTTACCATTTTACAATCCAGTGGGGGGAGCAAAAAGGGGGATGAATACCTTCATCACTTTACCTATATTTCAAAAACCAATGATGTTACAGGTGTGAAATTCGATATTTACAATCTTCGTGCAAAAAAAAATGTTTACCATTTTCCGAAAATCCAGTTAAGGGGGGTGGGGGAAAGGGATGTGAATACTTTTATCAGTATACCTATATTTCAAAAACCAAAGATGTTACAGGTGTGAAATTTGGCACTTACATTTTTATTGAAAAAAAAAAAACACGTGTTTTACAATTTTCCAAAAATCCCAGGTGGGGGGGAAAGGAGGGTTCTACCAAAAAAAAACTCAAGTTACTTTTAAAAAACTATTTTAACAAATTCTAAAATTCACGCGAGCGAAGCTGCGGGCAAAAGCTAGTATACATATAAAAATGATATATTATGAATCTGCGGAGTCTGACGGAAAGAACGATATTTAATATGTCTGGTTCATTTAATAAAATGTGGCTTCAAATCGCGTTTAAACAGGATGAGCGAAAGCGGTAAAAATGAGCTGAGCACACAGCAGTGAAATGCAGGGTTAAGGGGTTAAACAGCATATCAGAGGAAGATTTAGTAGAGAAATTAACACTTCTCAGAAGCACAGGTGTTGTTTGATACATATTCAGGAGACACCACACCCTCAGTCTACATACAATGTATCAAATTCATCAGACCAGACTAATTAAAAGCACATGTTATTTCCAAACACTAATTAACACCTGTTGTTTACGGCATTTGAGAACACAGGTCATTTAGAGGTGAGAATCCTTGCACCTAGACATTAGTTTTTAATTCAATATCTAATAAACCGTTGCTTATAATATTCTGCAGTAAAGAGTCTCTTTATTTATAGATTTTTAAGCATTTTTTATACTTTTTTCAACCTCGAACCAAACACGCCAAAAAGTTCAAAGTTCGCAAACTTGCGAACAGCCAAAGTTCGAATCGAACTCCGAACTGATCGAACCGAACAGCTCATCCCTAGTCAAAATAGCCGATTTGGAAAGTGAGATGAAAGGGAGAATTTTTCTGGTTTGGCTATCTTGACCTATAATTTTTCATTCTCCAGTCATTCTCCTACTTTTCACGCTCTCTGAATAACCCTGTATGACTATCAGGGTTATTCAGAGAGCGTGAAAAGCAGGAGAATGACTGGAGAATGACTGGAGAATGAAAAATTCTAGGTCAAAATAGCCAAACCAGTAAAATTCTCCCTTTCATCTCGCTTTCCAAATTGGCTATTTTGACCTAGAATTTTTCATTCTCCAGTTATTCTCCAGTCATTCTCCTGCTTTTCACGCTCTCTGAATAACCCTGTATGTTTAAAACACTGAACTTGCTCCCAGTGTGGGAAATGAGGAGGTGAGTAATGGCAGTGCTATTGCTCGTTTTATACATGACAAATGGACAATGCCATTGCTTTGGAATAAAAATAAATAAAAACAAACGTGTGTTTTTTTTTATTAGATTATACATGGTTATTTTTGGAATTATTGGAAAGACCAGACTCTGACCTGTCCAATGACACCTAACTTAATTTTGTGGGGTGTAAAGAATGGGGATACAAGGCTTCGAAGTATCCTGCTCTCCTCAGAGTGGTGCAGCGGCTTGTGTTTCAGATGGTAGTAATGCATTGCGCCATCGTTGGAAATGAGAAGGCGAGTTATAAGTCAAGCAATGCTGCTGCACTACGTAAAAGCACATAGAACAGAGAAAAAAAATTTAATTTTGCATTTATTTTCTTTTTCCTACTGTTACATGGTTATATTCGGTATCTTTGGAAATACCAGACTCCGACCTTTCCAATGACACCTCACTTGACCATGTGTGGTGTAAACATTTAGAGACGCTGGGTTCCAAAGGACCCACAGCATTCCTCCCTGTAGTGTGGTGGCTTAGGTTTTTGATGGAACAATGCGTAATAATGCTTTATGCCTTTGTCTCCACCCTTACTGGTGACATGGGAAATGAGATGTTGAGTTAGTGCAAAATAATTTTTCACTGTATAATTAAAAAGTGAACAATAGTGATGCATTAGAATAAAAAATATTGTTTTATATATTTTACCTGGACATGTGTGTGAGCATTGGAAAGACAATGCTCTGGCTTTCCAATGATACCTCAAATGACCCTGTAACTGCTACAGGTCCAAAGACACAGGGGTTCAAAGGACCCCATGTATCGCCTTGATTTGGAATCCTCTGTCTGGCCTGGGGGAGATCCTCATTCTGACGTCATCGCACCCATGCACGATGATGGGGGAGAAGTTTGCAATCAGAACCAGATAGGTGCTGTGCCACGTAACTTCGATGACATGCAGCCGTGCAGACATATTTATCCTTTGTCTGGTCCTATTATGGGTCATGGGCCTGGAGCTGCAGCTCCAATAGACCCCATGTTATTATGGCCCTGTTGACAGATCCTATCTTTCTTAACCAAATGTGCCTTTAATGGATGAACTCATTTACACTCTATTGTATATTATATGTAGAAGGTTGACAACCCTCATTTGGTAAGCACCCCTCCGTGGTTAGGTGTTCCATCTCAGTTTCCTATAAAAACCTTGGGCTGCATGGGAGCTCCAGGAACTATTGTGTGTCCAGTAAGTGAATTAATCAAGCCCAAGAAAGTCAGAGCCATAACTATAACAGGAATGCCAAAATCCACACTTTTACACCAGGGGATAGAGTATTGGTTCTTGTCCCTTCAGTAGAAATTAAATTTCTTGCAAAATAGTATGGTCCCTATGAAGTATGAAAAAAATTGGGGAGGTAAATTACAAAATTAGTCAACCAGGCAGAAGAAAACCAGAACAGACATACCACGTGAATCTTTTAAAGCTGTGGAAAAGCCGTGAAATTCTGTTGTGTGAGAAACCCTTAATTCCACAACTCGCTCGAAATAAAGAGGGGGTTAATATAGCTGAAACATTCTCTGCACAACAAAGACGAGAAGGTGTTACATTTGTGGCTAAGAACTAAGATTTATTTACTACTGTGCCAGAGAGAACAAATATAGTGAAACATGACATCTATACTGACCCAGGGAAGTGGGTTCGCCTGAAACCTTACCAAATTCCGAAGGCCAGAAGGGATTAATGCTGAAATTAAAAAGATGTTGCAATTGGGAGTAATGGAAGAGTGACACAGTTCCGGGAATAGTCCAATTGTGTTAGTTCCAAAACCAGATGGTTCCATATGATTTTTGTAATGACTATCGGAAACTACATAGCATATCAAAATTTGATACATACCACATACCAATAGTTGATGAACTAGTGGAAAGGTTTGGTATGGCCCGGTACCTTATGTCATTAGACCTTACTAAGGTTATTGGCAGGTGCCCTTTCAGAAAATGCTAAGGAACAGACTGCCTTTTCCACACCAGAAGGACTCCTCCAATACAAAGTCCTACCCTGTGGGTTACATGGAGCCCCAGCCACATTACCAACCAACGTGCCAGAAATCAAGACTGGTTTAACTAAACATAGGTTAGAGAAAGAGGGGCATGATATAAAAAAGAAATAGACACAGAGGGTGCTTACAGAGAGAAAGAACATAAACCGAGGCAGGTTACAGGGTTCAGAGGCCGTTGCACAATAGCAGAGGGTCTGTGGTTGGTGTAGTAACTGTCATGTTTCCACTTGTTTCCAGCCCTGTTCCTTGGTAGTGAGAGTGATCCAGACCAGCTCTTATATTGTCTGGGCTATCCATTCCTCTCCGCTCCTGGATTCCCCTGTAGCTGGTCTGGCCTGAGATCACATGCTCTAACCTGTCCTCTATAAATATCCAGTCACTTCAATTGCTCAATGCTCTTGCATGGGTCATTGCTCCCTGAGGGTCTATTGGTATATGCTCTGCTCTGTAATTTCTTTTGTATTACTCTGGCCTGATATATCTGACTATCCTATCATGTACCTTATGCTCTGTGATTTCTCATGTATGACTCTGACCTGGTTCTGACTATTCTTCTGTCCCCTTTACCTTTTGCTCTGTATATTGATATTCTTTGTATGAATTCCTGGCTTGTCTGATATCCCTCTCTGGCTTCTGTATGATTACCCATTCTGGTTACTGAGTTTGGCTATTTCTTAGACTACGCCTCAGGTTTTGTCACTTGTGTCCTGTTTCTGGTTCTGTGTGTCACCCAGCACTGAGGTTCCTTTCCCTTAGATTAGACAGCCATCCTAAGGACCGTATCCAGATCAGAGTTCCCTTTAATGTACTGCTGGGTGACATTCTGTTATTATTTTCTCCTTTAACCCTTGTCCTTCCTGTTGTCTGTATCATGTGGACTGGTTTTGTGTAATATGCAGCCAGGGGCTATATATCCCACATAACGGGCCCAACTTGGCTCACACTGTGTGCCACCATGACAGTAACAAAGAATTCTTGATTAAGGAATCAGCAGATATATCAGGCCAGAGTAATACGAAAGAAATCACAGAGCAGAGCATATACCAATATAGTGTTTTTACTAATTTCCATTCGTTATAGTGTATGAGTGACACATAAGTAGAATTTACATAACCTCGATATTACGTGCTCTTCTCTTATACTTTTGAGTTTATTATTTTCAATGTGCACAATATTCCCCGGCCGCGCAGCCGATGGGGAGGCTAGTTGTTCTGAAAGGGGGGGGGGTTTGTAAAAAAGAGGGTCCGGTCCCGTGCACGAACCGGCAGCAAGGGTAACAAACAGACCTCTGCCCTGATGAAAATCTTTGGAAGCAACAAAGTGCTTGGGTAAAATGAGGGGTATTCCAAATAGCAAAGTCAAGGTAAGCAAGGCAAGGGGTCTGGTACACAAAGTCCATCACACAGGGCTGGAATACAGGATTTTAGGACCAGGGCAGATGTTCACACAGCATAGAGGGCTTCAATACTGAAGTTATTATTATTCTTTATTTATATAGCGCCAGCATATTCCGCATCGCTGTACAGTGGGCACGATATAGGCAGGGCTACAATACTTTGAAGAACATTTTGACAAACCAATACAGGAGGAAACGTACTATTCCCGTGGGAACATACAATCTAGAAGGGTTGGTGGTGGAAACAGGAGGAGAGGACTGCAAGGTGAGAGTGATGGACTGCAAGGTGAGAATGATGGACTGGTTGTGCAGTGAGTCGGGTGGTAGGCTTCCCTAAATGGGAATGTCTTGAGGGAGCGTTTGAAGGAAGGGAAGTTCTGGGAAAGAGACGTAGCCTCCATATGTGGGGGTTGATTACACCTGTGGGCTCCATGGATTCTCTGGAAACCGTAGGTTGGAAGGTATGGGGCTGGATGAGGCACAGGGCGGGATGGGAAATCCGGCCTGGAACATGACAGGGAAGATGCTGCCGGGTCTCATGGTGGCACAGACCCAGATCTGGACCTCCTATGTTGTCGGCAATGAGGGTTTGAGGCTGGGGATCTACAGTTTAAGCTATCTGGTTATGCAGACAATGTTCTCTTGTCTTTGAAGAATTTGCTTAGTCTTACTCCCTCACTCCGTCAGGTGCTGCATAGACTTCATGAATTCTCTTTGTTCTAAGGGTATAAGATTTTACAAGTCTGAGGCTCTCCCGGTGGAAATCCCGGCTCCCATGCTGGATAGCCTTAAACACTCTACCCCCATTAAGATTGTAGCAAAGGAGATTATATATTTGGGTATCCGCCTGACATCTCATCCTGTCTTCCTATGTGATGCAAATTATTCTACCCTTATCACCACTATTAAAGGGGATTTAAAATACTTGAATAAGTATATGATCTCATGGGTAGGTCGTCTGAATTTTATTAAGATGAATGTATTTACCCAGCCTTTATATTACTTTCAATCTATACCGGTGCAATTGGTCTCCAATTATATTATATCGCTATTATATTATGTCGCTGCAATGGTCTATTGGCCATTTTATTTGAGCAGAGAAACATCATTGGATAGTGAGGACCATGAGGTATCGCCCTGCACGATCTCATAAGAGCAAGCTTACGTAGAACACACGGTTGGAACTTACATGGCTCCACGGAGTCCTATAGACTCCAGAAGCTGAAACTTGCGGTGGCACGCAGCCCCGCTACCGATATCAGACTGCCATGTGTTTCCTTCTGGGGCCAGGCGCGAACAAAGTACCTACCCCAGAATAAGTTCAGTAAAATAGAGACAGTAAGAAGAATCTGGAGGCACAGATGCTCTTACCTTCTTCGTTTTACTGGCAACAGCGGAATAGGGCCCCTTATTTTTAGGGAATCCCACAACACAACCTGAATGAGAAATAAATTATTTTCTGTATTTGTGTGCTCATGGTGCACAACATGTTTCAATTAATAACTGCTACTCAAGAAAAGTGGAATTCTCAATAATTAACCTTTAATTCAGGTAATATTTTATTTCTTTTTTCTGTCTGTTACATTATATTACCCTCAAAATACTTTTTAAGAAGTTTTATCTTCTAAATTCTTTCAGCCTAATTATAGGCTGATAGCTGTTTATCTGGTGTTGCAGGCAGTTTTACCAGTTAGGATATCGGATAGCAACAATCTGTAAAAATTTAGATACAAAGAACATTTATCCTATCAAGCAGTAATTTATAATTAAAAGGTACAAAATAAGCATCCTGTGAGGCAGGCTCCCCCACGTTATCATCTTATCCCTCAAATCAGCTTAGAGACTGAAAATCTCCAATCTGCAACTATAAATAGATTATGTGTACAGCAGGGTAACCCTTGCTTGGCATACATGACATATTAGTGTCATACAGGTTTATTCACTAAAAGGTGAAACTCAGGAGAAGAGGAACAATCTAGAGCAATTAGCCGATTTGGAAAGTGAGATAAATGGGAGAATTTTTCTGGTTTGGCTATTTTGACCTAGAATTTTCACTTATCCTGCCAATTCTTCTGAGTTTCACCTTTTAATGAATAGACCTGATAGTATACGTTACAGTGTTGGTAGCAAAATAAAATTTTCAGTACAACATCGTGATAGAGCACATCACACTAATGATTAAAAGGATTATTCAAAGCAAACCGAATTGGCTTAGAAATTGCACCAAACTATTCAAAAGCCAGCAGTTTGCCAAATATTGGCGAATTTCCAATGAAATACGGTGCTCTATGACAGCAGTGAACTCCACATACAGAAGTAATAGTTAATCTATTCAGAGAACGCTGAGCACCACTGAAATGTCAGTGAAATGCTTCAGTGCTTTCATTCGGCAGGTTTAATCCGACGAATCCTATAGGTTTCAATGTGTAAAATATTTATTAAACTGTTTATTCTTTTAATTTGCAGAAAAAGGTCTCTTTATTTTTTCGGCTTATTTTTTTCTCCGATTTAAAATAAAAGTGTTTTTTTTCTGTAACAAACCTTTTTATTATTATTAATAGGACCTTTATATATTAATTCCAGGCATTTTCACGTAGTAGTTTTCAAGCAGCTTTTAAAAGTTGCAATATGGTTTTTTTTAACCCGCTTGTTGGCTTTTCCAGCGGCTGGTCGGCGCTCTGTTTGGCGGGTCATCAGCTTTTTTTTGGATCGATTCCGTATTTTCAGTTTTTTGGATGCGTTCAACCTCTTTTCCCTGCACTTCAGGGACCCTGTGGTGAATGCTGAATTCACTGCAGGGTCACGGAATGTCACTTCCCGAAGTGTGGTGTCACTCACCGAAATTCCGGTGCTCTTTGAATAACCCTGTAACTCGTGATAGGTCAGCATTATTCCAGAAAACTTTGCACTTGATAGCAATAGTTTAGGAACAAACACTTGCCCAGTAAATCACAGTAAAAGGTATGAGGTTTACATCTACAGCCAACATGTTATCTAGATCAGGAACTCAACCGTCATTCACTGAAGTATTTTCAGTTTATATCTACACTTTGGTTTCCCTTATTCACCTTCATGTCCTGCCCACACACGCCTCTTAACATTAACCACTAGTAGTGCCACGTCAGCGCCAGGGCAGCAAGAGAAGAGAAGTTACTGTTGATTGGCAAAGTACTCCTACACCCTTAACCGCTTCACTGCATATGTGCCAGCAGCCTGCGGATTCATGCGCCAGTAACACAAATACTGACAGCGGATATCCATATTATAAGCCAGCCTTTTCATCCATATCTGTGCAAAGCTCTCCCTCCTCCTCTACTTGTTTTTCTGCGGCATCTTCAATAGTTTGAGTCACTAGGCAGGAATGTTGGCAAAGGGTATGGAGCTACCCTTAGCTGAGCGCGCACTTGGGCATAAAATGTCTCCATATTTCTACACCAGTTATTCTATTGCAAATCAACGTGTGTGTATATACTTTCTAAATAATAATTTTTAAAATCATGGATGCACAGTAAAACTATTTAGAAAACAAAATGTAAGGATGGAAAAATAGCCATTGGAAAAAAAACAAGTGTTTTGGAAGGTAACAAGAAGGAAAAACAGAAAGAAAAGCAAACCTAGGTTTTTTTCAGTGTAGAGTTGTGGTGTATATTGACATGGGTCAAAACACAGTAGCAGTGCTGGAAATTTTTTTTTGTAATTGTGTTGTCTGTTTATTTACTGACACCTAGTGGTAGAAATACATACTACAATGTAAATGTCATGACCAAGTAATGCAAAATATTGTAGGATTTTTAAATCAAGGTAATTTGATTAGATTTTAAGACATTATACTAATAAACTCCTATTTTCTTTCACTCAAGTGAGCCAAACCAAACAAAGAACAAAGAAAAAAATAGCTAATCCACATCTGCATGAGTGGTGAAGCGTAACTGAGATAAGGGTGAGGAAAATCAATTAACAGATTGTGTTTCACACAGGAGAATTTAGGGGTTTAACTCTCATGAAATAATGCAAATTCTAGTCCAGCTGAAAAGGAATACTGGTGGGCTACAGTTTCTGCCCGTAGAAATAAAACTTAACTGTTAATAAAATTATAAAATATATCACACATTGATCATGATAATATTTGACAATCAACACGCAAACTATAATCTGTCTGTGATGTACAACAGTATTTAGAAACATAGAAACATAGAAAAATGTCGGCAGATAAGAACATTTCGGCCCATCTAGTCTGCCCAATTACATGGATACTTTACCTGGATTTATCTTTTGTTTAGGATAGCCTTATGCCTATCCCATGCCTGCTTAAATTCAATTACTGTTTTGGCCTCTACCACTTCTACTGGGAGACTGTTCCATGTATCCACCACCCTCTCAGTAAAATAATGCTTCCTGATGTTACTTTTAAACCTTTGCCCCTCTAATCTAAGACTATGTCCTCTTGTTTTGCTACTTTGTTTCCTTTTAAATATACTCCCTTCCTCTACCTTTGATAATATAATAGTATATTAGGGATGGTCTGATAGCCAAAATACACCAAGCTTTACTGGCACATTAGCCATTCAATCATGTTGACATAAGGAGGGCAGACAAAACAATTTAGTAAAAGAATAAAGTAGAATGAAAACCCAGAGTAGGGACACTCATGTATTTGCCAAAAGTATCAAGAGGTGCGAGTTCAATTTACGACTTCGAGCCAATTGTATTTAGATACCGCACTGGCACCCAACCACATCAATGGCGCTCTGCTAAAGGAAATATCTATATCAATCAGTGCACCGGCAATTTAACCTAGAATATGGGTGGTAGATTGATTTTTTTTTTAAGTAGTCCCTAACTCTGTATGCCCTCAATGCGCATTTCGCCCGTCAAGGAGCGACAGGAGTTAAAAGTTAAGTTTCATTTCCAGGGGCAGAAACTGTAGCCCACCTGGATTTTTTTTCAGCTGGACTAGAATTTGCAAAGAAAAAAAAAAACATGCCAAATTTACTATTTAAATTTTCGTTTTGAGGCTAAGAAAGCTAAAAGAAAAATACATTTTAAAAAAGTGAAACTGTTTTTCTCGTGCTCAGAAAGGCAGAATCTGTTGCCTTAGTTGAATTACAGTTATAAGAATTTATAAAACGCCAACAAATTCCTTAGTGCTGTACAATAGGAGAAACAGAATAACAAATATACATATACACTATATTGCCAAAAGTATTCGCTTACCTGCCTTGACTCGCATATGAATTTAAGTGACATCCCATTCCTAATCCACAGGGTTCAATATGACGTCGGTCCACCCTTTGCAGCTATAACAGCTTCAACTCTTCTGGGAAGGCTGTCCACAAGGTTTAGGAGTGTGTTTATGGGAATTTTTGACCATTCTTCCAGAAGCGCATTTGTGAGGTCGCACACTGATGTTGGACAAGAAGGCCTGGCTCTCAGTCTCCGCTCTAATTCATCCCAAAGGTGTTCTATCGGGTTGAGGTCAGGACTCTGTGCAGGCCAGTCAAGTTCACCAGACACTGCCATCCATGTCTTTATGGACCTTGCTTTGTGCACTGGTGCACAGTCATGTTGGAAGAGGAAGGTGCCAGACCCAAACTGTTCCCACAAAGTTGGGAGCGTGGAATTGTCCAAAATGTCTTGGTATGCTGAAGCATTCAGAGTTTCTTTCACTGGAACTAAGGGGCCAAGCCCAGCTCCTGAAAAACAACCCCTCACCATAATCCCCCCACCACCAAACTTTACAATTGGCACATTGCAGTCAGACAAGTACCGTTCTTCTCGCAACCACCAAACCCAGATTCGTCACTCCAGAGAACACGTCTCCACTGCTCTCAAGTCCAGTGGCAGCGTGCTTTACACCACTGCATCCGACGCTTTGCATTGCACTTGGTGATGTATGGCTGTCATGCGTTCAGACTGGGATTAATGCAGCAGGTGGAGTTGTGAGCCCAGGATGCAGTGAAATAGGCAGGTATGCAGGGTAACAAAAGGGTTTATTAAATAATAAACACCAGAACATAAAAAGATTCCACAGATCTGAACAGGACACTAGAGGAGACTGGGTACAATGGGGAATAGCTATAGGAGGAGGAGAGGAGATGCAGGAAAAGGAGGTTGAGGCCAAAGGGATGGCTGAGAGTAGTGGGAAGGGAGGTTAGGGAGAACTAAAGATGAGAGTAGTTAGAAAGCAGGAGAAAGGAGGGATAGCAAGAGGAAACTAAAGATACTTGGAGAAGTGAGCAGAAAGAGACAAAGGGAACTTAACAGCACATTGGGGCAAGCAATGAATAAACCGATATATACATAAACACAGAATATTAGAAGCAACGGTATCAGGCTTTATTAACCGAAAAACACTCTCAGATCCCGAACTTTTAAAATACATATACACACAGCATCGTAGGGTAAATTGGACAACTAACCAAGCATAAATAGGCTGAGTAATGGGCTGAATGGAAAGCACTAAGAGGCACTAATACTGTGTAATAATACAGTCCACATAGGGAAAATAGAGCAAAAAAAGGACCATTAAGCTCACTCAAGTGCACCACAATTAATTGAACAACCCAAACTTGCCCTAATGCTGATAGAGCTCATGCTCATAAATTCTATCCTGACCCTAGCGATGCTGACACAACATAGACAACTTTAAAATAAAAAGTTGGACATTAGCTCAACATATGTTTCCCCGGCATAATAGTGTCCGCCGATTGGTCTGTTAGAACACATGACTGGTGATTGACCTATCCAGGTCCACAGAGGGCGGCACGTGGTAACTCATTCATATGATTGGCTCAAATCTCTGTTGTGGATTTAATCATTCGAGGTATGTGTGTTACAAGGTCATGTGGCTGTTTTGGCAGCCCTGATTGGGTATTCCTCGCATGGGATAAGGTATTTAAATGGGGAAGACATACAGCAGTACCAATATTTTCTTGCTCCAGATGAAGCCGACGTGCAGCCGGCGAAACATATGTTGAGCTAATGTCCAACTTTTTTTTTTTTTTAAACATAATTTTATTGGACGATAAGACAATAAAAGCAACATGGGTGCAAAAGCGGCGTCACAGCGCCAAAAAGGTACTATCAACAAAATTATGCATCTTAGTAAGCCATAGTCCCGTCCATATTATGAAATGAAGGTAGGGTGAGGTGAGGAAAAAAGGAAAAGAAAAAAGGGGGGGGGAATGAGGAGAATGAGTGGCTCGGCCCAGGCCAAAATCCTAAAACATAAATATTAATCCAACCTGTCGAGTGCTATAGCGGTAAATGTAGAAGGGTGGGGGAGGAGAGAGTGCCAAAAAAGGAAGAAAGTAGGCAAAAGGGGGCAAGAAGCCCTATATACGCGACCATAGCCCACATTCCCGCCATAGATTATAACCCAGCATCCAGCCAGCGCCCCCATGTTTTACTATGTGATGGCATTGTAAAACGTACTATAGCGGTCAGTTCGTCCATAACCTGAGTGTCTCTGATTTTGCCATAGACTTTAGCCATACAGGGCGGAAGGGGTTGTCTCCAGACTTCCGCTATAGCCCGTCTCGTTGCCAGTGTAATTTTGGCTAATAGTTTATTTTCATGGAAAGTAAGTTCCGGGAGCGGCCTAGAGAGCAAAAACGCCCAAGGATCCAACGGGATAGGTTTAGATAGAACCAGAATCAGTAGATCTTGGACTTCCTTCCATAAAGGTACAATTCGTGGACATGTCCACCACATGTGGAAAAAGGAGCCCTTGGAGGTGCATAATCTCCAGCATACATCCGGTAGATTTCTGTTCATGTGCGCTAATTGAGAAGGTGTAACGTACCACCGCATAATCATTTTTTTTTTTGAAATTCAAAGTTTTTTTTTATTATTATTTTTTGAAAAACGAAAATATGACAGTGGGATACAGAAGGGAAAAAAAACAGGGTATTCAAATCCTTTCAATTTACATATAAGGGGAACATTACAAACATACAAATACGAATGAACATAAGCCACCACCTCGTAGTTGAAGAGTAGCGCATCGGAAGAGAAATAATAAAAAAATTAACTAAGCTCCCACCATTGCAGGGTGGTACAGTACCCCAAGCAGGTCAGGATCCCCTCTGGACCGGAGAATCTGGGGCTGCGGTGCACTCCGCAGCTAGCATGGAATCCCAGAGGGTCCAGTGATCTTTTTCCGGTTGCGGGAAGTCATATATATGTCTAGCCATCAGCTCATAATCTCTTATGTTGTTCACCATATCCCTCACATCTCTGACTGTGGGAACCCACGTTTGCTTCCATTTCCGCGCTATCAGCAACATGGTGCTAGAGGTTATTACGCAAAAAAGTTTCCTTTGCAATTTACCCATCCGAACTATTGAAACCCCCAATAAGAAATCCGCAGGAGCAAACGGTAGAAGTAGTCCCGTTGCCTTTTCCACCAGGCCTGAAACTCCCCGCCATAGTGGCTCTAATGCTACACAATCCCACCAAACATGAGCCATGGTACCCTTTAGTAGCAAGCAGCGCCAACACATTGATGAGACCGATTTATTCATATGACATTCCCTCGCCGGTACCAGGTACCAGCGGTACAATACTTTCCTCCTAACCTCCATCAGGGAAGCACATCGATATGCTCCCCTGTCTAATCCGAACGCCCTCTCCCAAGCCTGGGAAGGTATCCGAATGCCCAGCTCCCCCCTCCCAAGCCGATTGGAAGGACCAGATATGATCTAAAGATGGAACATTCAATGCTTCATAACATATAGAAAGGAGTTTCACTTTTGTGCTCGGTTTCACCACAAAGCTCGCAAATGGCGACAAGGGAGCCTGAGGCAGGGTAGGTGGTAAGCGCATACCCGGTCTACGTATTACAGACGCTATCTGATAATAAGACAGCCTCCAGGTCTCCGTTAACTTATAGCGCTGCTTAAGCATTTCGAAGGTCATCATATTGCCTCCCGATATCAATTGGTGGAGATGTCCAATCCCCCTGGAGGTCCATCTATCACAATCAAAATCTGCTATCCAGTGCTTTAATACCTCTATAGGGGTTGCTAGCGAAAGGGAGGTAGTATTTAAAAGGAGGGCCCGGCTCAAATCCCAGGCATGCAAATACCATCTAGTTAGCGGCAGTAACTCTGGCAAGGGAGGTCGCTGACGGCGTGTGAGCCACATTACATTCGTTATTAGGTATTGTTTCGCAAAAGACTGTTCTATGGCTGTCCATTGTGGAGGGCGCGGGGAGTGGAAGTACTCTGCCAGGGACGCCAGTACCGCAGCTCTATGGTACAGATGGACATTAGGCATAGCCAGTCCTCCTCTCCGTACGGGGAGGTTGAGCAGCCTGGTGGGAACCCTAGGGCGTTTGCCGTTCCATACATAGCGGTTCAAAAGAGACTGAACCTCTTCAATATATGATTTAGGTAAGCGGATCGGAATGGTTCGAAAATAATATAATAGTTTGGGCAAAAGTGACATTTTAATAGCAGCCATTCTGCCCATCCACGATAAAGATGTCCTTTTCCATTTAAACAGAAGTTGTCTGACATGAGCTAAAAAGGGTTTGTAGTTGAGGTCAAATAATTGGTCCGGAGATTTAGAAATTTTTACCCCTAGGTACTGCAGATAATCCTCCCGCCAATCAAACTTAAAATGCTGCATTAACGATTTCCTAGTGCTATTAGGGACATTAATAGATAATGCCTGAGACTTAGGCAAATTGATTTTATGATATGAGACCTCGCTATATTCCGTCAGGATTTCTCCAAGTCTTGGTAAAGATTCTGTAGGTTCCGTAATAGTCAGCAGAATGTCGTCCGCAAAAAGCCCTATTTTATATGTAGTCGGGCCCACCATAATCCCCGCCACCCCATCGTCCTGTCGTATTCGCTGCGCCAGTGGCTCTATCACCAATGCGTACAATAATGGGGACAGGGGGCATCCCTGTCTAGTCCCATTACTAATTCTTATCTGATCCGATAAAAAACCCGCCGTTAAAACCGACGCCGTCGGAGAAGCATAAAGCGCAAAAATACTTTGCAGCACCGAGACCGGAAAGCCAAACTTCAGCAACACTTTTCGCAAAAACATCCAGTCCACCCTGTCAAACGCTTTTTCAGCGTCTAGCGCCAACAGTACACTCGGGATACGGTAAGTCTGAATCACTTGGATTAAATCTATCAGTTTCTTAGTATTATGCGGCCCCTGCCGCCCCCTGATAAACCCCACCTGGTCTGAACAAATCAGCCTGGGTAATAGATCCGCCACCCTATTTGCTAGAATTTTGGCATAGATTTTGACATCAACATTTAATAAAGAGATTGGCCTGAAGTTTGGACACAAAGTAGGGGATTTACCTGGCTTAGGGAGAGGAACGATAGTAGTACGTAACATTTCCTCAGGAAATCTACCCTCCTCCGCAGCAGAGATGAAAAGCGAGAGAAGGTGGGGAGTCAACAGTGCAGAAAACTTCTTATAGTACGTGTCTGTGAACCCATCCGGGCCTGGGGATTTATGGGATGGAAGAGATTTTATAGTCGTTGCTATCTCTAGTTCCGTGAAGGGAGACGAGAGTCCGTCCCTCTGAGTGGGAGTTAGGGAAGGAAGATGAAGATCCGATAAATACCGATCCACCCGATCCTCGCTAGAGGAAGGAAGGAGTGGGTCAGATTGTAAATTATACAATTTCCCATAGTAGGTGGCCAGGGCATTCCCTATCTCTAGTGGCTTATACACCGTCCTCCTTCCGGAGTCTATCACTAGGTGAGAAATTCTAGAATTCGCCACCATGGGTCTAAGGCAGCGGGCCAAGAGCCGTCCTGGACGGTCCCTAAACGCGTAGTAGCGTGTCTTTAGTCTACGCTGGGAGTAGAGAAGGGCCTTGTAATTCCAGTCTGACAGGCGCGCCTGCACTTCCAAGAGTGTTTTCAAGTGAGCCGGAGTAGGGTCTGAACTGTTCGCCTGCGCAGCTAGATGGATTTGAGACAATATTGAGAGTCTATCAGCCTGGCGGGCTTTGTTTAAACGAGAAGCCCATTTAAGACACACGCCTCGCAGGACAGCCTTATGTGCTTGCCAAAGTGTTTCGGGCGTAATCCCTGAAGTGTTATTGAGCGCAAAGTATTCCTTCAGAGTCTGTTCTATTTCGGCCAGAGCCCCGGGGTCAGACAAAATGGAGTTATTAAAGCGCCACGTAAACTTCCCAGCTCCCCCCTCCCCTCCCTCCCCAACTGTCAAAAGGATCGGCGCATGATCCGACCACGTGATATCCAATATCTCGCAGTGCAGGACCTGTGGTAGAGAGGAGCCTTGTAGCAAGAAATAATCCAACCTGCTATACATATTGTGTACCTTAGAGTGGAACGTAAACTCTGAATCGCCCGGGTGCCATAAACGCCATACATCATATAAGCCATGAGAGGAGAACAGGTCGCTCAGTTTCTGTCCCTGTCTAATACTACGTTTGGTCGGTATAGGGATCTTAGGGGATCGAACATCTCTCCCAGGATCTATACTATAATTAAGATCACCACAGATCAACAATAGACCAGTCGCTACAAGGGACACCCTGTTTAAAACTCCAGAGATAAAAGAAAGTTGTTCAGTGTTAGGCGAGTATACATTAACCAACGTATAAGTTTTGTGATTCAGTGAGCAGACCAGAATGAGATAACGACCCTGCGGATCCGAAATCTTTCTAGGCAATTGGAATACGACATTAGATCTAATTAAAATCGACACCCCTCTCGCTCTGGTAGGACCCGTAGCGTGATATTGTGTGGTAAAGTTACGTATTCGCAGCAGAGGGTGAGCAAGGCGTTTAAAATGGGTTTCCTGTAGGCAGACCACATCCGCCTTCAGCCTCAACACTTCCGCCTCCAGAGAATGACGCTTAACAGGAGCATTCAGCCCCTTAACATTATATGAGAGTATCTTCAACATTGCGCATAATAACAATATGTGGGAAGTACACTTTTTTACCTATTCTCAGGTAGCGAGTAGGTGGCGACACACAAAAACAAGAACAAAAAAAACACACAAACCAGGTATACACCTGAGAACTATGTACATCCTTGAGCAAAAACATCTCCAGCGAGAAGCCCCAAAGTATGGGGGACCTTCTCTAACACCTCACGGGAGGAGGGAGAGGGGGGAACCTCTAGGTCTGCGGAGGTAAAAAGGACCGCAAAATAAGAGAGAAAAGAGAAAACACAAAAAAAAAGCAAATGGTGAGAGCCAAGTGAGCCCTGTTTCGGGGAACACCTGTCCATGGAGCTTAACCCTCAGAACGAAGAGACCAGTTTCCCGCTCTTCTGGCGGGCATGCTGTCGTGCCCCAGGCGAACCTACAGCGGCATGTTCAATCCTGAGAGCCCTCAGATAAGACCAAGTAGAGCAATCCCAGACCCCCCAGGCCGTCAAGTAGGATCTCCTCTGACTTCCTCACATGGGAAGGCCGCCTTCTTCAGATTCTGTAGGCCCATCCGTCGCATAGGCAGAGCACTGATCTCATCTTTTACGCCACTCCGGATCTAGACGCTGAGTGGAGCCACGGGACGGAGGAGCCGGAGGAGAAGACGAGCCAAGTTGTTCCATGCCCCACACTTTAAGGAGCCTTTTCCCGGCCTCCACCGAGGTGATTACGTGGAAAGTTCCGTTTCTGGCCACCAATAACTTGACCGGAAAGCCCCATCTGTAAGACACGCCATTCACACGCAGAGCCTCTGTTACCTGGCGGAAATTCCTCCGGTGTTGTAATGTAGCCTTGGACAAGTCAGGAAAGATAGAAATATGTTCATACTCTGGTTTAAGAACATCAGGAGTACGCAAGGCTCGAAGCACATCCTCTCGCGGTTTAAAGTAATGGAGCCTAAGTAAGACATCTCTCGGTGATCTCTCAGGCGCCGAAGGGGGTCTTGGTAACCGGTGGATCCTGTCGAATAAGAGGGAGTCTAGGGTAGCATCAGGTAGAAGGTGTTGTAAGATATCCGTCACATATTGCGACAGGGCTTGTGTAGTCACCGAGTCTGGCACCCCTCGTATCTTTAAATTGTGGCGCCTCGACCTGTCCTCCATGTCCGCCAGTTTCAATAGAGCCCCCTTCAGTTGTTCCTCCAAATCCTCTACTCTCCCCGCCATCTCATTATGTGCTCCAGCCTGCTCCGCCATTTTCTCCTCCAATTTATCAGTGCGGTCTCCAATCTCCCGGATCTCTCTCTTAAAATCCGCCGCTACAGAGTCTAAACGGAAGGTCAATCTGTCCGAAAGACAGGTAATTAAGCCCTCCATGCGTGTGGCAAAGGCCTCCATACCTTGCTGTGCCAGTCCTGGGTCTGCCTCCGCTCCCGGCGAGGTCTGTGTAGAGCCGCCGCCATCTTGAATGCCCAGGCCTTCCTTCGGTTTCAGTCCCCGCGGTGCAAAAAACTCTGCCTTTGTCGTTTTTTTCGCGGCTTTTTGTGTTGCCATCGCGTTCACCTGGCCTTCTCCTGCCTGATAATTACTTTTTAGGGTATAATCGCTTAAGATATTCGTTGATTCAGTGTCCCCTTTGACGGAGCTCTGCTCTCACGCAGCCAGCTCTCTCCGCGGTCAGACCACGCCCCCCCGCATAATCATTTTAATGGACTGTTCCTGCAAGGAGGCGCACACCGACACGGAGCGAGACATCTCCCATATGTCCAGCCAGTCCTCTGAGTCCAGGGTTTCCCCAATATCTCTTTCCCAAGCATGGATATAGGACAGGTCTTTCCAGTCCAACAGTGATGTTAGGTCCCGATATAATGAAGATATAAGGCCTCTCGGGTATGTGCCGGCCAGGCATAATCGCTCAAAGCGAGTCAGCGGCGCCAGTGCAGCTTGCTTGATGTGAGTCTGGGTGGCGTAGGATGTCAATTGAAAAATGTGGAGAAAAGACAGTCCCGAAATATCTCGAAGAGGAATCAAAAGTTCCGTTGTGGTATAAATTATGTACTCTGCACACACCTGAGTCCAATAGGTCATGCCAAGGCCTCATGAGTAGACCGGGACGGAAGTCTCTGTTCCCAAGAATCGGAGTCATAGGTGATGGTGTAGACGTCAACTCGCATTTCACTGCTAGCCTATGCCAAAGGCGCAGAGAATTTAATATGGCTGGGCATGTGGTGGTAATCAAAGGACGATGTTCTCGGGCCAGCCATATCCAATATTGTATCTTATTCGGTTGCATAAGGGACGCTTCCAGGTCGACCCACCTGCGAGACCCCGCTGGAGCATGCCAGGCTACCACCTGTGCCAATTGAGTTGCATAGTAATAGGTGAAGAGAGATGGAAGGCCCAGGCCACCCAGAGACCGTGGGCGATAGAGAGTGTGTCTAGCTACGCGGCATCGTTTCCCTGCCCATATAAAACAATCAATGGAGCGCTGCAAAGCGATGACCTCTGAAGCAACGAGAGGAACCGGTAATGCCTGAAACATATACAATAATCTGGGCAATACATTCATCTTAATGCAGTTAAGCCTACCGAGCCATGATATCGCATATTTAGTCCAACACTCTAACTCCGCTTTGAGAGTCGCAAATAGGCGGGGGTAGTTAGCCGAATAAAGGTCTGCCGAGCATGATGTTAAGCGGACCCCCAGGTAGACCAGCTCCGAGTGGGTGAACCTTATAGGGCAGGAAGAAGAGAGAGTTGCAATCGCCTCTGCTGTCAGCGCCACTGGGAGTGCCTCTGATTTAGTAACATTAATTTTATATCCTGAAAGAGCAGAAAAGGCACTGAGCAGGTCCAGAGCCCGGGGCAAGGAGGTGGAGGGGTCTGTCAGGGAGAGAAGGACATCATCGGCATAAGCCGATAATTTAAATTCCAAGTCACCCACCATAAATCCCGAGATTCCCGCGTCTGATTTAATAGCAAGCAATAGAGGTTCCAAAAAAAGGGCAAATAAAGCCGGAGACAAGGGGCAGCCCTGCCTGGTACCATTCCGGATTACAAAGGGGATCCTATCAGCTCCCGGTATCAAAATTTGCGCTCCTGGAGAAGCATACAAAGCCGAGATCATGCGGAGAAAAGTGAGAGGGAACCCCAGTTGTTTAAGTAACATAAATAAGAACGGCCACTCCGCCCTATCAAAGGCCTTCTCAGCGTCTAAGGACAAAAATAAGGAAGGCCTCTGATAGGTCTCAGCGAACCAAATAAGGTCCGCCGCGCGTCTCGTATTATCGTACGCGTGCCGACCTGGGATGAACCCCACCTGGTCCGGTGATACCAGAAAGGGGAGAAGAGGGTCTAGGCGCAGGGCCAAAATTTTTGCTAGTAGTTTAATGTCCATATTTAACAGGGATATGGGCCTGTAACTGTCAATGTTCTCAGGGTCTTTCCCAGGTTTGGGGAGGAGAACTATGGCCGCCAACAGTGACTCTGCAGGGAAAGGGGCACCCTCCAGTGCGGCATTAAATAAACGGCAAAGAATGGGCTTTAATTTAGGGCAGAACGCTTTATAATACCGGTATGTGAAGCCATCTGGCCTAGGGGCCTTTAATGGCTTCATCAAGCCCAAAGCCCTCCCTATCTCCTCTTCCGTTATAGGGGAGCCCAACAATAGGGACTGAACCTTATCAAGAGTAGGGAAGTTCTGACGCCTCAGGTAAGTTTCTATATTATCTATCAGGTCGCGGTTTCCTATTTTGTGGGTGGGGGAATGATTGTATATATCCAGTGGCGTAGCGTGGGGGGGGCAGGGGGGGCCGTGGCCCCGGGCGCAGTTTTGTTAGGGGCGTATAATTTCTTTTGAAATTATGCGCCCCTAAAACTTGTGGCCCGACTGAACCGCCGGCCCTCGGGCGCCGCCCAAGGGCCCGCGGGTTGAGGGGACCCAGATGCCGGGCAGCGGGAGTGCCTGCCCAGTCCTAAACAGTGAGTGCGTCCTGTTGAAGGGGAGGCGGCTGCGTGCAGGCGCAAGTCACGTGGTCCGTCTAATCAGGTGGTACTGAGTCTCTGTACCACCTGACTGGCCGGACCACGTGACCTGCGCACACACGAAGCCGCCTCCGCTTCAACAGGACAGACTCGAGTCGCACGCTGTTCAGGACCGGGCAGGCACTCCCGCTGCCCGGGAGCTGGGGCAATATCTAGGTGAGAGCTGGGGCAAATCCATGAGCTGGGGCAAATCCATGTGCTGGGGGGCAAATCCATGAGCTGGGGCAAATCCATGAGCTGGGGCAAATCCATGTGCTGGGGCAAATCCATGAGCTGGGGGGCAAATCCATGAGCTGGGGCAAATCTATGAGCTGGGGCAAATCCATGAGCTGGGGCATATCCATGTGCTGGGGCAAATCCATGAGCTGGGGCAAATCCATGAGCTGGGGCAAATCCATGAGCTGGGGGGCAAATCCATGTGCTGGGGCAAATCCATGAGCTGGGGCAAATCCATGAGCTGGGGGCAAATATGCATGAGCTGGGGCAAATCCATGAGCTGGGGCATATCCATGTGCTGGGGCAAATCCATGAGGTGCTGGGGCAAATCCGTGTGCTGGGGCAAATCCATGAGCTGGGGCAAATCCATGTGTGAGCTGGGGCAAATCCATGTGTGAGCGGGGGCAATATTCATGTGTGAGCTGGGGCAAATCCATGTGTGAGCTGGGGCAATATCCATGTGAGAGCTGCGGCAATATCGATAACGTGTCCACAGGTTTGGGGGGGGCGCACAATTCTTGGCTGGCCCCGGGCGCTGACAACCCACGCTACGCCACTGTATATATCCGTAAAGTACGCTGTGAAGGCATCCCGGATATCCTCAGGAGATTTATGAACCTGCCCTTTTTTATCTCGGATCAACGGGAACAGGACGGTGTGATGTCTAGGGCGCAGCATCCTGGCCAGGGGTGTATCTGCTTTATTCGCTTGTTCATAGTAGCGCCTTTTGGACCATAGCAACGATCTCCCCACATCATCTAAAAATAAACCGTTATGGTCTGCACGAACTCGATTAAGCTGCGCAAGGGTGTCGTCAGTCGAGACACGTTTATGCCTGAGTTCCAGTCTCCGCAGGTCAGTCTGTAACGTGACTATGGCCTGCAGCCTCATGCGTTTGTGGTAGGCAGCCTGACTAATTAGCACTCCCCTAATCACTGCTTTATGAGCATTCCATAATGTATGTATGGACACGTCAGGAGTGTCATTTAACAAAAAGTATGAATCCAGCACGGATCCAACCACTTCCCTAACCCCCTTTTTCAAAAGAAGCAAGGGATCGAGCCGCCATTGGCCACTGCTGCCAGACGCCAGTGGGCGGACATGTAAAAACACATCTGCATGATCGGACCAAGTTATGGAGCCAATGCCTGATTTCGCAATCAAGGGGATACAGTCCGGGGAAATCAGAAAATAATCTAATCTGGAGTATGAGGAATGGACCGGGGAGTAAAAGGTGAAATCCTTCATTGTGGGGTGCTGTACTCTCCAAATGTCTACCAGAGCATGATTACGCACAAATGCATGAAACTGCCTATCTTGGGAAGAGGATGGGGTCAAACCGGCGTGAGGGGGGTGGCCGGATCGATCCTGAGGAGGGCAGAGGGTAGCATTAAAGTCCCCTCCCAATATAATTTTACCCTTAGCATGCAACCTGAGAAAGGAGGAGAAGTCCGCCCAAAATCCCGCGTCAGGCCCATTTGGTGCATATACCGACATCAATGTATACCATTTAGACGAACAAGTACCCCTCGCCAAGACATACCTCCCAGCGGAGTCAGAATATACATCAACAATCTGCAGCGGGCAGAAATTATGCAACAGAATAGCGGCTCCATTCCGTTTAGGGATGGCACATGAGGTGAAGACACGGGAGTAGGATGGGTCCGCTAAGCGAAAGGCCGCAGTGGTAGAGATCCTAGTCTCTTGGAGGAATGCGATGTTCGCAGATTTCCGCTTAAGGTCCCGAAACAGGAGACGATGCTTGCGCGGGGAATTTAGTCCCTTGACATTCAAGGAGAGGAATTTAAGATCTGAAACCATTATGGGACTAGGAAGGGGAACTCATGGCCACCATCCTCCCCACGTCTCCACCCCTGTCCAGTTCCGCCATCTCCCAGCCTCTTACCGAGGGGGGAGGCGACAGGACGGGAGCCACCTACATGGGAATCAAAAGTATAAAATACATCTACATAATCATATAGCCGAAAGGTCAGAAGAGAGAAAGTAAGGCCGGGCCGGGCCGGGGGGATAGGTTGGGAAGGGGAAACAAGAAGAAAGAGGAAAGAAAAAAAACAAAAAACGTCCCGAACGGATGGGTAAACCAAAGGAACGGAACCTTGGAGGAGGAGGTAGTCTCGGGGAAACCAGCAAGCCATGGGGAAAAAACCCTCGGCCACTGTCCCCCCGAGCAACCGCCACATTAAACGTCATGCTAAAACTACAACCACCTTAACACGAAAATCAGAGGTACAGAGAAAAACAAAAAAATAACCTAAGAAAGCATCAAAGAGCCATCTAAGGGCCTAAGCCCCGCAAAACCTGGACTGAAGGATATACATGCCCTCACTTAGGGCACCCACGGCTGTCCATATTCAATCTCCAGCCGGAGACCAGTCCCTAGAGAGCCGTGGCAGGGAACTCGGAGGGGTGAGCTGAGCAATTGCGTCCGGGACCTCCAATCCCAGCTGGCGTAGGAAGTCCTGAGCCCTATACAGGTGTGTGCAAGAATACGTGCGACCATCTTTGTGGACCAAAATACAAAATGGGAACCCCCACGAGTAGCGCACATCGTGAGAGCGCAGCAATTCCGTGACTACTCGCCATTCCCTGCGCTTAGCCAGTGTTGATGGGGCAAGATCCTGGTAAAAAAGCAACTGGCTATCCTCGTACTCCACCTGTTGGTTGCGAGCTGTGCGTAATAAAGCTTCCCTTGTCGAGTAATAATGTAATCTAGCGACTACGTCGCGCGGTGGTGCGTTCTGGCCTTTCCGCACCCCCAGAGTACGGTGTATCCGGTCGATCAGATATCTAGCCGGTGGCAGCGCGGGTAATAACTTTTTCATAATGCCAGTAAGCGTAGCGTCCAGCGCATCCGATGTCACCGATTCAGGCAGTCCTCGGAGTCTGACGTTGTTGCGTCTGGACCTGTTTGATAAATCTTCCAAAGCCTCCTCTAGTGTCTCCACCCGTGTTGCCAGTGTCTCAGCATGGTGAGCAAGTGTGTTGCACGTGTCTGTGAATGCCTCTGCCCGTTCCTCGAGACGCGCTGTGCGTGTCCCAATTACCTGGACCTCTGCCGTTAGCGCCCTCGTGTTGCGTGCCAGCTCCTCCGCTATGAAGTCTTGCAGGCGACGGATGTCCTGACGAGTCGCCGGGCCCGAGTCCTGCTCCATCTCTGAGGTGTCTGAGCCTGGGGATGGGCTTCTCCCTCCATCTCTGGAGGAAGCGCCGCCATCTTGGGGCCTAGTCACTGTGCGGGTCCACGGTGTAAAAATCGGCGCTACAAGCGCGCTGTCAGGCTTTTTTGGTTTTTTGGAGGACTTCATGGCACCTGCTATCTTCCCTTGTACCTCCAGAGCGAAATAAAGAATGTTAAAGTGGTGGTTGTCTCAATTCAATCAGCGGCTACTCAGGAGCTCCAGCAGCACACGTCCTCTCACATCGCCGGCTCGGCTCCGCCCCCCCAACTTTTTATTTTAAAGTTGTCTATGTTGTGTCAGCATCTCTAGGGTCAGGATAGAATTTATGAGCATGAGCTCTATCAGCATTAGGGCAAGTTTAGGTTGTTCAATCAATTGTGGTGCACTTGAGTGAGCTTAATGGTCCTTTTTTTGCTCTATTTTCCCTATGTGGACTGTATTATTACACAGTATTAGTGCCTTTTAGTGCTTTCCATTCAGCCCATTACTCAGCCTATTTATGCTTGGTTAGTTGTCCAATTTACCCTACGATGCTGTGTGTGTATATGTATTTTAAAAGTTTGGGATCTGAGAATGTTTTTCGGTTAATAAAGTTCATTAAGTACTAGCCACTCCCTGATCATCAGTTGATGAGCCCTGTTGCCTGTTATACTGGTTATTTTCTTTTGTTTTTATAATTTACAATTTATAATAAAATTTATAATTTTTATATATATAATAATATAGGTTTAATCCTGTTGATGGGAGTGTTGTCCACCTTTTGCTACGTGGACAGGTGATTGTTTTCTAAGTGGGACCATTTTCTCACCTTTGTTGTTATATTTGTAGCTGTGGAGCGCTGCAAAGCGATGACCTCTGAAGCAACGAGAGGAACCGGTAATGCCTGAAACATATACAATAATCTGGGCAATACATTCATCTTAATGCAGTTAAGCCTACCGAGCCATGATATCGCATATTTAGTCCAACACTCTAACTCCGCTTTGAGAGTCGCAAATAGGCGGGGGTAGTTAGCCGAATAAAGGTCTGCCGAGCATGATGTTAAGCGGACCCCCAGGTAGACCAGCTCCGAGTGGGTGAACCTTATAGGGCAGGAAGAAGAGAGAGTTGCAATCGCCTCTGCTGTCAGCGCCACTGGGAGTGCCTCTGATTTAGTAACATTAATTTTATATCCTGAAAGAGCAGAAAAGGCACTGAGCAGGTCCAGAGCCCGGGGCAAGGAGGTGGAGGGGTCTGTCAGGGAGAGAAGGACATCATCGGCATAAGCCGATAATTTAAATTCCAAGTCACCCACCATAAATCCCGAGATTCCCGCGTCTGATTTAATAGCAAGCAATAGAGGTTCCAAAAAAAGGGCAAATAAAGCCGGAGACAAGGGGCAGCCCTGCCTGGTACCATTCCGGATTACAAAGGGGATCCTATCAGCTCCCGGTATCAAAATTTGCGCTCCTGGAGAAGCATACAAAGCCGAGATCATGCGGAGAAAAGTGAGAGGGAACCCCAGTTGTTTAAGTAACATAAATAAGAACGGCCACTCCGCCCTATCAAAGGCCTTCTCAGCGTCTAAGGACAAAAATAAGGAAGGCCTCTGATAGGTCTCAGCGAACCAAATAAGGTCCGCCGCGCGTCTCGTATTATCGTACGCGTGCCGACCTGGGATGAACCCCACCTGGTCCGGTGATACCAGAAGGGGAGAAGAGGGTCTAGGCGCAGGGCCAAAATTTTTGCTAGTAGTTTAATGTCCATATTTAACAGGGATATGGGCCTGTAACTGTCAATGTTCTCAGGGTCTTTCCCAGGTTTGGGGAGGAGAACTATGGCCGCCAACAGTGACTCTGCAGGGAAAGGGGCACCCTCCAGTGCGGCATTAAATAAACGGCAAAGAATGGGCTTTAATTTAGGGCAGAACGCTTTATAATACCGGTATGTGAAGCCATCTGGCCTAGGGGCCTTTAATGGCTTCATCAAGCCCAAAGCCCTCCCTATCTCCTCTTCCGTTATAGGGGAGCCCAACAATAGGGACTGAACCTTATCAAGAGTAGGGAAGTTCTGACGCCTCAGGTAAGTTTCTATATTATCTATCAGGTCGCGGTTTCCTATTTTGTGGGTGGGGGAATGATTGTATATATCCAGTGGCGTAGCGTGGGGGGGGCAGGGGGGGCCGTGGCCCCGGGCGCAGTTTTGTTAGGGGCGTATAATTTCTTTTGAAATTATGCGCCCCTAAAACTTGTGGCCCGACTGAACCGCCGGGCCCTCGGGCGCCGCCCAAGGGCCCGCGGGTTGAGGGGACCCAGATGCCGGGCAGCGGGAGTGCCTGCCCAGTCCTAAACAGTGAGTGCGTCCTGTTGAAGGGGAGGCGGCTGCGTGCAGGCGCAAGTCACGTGGTCCGTCTAATCAGGTGGTACTGAGTCTCTGTACCACCTGACTGGCCGGACCACGTGACCTGCGCACACACGAAGCCGCCTCCGCTTCAACAGGACAGACTCGAGTCGCACGCTGTTCAGGACCGGGCAGGCACTCCCGGTCAAATCCATGAGCTGGGGCAAATCTATGAGCTGGGGCAAATCCATGAGCTGGGGCATATCCATGTGCTGGGGCAAATCCATGAGCTGGGGGGCAAATCCATGAGCTGGGGCAAATCCATGAGCTGGGGCAAATCCATGTGCTGGGGCAAATGCATGAGCTGGGGCAAATCCATGAGCTGGGGCATATCCATGTGCTGGGGCAAATCCATGAGGTGCTGGGGCAAATCCGTGTGCTGGGGCAAATCCATGAGCTGGGGCAAATCCATGTGTGAGCTGGGGCAAATCCATGTGTGAGCGGGGGCAATATTCATGTGTGAGCTGGGGCAAATCCATGTGTGAGCTGGGGCAATATCCATGTGAGAGCTGCGGCAATATCGATAACGTGTCCACAGGTTTGGGGGGGGCGCACAATTCTTGGCTGGCCCCGGGCGCTGACAACCCACGCTACGCCACTGTATATATCCGTAAAGTACGCTGTGAAGGCATCCCGGATATCCTCAGGAGATTTATGAACCTGCCCTTTTTTATCTCGGATCAACGGGAACAGGACGGTGTGATGTCTAGGGCGCAGCATCCTGGCCAGGGGTGTATCTGCTTTATTCGCTTGTTCATAGTAGCGCCTTTTGGACCATAGCAACGATCTCCCCACATCATCATCTAAAAATAAACCGTTAAGGTCTGCACGAACTCGATTAAGCTGCGCAAGGGTGTCGTCAGTCGAGACACGTTTATGCCTGAGTTCCAGTCTCCGCAGGTCAGTCTGTAACGTGACTATGGCCTGCAGCCTCATGCGTTTGTGGTAGGCAGCCTGACTAATTAGCACTCCCCTAATCACTGCTTTATGAGCATTCCATAATGTATGTATGGACACGTCAGGAGTGTCATTTAACAAAAAGTATGAATCCAGCACGGATCCAACCACTTCCCTAACCCCCTTTTTCAAAAGAAGCAAGGGATCGAGCCGCCATTGGCCACTGCTGCCAGACGCCAGTGGGCGGACATGTAAAAACACATCTGCATGATCGGACCAAGTTATGGAGCCAATGCCTGATTTCGCAATCAAGGGGATACAGTCCGGGGAAATCAGAAAATAATCTAATCTGGAGTATGAGGAATGGACCGGGGAGTAAAAGGTGAAATCCTTCATTGTGGGGTGCTGTACTCTCCAAATGTCTACCAGAGCATGATTACGCACAAATGCATGAAACTGCCTATCTTGGGAAGAGGATGGGGTCAAACCGGCGTGAGGGGGGTGGCCGGATCGATCCTGAGGAGGGCAGAGGGTAGCATTAAAGTCCCCTCCCAATATAATTTTACCCTTAGCATGCAACCTGAGAAAGGAGGAGAGTCCGCCCAAAATCCGCGTCAGGCCCATTTGGTGCATATACCGACATCAATGTATACCATTTAGACGAACAAGTACCCCTCGCCAAGACATACCTCCCAGCGGAGTCAGAATATACATCAACAATCTGCAGCGGGCAGAAATTATGCAACAGAATAGCGGCTCCATTCCGTTTAGGGATGGCACATGAGGTGAAGACACGGGAGTAGGATGGGTCCGCTAAGCGAAAGGCCGCAGTGGTAGAGATCCTAGTCTCTTGGAGGAATGCGATGTTCGCAGATTTCCGCTTAAGGTCCCGAAACAGGAGACGATGCTTGCGCGGGGATTTAGTCCCTTGACATTCAAGGAGAGGAATTTAAGATCTGAAACCATTATGGGACTAGGAAGGGGAACTCATGGCCACCATCCTCCCCACGTCTCCACCCTGTCCAGTTCCGCCATCTCCCAGCCTCTTACCGAGGGGGGAGGCGACAGGACGGGAGCCACCTACATGGGAATCAAAAGTATAAAATACATCTACATAATCATATAGCCGAAAGGTCAGAAGAGAGAAAGTAAGGCCGGGCCGGGCCGGGGGGATAGGTTGGGAAGGGGAAACAAGAAGAAAGAGGAAAGAAAAAAAACAAAAAACGTCCCGAACGGATGGGTAAACCAAAGGAACGGAACCTTGGAGGAGGAGGTAGTCTCGGGGAAACCAGCAAGCCATGGGGAAAAAACCCTCGGCCACTGTCCCCCCGAGCAACCGCCACATTAAACGTCATGCTAAAACTACAACCACCTTAACACGAAAATCAGAGGTACAGAGAAAAACAAAAAAATAACCTAAGAAAGCATCAAAGAGCCATCTAAGGGCCTAAGCCCGCAAAACCTGGACTGAAGGATATACATGCCCTCACTTAGGGCACCCACGGCTGTCCATATTCAATCTCCAGCCGGAGACCAGTCCCTAGAGAGCCGTGGCAGGGAACTCGGAGGGGTGAGCTGAGCAATTGCGTCCGGGACCTCCAATCCCAGCTGGCGTAGGAAGTCCTGAGCCCTATACAGGTGTGTGCAAGAATACGTGCGACCATCTTTGTGGACCAAAATACAAAATGGGAACCCCCACGAGTAGCGCACATCGTGAGAGCGCAGCAATTCCGTGACTACTCGCCATTCCCTGCGCTTAGCCAGTGTTGATGGGCAAGATCCTGGTAAAAAAGCAACTGGCTATCCTCGTACTCCACCTGTTGGTTGCGAGCTGTGCGTAATAAAGCTTCCCTTGTCGAGTAATAATGTAATCTAGCGACTACGTCGCGCGGTGGTGCGTTCTGGCCTTTCCGCACCCCCAGAGTACGGTGTATCCGGTCGATCAGATATCTAGCCGGTGGCAGCGCGGGTAATAACTTTTTCATAATGCCAGTAAGCGTAGCGTCCAGCGCATCCGATGTCACCGATTCAGGCAGTCCTCGGAGTCTGACGTTGTTGCGTCTGGACCTGTTTGATAAATCTTCCAAAGCCTCCTCTAGTGTCTCCACCCGTGTTGCCAGTGTCTCAGCATGGTGAGCAAGTGTGTTGCACGTGTCTGTGAATGCCTCTGCCCGTTCCTCGAGACGCGCTGTGCGTGTCCCAATTACCTGGACCTCTGCCGTTAGCGCCCTCGTGTTGCGTGCCAGCTCCTCCGCTATGAAGTCTTGCAGGCGACGGATGTCCTGACGAGTCGCCGGGCCCGAGTCCTGCTCCATCTCTGAGGTGTCTGAGCCTGGGGATGGGCTTCTCCCTCCATCTCTGGAGGAAGCGCCGCCATCTTGGGGCCTAGTCACTGTGCGGGTCCACGGTGTAAAAATCGGCGCTACAAGCGCGCTGTCAGGCTTTTTTGTTTTTTTGGAGGACTTCATGGCACCTGCTATCTTCCCTTGTACCTCCAGAGCGAAATAAAGAATGTTAAAGTGGTGGTTGTCTCAATTCAATCAGCGGCTACTCAGGAGCTCCAGCAGCACACGTCCTCTCACATCGCCGGCTCGGCTCCGCCCCCCCAACTTTTTATTTTAAAGTTGTCTATGTTGTGTCAGCATCTCTAGGGTCAGGATAGAATTTATGAGCATGAGCTCTATCAGCATTAGGGCAAGTTTAGGTTGTTCAATCAATTGTGGTGCACTTGAGTGAGCTTAATGGTCCTTTTTTTGCTCTATTTTCCCTATGTGGACTGTATTATTACACAGTATTAGTGCCTTTTAGTGCTTTCCATTCAGCCCATTACTCAGCCTATTTATGCTTGCTTGGTTGTTGTCCAATTTACCCTACGATGCTGTGTGTGTATATGTATTTTAAAAGTTTGGGATCTGAGAATGTTTTTCGGTTAATAAAGTTCATTAAGTACTAGCCACTCCCTGATCATCAGTTGATGAGCCCTGTTGCCTGTTATACTGGTTATTTTCTTTTGTTTTTATAATTTACAATTTATAATAAAATATTTAATATTTTTTATATATAATAATATAGGTTTAATCCTGTTGATGGGAGTGTTGTCCACCTTTTGCTACGTGGACAGGTGATTGTTTTCTAAGTGGGACCATTTTCTCACCTTTGTTGTTATATTTGTAGCTGTAAATTATTTTTTACTCATTTACTGTACCCACACATATTATATACAGTTTTTCTCGCCATTACATGGACTTTCTAAAGATACCATTATTTTCATCATATCATATACTTTACAATTTAAAAAAAATCTGATTTAAAAATCAGTTTTTCTGTGCCTGTCATACTCTGTATCCACCACTAGAGGGAGCAGAGGGAGATGCTTGTGCCTGTCATACTACACAAATTGCGTAGGCTGTGAAAAGAAGGTGCGCACTGTACACAGAAAAAGAGGACAGAGCCGACGGCGGGGAGCACGGAGCAGGTAAGTATACTTTATTGTCTTTTATTATTTTATCGTCTAATGGCAAGTGAGGCTCTGCCTCATCTGCCTACCCTGACAGCACGTCCCTGCACCATTCACCTGAAGAGAAATGGGCGCAGGAATGGAGGTTTTAGAGGGAGGAAAGATAAAAAGTTCAGTTTTTAGAGAGGTTGAACTTTAGGAATAAGGAAGTCATCCAGTCGGAGACAACCGATAGGCAGGCTGTAACACGGTCCAACACCAGAGGAGAGAGATCGAGAGAGGAAAGGTAGATTTGGGTGTCATCAGCATAGAAGTAATATTGGAATCCATAGGAAGAGATGAGATTGTCCAAAGAGGCGGTATTGTTACTTCTCGGCCCTGCCCCCTGGTGGTGGGAGCAGGGATTTGCCAGTTGCTGGCTTTCAAGCTCAGGCTCTGCAGACCGTCTCTACTGGGTTAATGGTCTGCAATCACATGATCTTCTCAGACCTATATATAGGGCCTACCATGCATTTGATCCTTGGATCAGGATAGACTTAGATCCTCTGAGTTCCTGTTCCTTGTGTCAGTTCAAGTTTGAGTTCTAGTTCTGATTCTGGATATATGTCTGTGACTTCTTGCTCTGGTTTCTGGTTTACTCTCTTGTCTGTCCCCTGAAGTTTATCTGCAATGTTGATTATCGTGTATGACCTGACTTGGCTTCTGGCACCTCTCCTGTATGTATTTTGTCTGTTTGAGGATTTTTCTTAGTTTGTTTTCCACTCACAGGCATTTGGCCTCGAAGCCATTTGGTGTGAGTATTACTCAGGTCTTTGTTTGGAACTCCCTGGCTGGGAGTGTTAGGATCGATCAGCAGTGTGCTGCATTCATTGTGTTTCCAAGACCGAGTTCTACTTTGCAGTTCATTGCATTCATCGTGTTTTCATGTATCGAGTTCTGCCCTGCAGTGTGCTGCATTCATTCTATTTTCAAGTACCGAGTTTTACTTTACAGTTTGCTACATTCATCGTGTTTTCAAGTTCGAGTTCTGCTCTGCAGTGTGCAGCATTCATTGTCTACCCCAAGTCCCGTGATCTGTCTGTAGCTGAGAAATTATACCCAGTGCAGGGCTTCCTCGTGTGTCTGTATCCTGCACTATCTTCCTTGTTTTCCAAGTGCTGCAAGTGTGTGCTGGAATCTGCAAACAAACCATATACCTGCCCTAAAGGCTTCAATCTACACAGCCTAAAGCAGGGGTGGGGAACCTTTTTTCTGCCAAGGGCCATTTGGAAATTTATAAGATCATTCGAGGGCCATACAAAATTACCAACTTAAATTTTAGCCAGCTATATTTATGAAGAAATTAATTAATTCACCCCTAATGTGATGAACTTCTCTTTGGTGAGGCGCGCAATGTTAACTGGTACAGATGATGTTGTTACTTGCAATTTTCCAGGTTTGTGCCCCTCCCCATTTAATTAATTTCACCCCATCCCCATTCCCATTTAATTCATTTCACCTCTCTCCCCATTCAATTCATTTCACCCCCTCATAAAAATTGATTTCACCCCTCCCCATTTAATACATTTCACCCTCTCGCTTCCCCATTTAATTAATTTCACCCCTCCCTATTTAATTCATTTCACCCTCTCCCTTCCCCATTTAATTCATTTCACCCCCTCCCCATTTAACCCCTTCACCGCTGAGCCATTTCACGGCTTACTTTAAACATGGTCATGTTTGGTATCATTGGAAAGGTCATGCTCTGGCCTTTCGAATGATACCAAACATGACCCTGCTAGCTGAAAACAGTCGGGAGATATCGGGGTTCAAATCAACCCTTATCTCCACCCCTATCTTTACTTAGGAGTCAATGAGGACGTTCCCCACACGTCCTCAGCAGTGAAAGGGTTAATACATTTCACCCTCTTCCTTCCCCATTTAATTCATTTCACCCCCTCCCCATTTAATTCATTTCACACACCTTCTCCCCATTTAATTCATTTCACTCCTCCTCATATAAATCAATTTCACCTCTCTCCCCATTTAATTATTTTCACTCCCTCATAAAAATGTATTTCACCTCTCCCCATTTAATTCATTTCACCCTCCCCGTCCTCATTTAATTCATTTCACTCCCTCCCCATTTAATTCATTTCACCCTCCCAGTCCTCATTTAATTCATTTCACCCTCCCCCTTTAATTCATTTCACTCTCCCCCATTTAATTAATTTCGCGCCCATTTAATTTCAGCATCCCCATGAATTTCTTCACCCTCCCCATCTAATTCATTTCACCCCCATTTAATCTCTCCCCCTCCCCATTTAATTAATGTCACTCTCCCCCTTTAAAATTAATTCCAGAAACCCCCACCCACCACGCAGCCCTTTTACCTCACAGCGGCGAGTAACAGAATGAGGGGGCCCTCAGAGCGCCACAGCATGGGGGTGCAAATTCCCTCTCCCACGGCCCTTTTACCAGACTGCGGCGAGTAGCAGAATGAGGGGGCGGGGATTATCCCTGCTCCTTTCACTCGCTGAAGCGCGCCGGATCCTCCTTCACGCTGCGCCCGGAAGATGAGGGGTGCAGCGTGTTGGAAGATCCGGCACGCAGCAGCTAGTGAGGGAAGCAGGGATAATCCCGCCCCCTTATTCTGCTACTCGCTGCGGTCTGGAAAAAGGGCGGCAGGAGAGGGAATTTGCACCCCCTTGCTGTGGCGCTCTGAGGGCCGGATCAATTGACACTGCGGGCCGTATATGGCCTGCAGGCCAGACGTTCCCACCCCTGGCCTAAAGGCTCCCCATCACCCTATAAGGGGGCCTACCGTTACAGGTATAGAGTAAGAAGAGTAGGGGACCCAGAACAGAGTCTTGAGGTACCCCAAATGAAAGAGGAACTGGTGGAGAAGAGACACCAGCGAAGGAGACACTGAAGGAGCGAAAAGAGAGATAGGAAGAGGACCAGGAGCGAATGGTGTCACTGAGGCCAAGTTGACGCAGCGTTAGGAGCAGGAGAGGGTGATCAACAGTTTCGAACACAGCAGAAAGGTCAAGAAGAATAAGGAGGGAGAAGTAACCTTTGGTTTCAGCAGCAACTAAATCATTAGTCACCTTGATCAGAGCAGTCTCAGTAGATTGTTGGGACCGAAAGCTAGACTGGTGCGGATCAAGTAGAGAGTTAGCAGCAAGAAAACTGATGAGCTGTTTATAGACCAGATGTTATAGGATTTTGGAGGCAAAGCAGATCAGAGAGATGGGACAGTAGTTCAAGAGGGAGGTAGGATCAAGAGATGGATTTTTTTGAATGGGGTGATCAAAGCACATTTGAATACAGAGGTGAAGATTCCAGAGGAGAGGGAGAGGTTAAAAATATGAGTCAAAGCAGGGACAGTAACTGGTAGGACAGGCCGAATAAGGTGTGAGGGAATGGGATCAAGTGGACAGGTGGTCGGGCAGGAGGATAGGAGAAGATCTGAGACCTCCTCCTCCGGGACAGGAGAAAAGGAAGACCTAGTAGATGAGGGGGCAGGGAGTGAGGGAGTCAATGCGGTAAAATGGTTAAAGGAGGAGGGCAGTGAATGCAGCAGCATTGTTTGTTTTGTATGTAAAAGCATATTTTGCCTCTGCTGTTAGAACAGAAAAAAAATATTTTGCATTTACTTTTTTCATTTTTTTAAAATTTTTCCACATTACATGGTCATGTTTGGTATCATTGTAAAGACTAGACTCTGACCTTTCCAATGACACTCACTTAACCTTGTGCAGTGTACAATTCAGGGATGCAGGTTCAAATGTCCCCCTGTCTCTCCTCACTGCAGTGCCACAGTCCAGGTTGTGAATGAAACCATGCGTTGCTTCACCAGATGCACATTTGCTGGCAGCATGGTAAATGAGGTGAGTTAGCGCAGCATCACTGTTCACTTTATAATTGTAAACCGAATAATAGTTAGAAAAAGGAAAAAAAATGTGAAAAATATTATTTTAATAGATTTTATTTTGTACATAAATCTAACATGGTTATATTTGGAATCACTGGAAAGGTTATAAACTGACCTTTCCAATGATACCTCATATGTCCCTCTAGCCCTTAGGGCTCCAGAGATACAGGGGCATAAATGATTGCAAATTGTGAAAAAAAATATAGAACAAGGTGCCCCCTTGTGGCACGTGCCTGTAGGCTCATGCCTACTCTGCCTAATTATAAATCCAGCCCTGCATGGGGTGGGTGTGTGCAGCATGTATGGGGGGGTGTTTGTGCAGCATGTATGGTGTGTGTGCAGCATGTATGGGGGGCATGTCCAATTATCACTTAATCCTGAACATCAAGAATATTCGCAAGCAAGACACTCATATTTAGTCTGTTCCCAGCCGGGAATGTCCACCATACTGTTTTTTACTTTCTTGTCCCTCCAAAACATTCCACAAATCTGTTTCTTATCCTGTTCGTGATGCCAAAAAGGTATTGCCTGATCAACAACCAGCAATGAATGTGTTATTTAATCAACAGGACATGAGACCTATTGGTGAAAGTAAAGGGGAAAAACTTTATTAAATAGTTAGTGATGGGTTAACCTCCCTCGCATTCCGATTCTGACATATTTTATATGTCAGAATCGGAATAATTTTTTTTCCCCTAGAGTTTTTGCAGAGTGTGGCTCGGGGTTAAATTCATTGCTGAATTCATTACCTGTCCCTGCGCTCCCTCGCTGTCACCTCTGTACGATCGCGGCATACTTCCTGGTTCCCTTGTCGCGAGAGGGGAACCAGGAAGCAGGATGTCGCGATCGCACGGAGGAGAATGTGATCGCAGGAGGTCAGCGAGGGAGCGCAGGATAAAGGTAATGTATCTAGCTCAAGTATGGCTCGAGGTTTACCGCTTTCAGCAGTGAAATTTAACCCCGATCCACACTCGGGAAAACCGCCAGGGAGGTTAACATGGGATGTGAAGGGTTAACACAGGTTGCTAATGAATAATATTGATTGTGAAGGGTTAACACTGTTCGTTACCACCGCTCACCTTGCATTTTACTTTGTGCATTTGTATTTCTTTACAAGATGACTTGCTCGCATTCATTCAGCTAACATTTTCTTTAACACAATGTTTCTTGGAAGGTCACATGAAGATGTGCCAAGATGTACTTGAACGTGTCACGAGTTCTCTTTTTGTTTTCTTGCTGAATTAATGTTTTTTGTTTTTTATTTTTGAACAAACTTTAAACGCCTACATTAGAGATGTGCACCGATTTTTTTTTTCGGCTCGGTTCGTTTCGTTCGGATTTTGTAACTTTTCGTTTTGGATCGTTTCGGATGATTTTCTTTTCGGCTCGTTTCGTTTCGGCTCGTTTTTCGTATCGAATTTTTTTCCGTGATTTCGCCCATTTTCGTGTTTTTCGGAACGTCTGTTCTCCTCGTTTCAAAGTGTCTATTCCTTTTGACTGAAACTAATGTTTTTTCGGATCCAATATGTCTATCGATACGATAATTCTGTCGATACAGTAATTCTGCCGTTTCTATTGTTTTTTTATTATGTAAAGATCCTTTTTTTCTTATGAATATGCATTGCACAACTTTATTAATCATATTAAAATGGTATGAAAGGAATAAAAATGAACAAATTGATTTAAAAAAAAAAAAACTGACCCAAATGGTCTGACTTTAAAAATAAAAAGCAGAATAAAAGGTTTTAAAACGGAAAAAAAGCTGAACAAAATTATCAGAAACGAAAAAAAACAGAAAAAATAAAATGATTTAAAACGAAAAAAATAAAAAAAATAATGCAGCATATGAATCTGCACACTGCGGGGAACAAGCGCCTCTCTGCACAGTATAATTAATGTAGCATATGAATACACACACTGCGGGGAACAAACGCCTCTCTGCGCGGTATAATTAATGCAGCATATGAATATGCACACTGCAGGGAAGCGCCTGTCTGCGCGGTATAATTAATGCAGCATATGAATACGCACACTGCGGGGAACAAGCACCTCTCTGCGCGGTATAATTACTGCAGCATATGAATAAGTACTCGGATAGAGTAAATGTGCCGTTAAAAATATAAGCATTCTGATCTTCTAACGAGCAGCACCCTGGATAGCAACATGGTGGTGCTATCCAGGGTGCTGCTCGTTAAACATATAGGCAGTCAGATTTTCTAACGAGCAGCACCCTGGATAGCACCACCATGTTGCTATCCAGGGTGCTATTAAACCGCGCAGAGAGGCGCTTGTTCCCCGTAGTGTGCATATTCATTTGCTGCATTAATTATACCGCGCAGATCTGCTTGTTCCCTGCAATGTGCGTATTCATATGCTGCATTAATTATACCGTGCAGAGAGGCGCTTGTTCCCCGCAGTGTGGGTATTCATATGCTGCATTAAGTATACCGCGCAGAGAGGCGCTTGTTCCCCGCAGTGTGCGTATTCATATGCTGCATTAATTATACCGTGCAGAGAGGCGCTTGTTCCCCGCAGTGTGCGTATTCATATGCTGCATTAATTATACCGCACAGAGAGGCGCTTGTTCCCCGCAGTGTGCGGATTCATATGCGGCATTAATTTATTTTATTTTTTTTTCGTTTTAAATCATTTTATTTTTTCAATTTTTTTTTTTAGTTTCTGATTATTTTTTTCAGCTTTCTTTCCGTTTTAAAACCTTTTATTCTGTTTTTTTTTTTAAAGTCAGACCATTTGGGTCAGTTTTGGGTTTTTTAAATCGTTTTGTTCATTTTTGTTCCACTCATACCATTTTAATATGATTAAATAAAGATGTGCAATGTATATTCATAAGAAAAAAATGATCTTTAATAAAAAACGATAGACTCGGCAGAATTACCGTATCGCCAGAAATATTGAATCATTGGAAACAATACAGAATTACGGAATCAGCAATGGAACCGAAAAATACGATGTTCGAAATGACCGAAATGGAACCGAAATCACAAATGGAATGAAAATGAATTGCTATTTTACACATTTCACGTCCATATGAAAATTAAGAAAAAAAATTTCGTTTCGGATCGGAAATCGTTTTGTTTCAGCCGTTTTCGGATCCGATCCGATTCGGAAATTCGGCCGAATCCGAGACACCGAATCGACCCGATTAGTGAAAGAAACAAATTGGTCCAAAATGAAACGCACATCCCTAGCCTACATTGTTTGCAACATTATCCTTATACGTCACTGCAAAATTTATCATGATTGGATAGCACTTAACTGTGCAATGTCTATATAATAAAGAGGTCCGCGGATGTGCTTCAGACATTGTAACAATGGCAACCTGCGTGTCAGCGTGTTACTTTGTCTCCCCAAGCTCTGAGTTTTTGACTTTCATATTTGTCTTCTGAGTTACCCATTTTTTTGCGTGCTCTTACATACATGAGTTAATTTCTATGTTATTTTAACGGACATCTTATCCTGTAATATTTTTGCCTGTTTGTCATTAATAAAGTTGTTGGTTTTTTCTATATTTGATTATTTGCAGACCTGGTGTAGCGGCTTATTCCAACTATGTTTGGTGTTTGCTACTTTTTTCTGGTTCATTAGTACAAAATAATATCAAAAGCTAAATCGTTAGTAGTTATTACATTACCAAAAAAGGCAAAATTTTAAATATCGCTCTGGATCAAAGGCCGCAGAGAAGTCCCATTTCAAGAGTGACCTGAGAACGAGCTCTGATTCTCAGGTATGAGCCTTCCTTCTCCTCTGCCCTTATCCACTAAGTCTCTAAGGTTAACCCTTAGATCATGAGAATCAAACAGTCAGTATCTAATCAATCACCTTTGCATATTTTGGGCTTATTGATAGTGTTTTAACACATTCGGTCCTCTGACTGTTGATTCACATAGTTATTCTGTTTCTGGGTATAATCTTTGCTATATGACACCATCATAATATGTGTGGTCGTCTCATCCTTGACACAGATAATATATTTGGTATACATTGAACAAAACAACAAAATGTGATTAATACACAAACACAAAATGAGGATACTTCTAACAATCTGTCTGATACTACCCATACCAGGCTACCACCCAAATATCCAATCCAACCAATTATTAGAAATAGCCTCTTTAATTTCCTGGGCTAAATTTTGCAAAGCTTGTATATGGGATTGCACTGAAGCAGCGTGATTGGACAAGTTAAAACAGCACATGGCTTCAAAATGCTCACAGACGTAATTATGTTTTAAAAGCATATCTATGGCTACTCAATTTTGGACTATTGCACGTCCTATGTCTAAAAGCAATTTTTGAAAAGCAATTAAAGTTTGGTTAAGACTACATGCTAAAGAATAACAGTTTGAGTATTGTAAAGTGCTAACGCAGGCACTACAACAAGAGAGAAAGCGAGACTTGTGTATTCTGCTTTGGATAGTAGAGTCACACTTGATTCACAATGTTTATCTACCACCTTAGTGGACTCTCTCCTAACGCCATAGTGACGTTGGTTTTGGTGGCAACCTTAGTCCAAGACGAGAGAGAGTGCATGGTCCGCCGGAAAGGTTTCCTGGTATGTAAGTATAAGTATGATTTCCACTGGAGAATAACCATCCAATAGGCAATTTGATGTTCTTGACGTAGCTGCTAGGTCGAAGCCAAGTAAAGTTACAGAACATTGGATTGTCCATATCTGTGCAGTTTCTGGTAATGTTACATAGTAGCTTTGTTTCAAAATCTTAAATTTTTGCATTTCTCAAACGCAATATTTCACATCTGTTAATTTCTCTTGAATTGCAGGTGAAATTAAAACATACATCACCTCTAGTAATAACATTGCGGGTGCTGATTTTGGTCATATTATCCCAAAGTTCATAGCTGCTAGAGCAGTTTTTTAAATATACGTACAACAGGAAAAGGGAGCGTAATTCATATAATGTAGCATCAGTGTCATTTTGGACGTAGTATAGTAGGACCTGAAAAGATACAAATACTGCAATAACGCAAGTTGTCAGTAGATCCATTGGACTATGCATAATCTGATAGAAATTGGAAACATTCAACATTTTCTGGGCCAAATGGATCCAGACATTTTGTGATTGATCTGTTACTTTAGTTGATTCTTTCGGTAATCCAGGATGCACCTCCTGTGCGCACTCGTAGCATGGTGCTAGTTCTTCAAGATGTGACATATTTGTGTGCTTGGAGTAAGAGATGTTCATGCACTTGGGATGTGATAATGCTTGTGAATTCGCAATATGCAACCCAAAGACCACCAAGCAGGACAAAGGTAGTACCCTACACCAGCACATGTCTCATCAGGGCAGAGTGGAACCGTTTCCAGTCAAACTTGACCTCTGTGGAAGGCACATTTCGGCTTTCGGTTTATTCTCGCAAATAACATTGACCTCTTTCCGGTCCTGGTTTCATGATGAGAACTGTATTATTATTTCCAGTAGCAATAACTTCAGCCTGTTCAGGGGGACCGTTTGGAGACTGAACCCACACTTTTGCTCTGTTATTTATATTAGTGGATCTAAATTCTGCTTCCCCTCTTTCAGTCAAGGCAATTTGGAGCACTCCCCTATTTTACCTTCCCTCCATAAGTAGGGATGATTAAAAGTTGTGCAATTCTGTCTCCAGCATGTACAATTAAGTCTGGGTTGTCATTATTCTTTAAAATGGCCTTTATTTCTATTTGATAATCTGCATCAATCAGTTCCCCAAGCCCTTGTATTCCTTTAACAGCCAGTCCAGAGTGGGGAGCAATTAACCCAAAATGTTCGGGTGGTATTTGAACTCCAATTCCTGTCTCAAATCAATTGTATATATCATGAACATGAACATTTACTCTGCAATCCTGTAGTGCATGTAAATCTAAACCAGCTGCCTCTGGTGTTGTCCTGTAGGCCAAAGCACCTGTTTGATTTCCCAGTACACAATTGTGTTAGTAGCCACATTAGGTTTAATCTGTAATGAATGAGTTAACATCCTCATTAGAGGAGTTTCCTTTTCAGCAATAGGTCTATTGTTTAAAATCAGTAATGATCTAGATAAAGGATCTCTCCATTTCTGCAGAGACCCCTTCCCCAATTTACGGAATTACTCTTTAAGCAATCCATTCATCCTCTATATTAACCCTGCAACCTGAGGGTAATAGGTATGTGAAAAATCCATTCAATGTTATGCTGTTGACTACAGTCTTGTACAAGTTTTCCTCTGAAAAGTGAACCATTATCACTTTGAATTTGCAAAGGCATTCCATAATATAAGGTGATAAGATCTAGTGTCTTAATGGTATTGACTTGTGTAGCACTCTTGCAGGGGTAAGCTATAAAATATGCAGAATATGTGTCCACAGTCTGTGCACACATACTGACATCCTCTGCTGTTTGGAAGAGGCCCTATGTTATCTGCCATATTTGTCCTGGTATCTTTCCTCGCCCCAAATGACCATGTACTATTTGTGTGGAACAGATCTATGCTGACAAACTGGACATTGCATAATTATTGTTTTGATTACATCTAAAGGAATAGAAATCCCGCTTGTATTGGCCCATCGGGAGGTTACCTTTTCCCTAAAATGCCTACATTTCTGGTGAGCCTATTTTGCTTTCCCTGACAACTCAGATTCATTAATCTCAACCTGAGTTTCAGCAATCTTAGCTTGCTGGGCGGTAATGGAATTAAACCATCTATCCAATGAATCAATAACACAATGAGCATCCACATGGTAAACAGTTACAATACTCAAAGGTAATATTTCCAAAATTTGATGCTGGAATTCCTTACCCCTAATTTCCTTGGAGTGCAATTGTTTTGCTGCCAGATAGGCAGCCACATCGCTAATCCATTCGCTACCGACCAGGAGTCAGTGTAAACATGGCAAGTCCCTGGAATACTGCATACATTTCAGCGTATTAGCTGCTTTTCCCTTCACCTGTGGTTGATTACAATTTCTTAGTAATAGAGTTATATGATACAGCTTTCTAACATCTTTTTTTCCCTACATATTTGGCAGAACCATCTGTAAACTAAACATGTTCTTTTTGCTCGAACGTCAGCTGAGAAAACATAGTTTCCTGTAAGGTGGGGACAGCTGTCATAATTAAATCTTGAGTGTATCACTGAGGGGATCTGAGCGACTTTCTCATGTAAAGTAGGGACGGGCTGCCGGTTCGATGCAAACATGAGTTCGCATCGAACATTGGCCGTTCGTACCGTTCACAGAACGGCGAACATTTCCGTGTGTTCGCCGTGTGTTGCCCACAATGGACCATAATGCTATGTGCCCTGGCCTGAAGCTTATAATTGGCTACAGCCTTGCATCTGACCACAGGTCCGGGCAAGACAGGTGCAAGACTATGCCAATCAGGGCTCAG